>OZ038494.1:31468992-31583992 GCA_964036315.1 Acanthosepion esculentum | reverse complement strand
AACACTTCTTTATTTATAGGCTGTTGGCTAGGTAATGCAGTAATCTATTTTCATGTACGAAAAATGTGAATAGAAAAAAATTAAGATAATACGAGAATAAAAATAATGGTAAACGTAAATGTTTTATTTATTCTTTCCGTTTACCTTTACTTATATCTTATTATCTTTTTATTTATTCATTTTGATCTAATCATCAGTTTCTTTCCAGTAGTCTTTAATTGATGGCTGATCGATATGGCCTTCGATTTTAATTGGTTTCTTATAAAGTTATTGATAATTAAAAAAAAAACACTGAGAAATTTATTAAAATATTTTTATTACATGCGAAATACTATGATTTCTTTCAACACATCCCCAAACACTCCATTGAAGAAAATCTGACAAATCTTGGGCGTGCGAAGGACAAGCGAGGAACGAAATGAAATATTAAAAAATTTAAGGACTTCTCTGAAAAACTGCAAAAAATAAATAAACGAAATAAAAAATAAAAATACCAAAATCCACCACCCACACCCCCACCCCCAAGAAACTAAGTAACATGATACATATTTTAAGACCATAGTCATGCTCATAATGGCGCACATGGATCCATGTCGTAAACAATAGGATCGAAGCTGGATTAATGATAAATGAATGCAACAACGCTGTCACTCGTTCTCCAGCGATAACTAGTAGACATCTAACGCGGGCATATACTACTACTACTACTACTACTACTACTACTACTACTACTACTACTACTACTACTACTAATAATAATAATAATAATAAGAGACACGTGTTTGTTTCTTCTTTTCGAGTTGCTATCATTAAAAGTATGTTTATTTCTGATTCTGAGTCGCCCTAAACCGAGAGAAGTGGCTGAAATTTCGTATTTATCGCTGGTACCAGATATTAATGTTCTTGCTAAGGTAAAGGCCAGAATTTCGAAAGCTGATTTTCGAGGCAGGAAAAGCCATTTCACTTGGAATATGGCCGCAATGCAGGATGAATACTCCTTATTTCTAACACACAAATCTAAGCTGAGAGTTTTCAAGAACTTAGATTTGTTCCACAAAGATGAAATAAAATTTATATTTTTTTCAGTATGGAACATCTACACCGATATGTGATTGATTATCTAGTAATTTCCTGATTCCCTCTCACTATAACTACAGGCATTAGGGTGTGTCCTTGCCACTTCCCTTCGGATTGTAATGCAGTCTGGGAAACGGGTTTGAATATCTCGATTTTGGTATATATTTAATAGAAGCACATATAGTGTTCGCAATTCATGAGGTTTATTAAAGGAAACATATTGAACGTAGATATAATATCTGAATCACAAACAGCAAATTCTGTTTTCTTTTTTTTCACAAATGTAGGTTTGTTGGATTGCTCTCATAAATAAATGTGACTTCGTTCAACGAAAGACATTTAGTCTATGTAGATCTCTTATTTAGAGAATCTATTATAAAGCAAGTTTTTTTTTATTTCTTTGAATTTTACATGTGGATATGCCAGGGTTCTTATACGAAGACATTGCCAAGTATTTTGCTATGAGTGAGAAATATTTCAAGTTTAAGCTAAACACACTGACACATATTAATATATTGTGTTAACCAAATGTTCGGAGAATCTTATCATGAGAAGAAATTATTTATTGACCGTGTTTCCATCGTGTGCTTTGAAGTAGTCCTTTGAGCATGTAGACAGAGATTCCGCAATGAGTACTACTCATAAATGCCGGGTTGGCGCGTATTGTTTAAATTCTCCGAAATTTTGGGCAATACCAAGCTCACAATCACACACACTGTGTATGTGTGTGTGATTGTGGGTGTGTGTGTGAGAGAGAGAGAGAGAGAGAGAGAGGAGGGAAGGGAGATGGGGAAGAGAGAGAGAGAGAGAATTAATGAGAGAGAGAGAAAGTGAGAGCGAGAGAGAGAGATTCTAAGAAGCTTCTTTGGATAGCCAAGTTTTACCTGTATTCGCACACCGGTTAAAAATACACGTTTCTTTTCATAAAGCAGCCAATTTCACCTTTATTCACTATATATACATACATACATACACACACACACACACACACACACACACACACATATATATATATATATATATATATATATATATATATATATATATATATATATATATAGTGAATAAAGGTGAAATAGGCTGATATATATATATATGTAATAAATACGCTTAAATTCACCTTCTTCTCTGCCGTGCGCCAACGGCTTCAGGGTAAAATTTCCGACTGACGCGAATTCAGCCGGTTTTCGATTCTAGCCAGAGGCAACCGGACGTCTAGCCACACTGATGAGCTGTGATACAGCGAAACAGTCTGTCTGTGGATGACAATATATATATATATATATATATATATATATATATATATATATATATATATATATATATCGCTCTCACTTTCTCTCTCTTTCATTCATTCTCTCTCTTCCCCCTCTCCCTTCCCCCTCTCTCTCTCACACACAAACAGAAACACACACACACACACACACACACACACACAATCACACACACACACACACACACAATCACACACACACAATCACACACACATACACAGTGTGTGTGTTTGTGAGCTTGGTATTGCCCAAAATTTCGGAGAATTTAAACAATATATATATATGTACATATATATATATATATATATATATATATATATATATATATATATATATATATATATATTACAAACACAAACCTTTTCCGCTAATTCGGTTTTCCTCAGGCCTGAAGAAACCTTCATTAGTAGAAACCGAGGTAGCGGAAAAGGTTAGCGTTTGTAATATTTTAGACCTTAACGTGCTCTACACTTTCGACTTTTGGAACTGTCTATTGACCACTTTTTGTAAAATATAACCGTTTCCTGGATAAGCTAATCCTTGTTTGTAAAAATCTGTTTTATTGTATATATATATATATATATATATATATATATATATATATATATATATATGCGTGTGTGCGTGTGTGTGTGTGTTGGGAGCTCTTCTACATCGACAATATAATGAAGAATAAACTAATTAATGTCTAATAAATTCTCCACATTTTATTCGGTTAGAACTTTATAAAAATTCTATTTCCTCAACATTTTGAGCGTTTCAAATTCAAATTCAAATCAAAGTATCGACTATTATTCTAGCAGATTTCTTACGTATATGCATTTTTTATGAATAAAGTGTTCCCTCACCGATCAAGCCAGAAAGAATGTCTTGCTTCTTGTTCCTTCCCACAATAACGCCTGGATTTATTCCATCTCACTTTCTTATCACTTGAACCAATATGATTTTGTACAATCAACTATTATGTATTCATATCTATCTATCTATCTATATATCTATCTATCTATCTATCTATCTATCTGTCTGTCTATCTATCTATCTATCTATCTATATCGAACTGCTTAATTGTATGAAAGAATATCTACTGCATACAATATAGATTTGTTTATTTATGTGCTTTTCTACACAAAAGGCCAAATATACCAAATAGAGTCATAAATTCGCTTACGGGACAAGTTTTGGGGGAGAATTACAAATGACTTATATTTTGCTTGGAAGGAGGAGATTTCTTTCAAGAGAGATTTTTTTCGCTTATGAATAAATCAAAAAGGAAACAAATTGACAAGAGAAGGTAGGGAATAAATGTATACTTATCATGACATACATAAGTACATGTTATATATATATACATATATATATATATATATATATATATATATATATATATATATATATAAAGAGAGAGACAGAGAGAGGGAGAGAGAGATGGGCAGAGGGGTAAAACACTATAAAATGGATGGACACACACATATATATATATAAATATATATTTTTTTTGTGTGTCTGTGAGTGTATGTGTGCGCTTGCGTGTGTCTGTGAAGCGGATGAATGTGCTCAAATAGCCATCCCCTGAAGTTCTTCTCCATTTTTCATCGTGACATACTAGTGATGAGATATATTTAATATATATCTCGATATGACAGAATACAGGGAGCAATGGATTCATGACTTTAAAGAATATATGATTGTGAATTAAGCAAAGCCACCAAGTATATAAACATCGATTCTTGGAAATACATGCGAAAGCTGAACTTAGGACAGTTTATCCACAGCACAACAGTACAATACTCAACACATCCGAAAATTGGAAAAATACAATAAGAAACTTAAACAGACAGACTTTGTAGGTCCTTTTTAATCACACTTGTTTGGATAAATACTTGCTGCCTACACACACACACACACACACACACACACACACACACACACACACACACACACACACATATATATATATATCAAATAATCATATCAAATAATAAATATTTGTGACGTAGGCGATAATCATATTTCTAAAACCTCATGAGAACAAACGGTGCCGTTCGAAAGCGCGTTCAACGGGGGCGAATGTAAATGCGTCATACAATGTTTGCTATGGTTTGGTTTTGAATTGAATGGCAGAAGGTGATGCTCCTTGTAATTTTCATGACTAGTAAGTACCGTATATTTCCGCATATGAGGTTTTCTTTAGATAAGACGAGGTAAAAAATATAGCAAATGTTCATGAATTTATAATATAGCTGTAGTATGAGGCGACTGCTTATTGATTATATAAAATGATGATATTAGAAATGTCGTTACTTACTGTATTCTTAGAAATTCAAAATAAACGAAATAACAAAATCGATTCTATATCGTGTTTTCATGCATATGTCCCCTCAAAGGGAAGACATTATTTTGTTTACGTTTCATCACGTTATCCCTTGAAAAATAAAGCTTGTAATCCTAAATTGTGTTATAATTTAACACCAAAATGATAATGAATTTTTAATGAGAAATGAATATTATGTTATCCTAAATGTTATTACTACTGTAATTAACACTACAAAACGCAATCATAACTCGAAGTTTACATTTTCTCAGCTGAGCTTTCATTGAAAGTTGATTTCATTGATATGGAATTATTCTTCGAATGGGCAATTTATTATGAAGCTATGCCAGTAATATATAAGGTAGAAATAGTTTTATTATTTTTATTATCAGTTTATTTGATAATGTGAATCTTCTCATGTACGTTATTGGTTATCGCACCAAGGTTAGCCTACTGACAAACATCACTCAGAATTTAAGGTTCTTTTTTTTCGAACTGTAGTATAAGACGACCCCCAATTATTAAGGGTGATTTTTTGTGATATAAAGGTCGTCTTATTCGCGGAAATATACAGTAATTTTCTTCTTGATGTTAGTTATATTTCTTAAATATAATACAACACGAATATATTTCAATGTTTAATACTAGGAGTGTTCTGAGTATTTATTTTGAAGTCTTCTCGATGGTGAATATTAATCACAAAAATCGAATATTATGCAGTGAAAACTTTCAGCGCACCCAATGAGAATTTAGTTCACGACGTAGTAACTGTCAGTTTGACTAGCTCAAGTACCTTGGGCTATATATATATATATATATATATATATATATATATATATATATATATATATATATATATATATATATATATATATACATATATATATACACTTTCGAAGCGTACGAGACTTGAAGCAGTTTAAATCAGTGATATGTCGTATTATTAAACACCAAACACCCAAACTTCCTACAGGTCCATCTTGAAAAGAAAGTTGAATACAAAGCACCCGAAAAAAAAGTTTCTTTCGAGCAAAGGGGGCCGACCACCACGATTGCATTGAACGCAGATTTTTAATGGATCTTTTTGCCGACTTTCTTCAGTTCCCGCCATTTTTTTTTTACTTTCTATCCCTTCTACCTTCGTCTTTCACAACCTCCTCCTCCTCCTCCTCCTCCTCCCATTTCGTATTGATATCGTTATGCGTCGACAAACATTATGTGTGTTGAATTTTTCTTTTTTTCAATACACTGTTTTATGGTTCTGGAGTTATACATAAAAATCCCACACTTCAGTCTCCCCCTATACATGACATTATCGCACGAATACATACATACATATATATATATATATATACATATATATATATACATATATATATATATATATATATATATATATATATATATATATATATATATATATATATATATATATATATATATAAGCAAACCTAGAGTAAATGGCAATACTAAAATATCATCACGAACATACATATATATATATATATATATATATATATATATGTGTGTGTGTGTGTGTATGTGTATGTGTTTGTCTGTGTGTGTTTTCACATTTATCAATACAAAAAACAGATACGACAAATTGATTTCTAATTTCAGCTGAGGATACTTGTATTTTACGTTGAAATGGCATGGATTCCCTTCTCCTTGCGCTCTGTCCCATTAGCAGTTGCTCTCTCTTTTTCTTTCTCATTCTTTCGCGCGCTCTCTCTCTCTTTCACTCTCTCACTCTCTCACACACACAGATCACCATCATCACCATCATTATGTGTGTCAAGTGTTGAACAAATCGTTTCACAAATCCTCCCAGAATGGCAGTGACTATGCTATTGTATATGAGACCAACAAGCACATCCGTCTAATTTCGGTTTGATCTCTTCTTAATACATTTGCTATCTATTGAATCGATCAATTTTTTCCTCGATTATCTTTTCTTTTTGCTATAATTCCTGCTCACTTAGTATCGTCTATTCTCTGATACACGTTGGTCTCTTAATGTTATCCGATCATAGCTGGTTTCATTTATCGCAGTGCCTTTCTGAGTTTGTTTTCAAGTGATTTTCTTTATTTCCATGTTTCGCAAACATATTTCATATCTTGCATACTTTATGTTTTAAGAATATTAGCAAGTTGTTTTTTTTAATTATATTTCTACTTTTGTTAAATGCTTTCTAACCTATTGCTATGCGTTGTTTTATTTTATTGTCATAGTCTGTCTTTATGTTATCAACTGTCTTAATTAGATGTATTCCTGGGTTTAGTCCAGTTCTTCATCTATTCTTACGATCTGTTCCATTTGTTTTATTTCTTTTCAGAACTCTTCCCAAATTACATTGGGGTAGGAGACTGCCCCTGTCACCAGCCAAACTGTAGGTAGTTAGCATATTTTCAATTTATGTTTGCACACATTTCTTCCCGTTCATTTACCGAAAGATACTTTCAAAAAATGTTATAAATACTCATTGTCCAGTCATTTTCCAATTCTTATTTTATTTATCTTTGTGAATTCGAATTATTGCACTACTATTATCCTATATATTGTCAATAAATTTTATATCATTTTCGTTAATAACTTGATCTGCTAGTGAGTTAACGTCAATATGTTCTATTAAGCCTAACGCCTTTTTTTTTAGAATTTACTAAACTCAAACAAACTGAAGCTTTCAGGTATGTGAGTTTTCATATACATCGAGGCAATAGTTGTTAACTCAGTGTACAATTCTTCTGTTACTATACCATCTTCCTTTGATACTTTACTGCATTTTACATTTTGAAGTGAAAAGATTATTTCATTTGCTGTTACCCCTGGAACATCGCTAGTAACTGCTAGAATCACTACTGGTGATATTTTTGCATTTTCGAAGTATACAGATTTGCATAATAGTACAATTAACTTGGTAACTTCCCCATTTCTGTCTTTCTTTAAAGTATTTGTTGTGAGTTGCTCAATTCTTTATAATACATATCGACAACGGTGAGAAAATAAAAAATGCTTTCAGGAATTTAGAAAAATAACACAAACAACTATCCTGAGCTAAACAAATATAAAATCATTATTAGTTTATCCTATTCCAGACGCATATTAAAAGAAAAAAGTATTAAAATATAATTCGCTGGTACACATTACTTTAATAAATATCTTAGATCTTATTTTTTATGAAATGCTTATAACATCTCACCTAATAATTTCCAGTATCTCGGGACTTCAAAAATCACTCCTTTGTATAAACAATGTTGTTTATTAATTCTCGTATTTGTTGTGAGATTTCATCGCCAATACTAATTATTAAAAAACAAAATTAAATTCTTACATTGATCCCATGAACACGACACGCTCTCGCAGGTTAATTTGTCACTCATCAAAAAAAAGCGCAATTCGTACACATCATATCAAAAACAACCGACATACGACACATTGATATAGTACCAGACTATACAGCATAAAGAAAAATTTAAAATAATCAAAGTTATCATTATCATTATCATTATTATGCAAAAGAAACAATCCATATTTTAAAATGCGTCTGAAATGGTTAATAATATCTTAGTCATTTGGTGTTGTTAAAGCGGCTCCGTAAAACCATTCTATACATGACGTCAATTATATAATACATATAAATTTAAATTCGAAAATGTAGCATTCCTACAAATACCAGGATGAAGCTATTACAAATTTTTCTGACAATGACAATATTAATGTCACTGAAAAATGACCAGAGATGGTTGCAAGTATTCGAAGAGACACATGAACTATTGTCGGTTTCTACAAAAATTCTGATGTGTGACAGATTATTGGTAAATTAGAGAATATAATAAAACTATTGTTGAAGTTATGATCTTGTTATTATCTCATTACTAATTTATATATATACACTACGGTTCAAAATTTTGAAGCCACCCCTGGTAATTTTAAATTGGCACAAAAAGTAGTAGATTTGTACTGAAAATAAGAGAAAATTATTATACATGGTTAAAAAAGTCAGACATGAATTTTATTAGAAATTTTATTATGACAAAAATAAAAGAAGTGTTTCAAGATTAAATTTTCCTCTCGTCAAAATATCCTTCTTCGCCCTTCATTACTGCAGCACATATTTTTGGCATTCGTTGCAAAAGTTTCTCAAAGCATAAGTTTGATAATTGATCCCATTCTTTTTTCAATGACTCTAAGAGCTCTTTTTCATTTTTTCACTCCATGCTAATTCTGAGAGTGGCTTCAAACTTTTGAACTGTATTGTATATATATATATATATATATATATATATATATATATATATATATATATATATATATATATATATATATATATATATATATTGTTGATACCCAGCGACCTGTGACGTGTGGACGGTGTGATAAGCAGCTAAGTTATATCTATCTATCTATCTATCTATCTATCTATCTATCTATATATATATATATATTCAAACACTGAAAAGAATCCAAGTGAACACCGAAAGTCAAATGAAATTAATAAGTTAGAATATAATATTGAACATTAAATGTCCTTTATACATACATATATACATTTATAATACTAAATTTATAAATAAAAGTTTATTGAATTAGTGAAATAATTTAACCACCTTTGCCGTCATTGTCATAAAGTTTGCATAAAATAAAATAAAATAAAATAATATTTACTTATACTCGATAAGAATAAATAATTTTAAATACTGTAAGTAATCCTAATACATTTACTCGGTTTTTAAATAGAAGTATAGTATATTAAATATTAAAAATAATTTTTTAGAAAGGTGGATAAAACATATTCTAACCTAAACAGTCCCCCAAAATCTTTAAATATACAAATAGAAAAAATACCATAAGAATTTTTGCCGTTAGAAAAAACCCCAGATGACATGAATTTAGCGGATGTCAGAATTTGTTAAAAGATACATCCCTACCCATGCCTAAACATAACCCCGCTTTCAAATGTAACTATTAACTGGAACAACGAAAATTAAAAATTGAACCCTCTACCACCCCTTGTCTAGATGAATGGATTTATCGGTAACCTTGGAAACCCTCAAACTATGAATATTTCCTGTGCCGTTAACAACCGTAAATTTTAAAAAGTAAGTTACTCCAAAATTCGCTTGATGAGGAAATGGAACTAATGTCTTTGGTTTAATAACAAAATTAAATTCAGGGGCTTTAGCTTCCATTTCTGAAACATGGTTATCACTGTGTAGCGGTAAAACCATATTTTAATTCTATTAATTTATAATATTAATGCTCTGTAAATTTAAATTTACATAGAGCACTATTGTGTAAAAATAAAAATATCTATAAGAACACCGGATTTTATATCTTACTGTTCTTTCCTTTTTATTTATATATATATATATATATATATATATATATATATATATATATATATATATGAAGTCTCACTCTTCAGCAGATCTTTATACTATTTTTCAAGGTGTGAAACCGATAGGTATATTGTGATGATTCTTATGTTCACATTCACTTTATCTGTAGAGGTCTTCTATTAATATGACAAATATAAAACAATACATTTATACATTATTTACATTATTCGGACTATTGTCCTCATCTTTGTCGCCATATTTATTACAACGTTTCGGCCGTTGTACGCTCCGGCCTTCTTCAGGTGGTTGGAATGTCGAACTGAACCCTTTATTTTGCACACTGAGGTAGACTGTTCTATTTCCACGTGCCATGTTTAATGGACGTCAGTTATCAGTTATCGCCTGTTAATTTTTCCCTCTGAAATTTCTCCACTGCCTAAAACGGGTATTGAACTCACACTCTTTGGGTCCTTTCACTGGATCTAACCAACGCCTTTATCCACTGATGCATTGAGGACATCTGTGTATGAATCTTTGGGTATTATAATCCTAATGTCTTCAGTAACCATTTTTACCAGTGCTCATATTGCAATTTTTGCTGATATCATTTTATGTTTTTACCAGAACTCATATTGCAACTTTGTTCTTATTGTCGCTTTTCTCTGACACTTCTTATTACTGGTTCCCATATTGTATTTATTTCTATGCTTGGTCGGCTCAGGGGATTTTTGTGGCCTAGCATATGTGCTGATTCCTTAAGTTTACGAATTTTCCAATGGTGTTCCTTGTCTATGATCTCAACCTGATCCCACAGAGGGCGGTGATCTCCCTTCTCTCTCCATATGTGGTCAGCCACGCCTGATTTTTCCACTTCTCCTCGTGTTACAGCTTTCTGGTGTTCTTGAAGCCCTACCTTGAGGGGGCAGCCTGTCTCTCCTTTATATTTCTTCTGCAGCTGCACGGGATAGCGTACACACAGTCTTTAGTCATGTTCTCCTCTATGGGGTGGAGTTTTACTTGAGAGAGATATCTGCGAAGTGTCGTCAAGCTTTTGAAGGTTGTCCTGATGTTATATGGACCGCAGGTCCTTTGTATTTTCTCTGATTACCCCTTCACATAAGGCAGCAAACTGTTTTCTGAGTGTTGTGGTCCTCCTCCTCTTGTACCCGCCTATCCCAATTTGGGGGGCTGCTGCCATGTACCCAGGGTAGTTGTTGCGTTGTAGGGTACTACTTATACTGACCAATTCTTTATCTAAAGTCTCTGGGTCGCCACTTATGACTTTTGCTTAGTGTTGTGAGCAGCGGACAATCCCTTTCTTTACGCTGTATGGATGGTGGGAGTTGAAATTGAAGTACTGTCCGGTGAATGTCGGTTTACAGAATACGGATGTCTTGAACCCATGCTCTGTTCGAGATATTAGAACATCCAGGAATGGGAGTGTGTTGTTACTCTCTTTTTCTATTGTGAACTGTATCGAAGGTCTTATTGAGTTCACATGGTCCAGTAGAACCTGAACATCTTCCTGGTGTGGCCAGAGTATGAAGGTGTCATCTACGTACCATAACGATATAGTTTGCTTTAGAGATATAGATTCTAATGCCATTTCTTCAAAGTATTCCATGTATATATTCGCCATTGCTGGTGATAATGGCTAGCCCATTGCTAAGCCCTCATCCTACGATATATGTGTGATCCCATTCCGAAGTGTGTTGTTTGTGTACAGAATGTCAACATCTCCATCAGATCATCTATTGGAATACTGGAGAAAGAATCCAGTACAATCGTTGGGTAAAACAGACACTACAAGCTCATATCTCCCAGAAGCTAGAGGATTTCTTCAACAGAATTACTAATGAAGAAGACCAGAGAAGGCTCGAAAATGATCTGGATAAATACTTCAGACATGAATTTGATGCAGTCAAGGCTCGCCAAGTACAAAAATTAAATAGATTGAAAGATCAGAAGGTTATGCACAAGGTCCATCACCCACCAATGAAAGCAGTAATCAACATAAGCCAATATCAGCTGAGTGCCTCTGAGGAGTCAGTATTGAATAAGAGTCTCAACTTTGCCACAACCATCAGGCGAGTGCCATACTTCGACATCATTACCAGACTCGAGGAGGTGGCCTTGAACATCCCTCAGGCTCAGGCGGATGAACTGAGATGGAAGGTGAGACTGACCTTGGAGGGGGCCAAGTCGCCCAGGTCTAACATAACAAAACTGGAGAGGCTGGCAATTGGATCCCTATAGAGGAACGAAAACATTGTCATACTACCGGCAGACAAAGGTAATGCGACTGTAGTGATGAACAAATCCGATTATACGAGAAAGCTAGAAGACCTCATTAGCAACCGGAGCTACAGCAAAGTAAAAAAGGATCCTACTATGAAAACGGAACGCAAATTGTCACAGATACTAATAAATAACAATGATCACTTCACACCTAAGACGTATAGGTAGTTATCTCAGCGTTACACCAAGCTACCTCCCATATACGGTCTCCCTAAGATTCACAAAGACGGTATTCCGCTCAGGCCGATTGTTAGTTGCCAAGGCTCTGTGTGCCACCCTCTGAGTCGCTTTCTTGTAGTTATAATTGATCCATTGATCGGAAAATCACCTTCATATGTCCGAAACTCCGTCCACTTCGTTGAAATAATCAAAGATGCTCCCATCATATCCAACCAGATGGACGTGGTGAGTTTGTTCACCAAGGTACCTACGGAGGAGGCACTCTCATAGTCAGAGACAGTCTGGCCTCTGACTCATCCCTAGAAGAATGGACCAGTATTCCAATAGATAATCTGATGGAGATGCTGACTTTCTGTACACAAACAACACACTTCGGAATGGGATCACACATATATCGATAGAATGAGGTCTTAGGAATAGGTATGCTATTATCACCAGCAATGGCGAATATATACATGGAATACTTTGAAGAAATGGCATTAGAATCTATATCTCTAAAGCAAACTATATCGTTAAGGTACGTAGATGACACCTTCATACTCTGGCCACACCAGGAAGATATTCAGGTTCTACTGGACCATGTGAACTCAATAAGACCTTCGATACAGCTCACAATAGAAAAAGAGAGCAACAACACACTCCCATTCCTGGATGTTCTAATATCTCGAACAGAGCATGAGTTCAAGACATCCGTATACCGTAAATCGACATTCACCGGACAGTACTTCAATTTCAACTCCCACCATCCATACAGCGTAAAGAAAGGGATTGTTCGCTGCTTACAACACCGAGCAAAAGTCATAAGTGGTGACCCAGAGACTTTAGATAAAGAATTGGTCAGTATAAGTAGTACCCTACAACGCAACAACTACCCTGGGTACATGGCAGCAGCCCCCCAAATTGGGATAGGCGGGTACAAGAGGAGGAGGACCACAACACTCAGAAAACAGTCTGCTGCCTTATGTGAAGGGGTAATCAGAGAAAATAGAAAGGAACTGCGGTCCATATAACATCAGGACAACCTTCAAAAGCTTGAAGACACTTCGCAGATATCTCTCACAAGTAAGACCCCCCCCCATAGAGGAGAACATGACTAAAGACTGTGTGTACGCTATCCCGTGCAGCTGCGGAAAGAATTATAAAGGAAAGACAGGCCGCCCCCTCAAGGTAAGGCTTCAAGAACACCAGAAAGCTGTAACACGAGGAGAAGTGTAAAAATCAGGTGTGGCTGACCACATATGGAGAGAGAAGGGAGATCACCGCCCTCTGTGGGATCAGGTTGAGATCATAGACAGGGAACACGATTGGAAAATTCGTAAACTTAAAGAATCAGCACATATGCTAGGCCACAAAAATCCTCTGATCCGACCATGCATAGAAATAAATACAATATGGGAACCAGTAATAGGGAGTGCCAGAGAAAAGCGATAATAACAACAAAGTTGCAATATGAGCTCTGGTAAAAACATGTAATAATAACAGCAAAAATTGCAATATGAGCACTGGTAAAAATGGTTACTGAAGACATTAGGATTATAATACCCAGAAATTCATACACAGATGTCCTCAAGGCATTGGTGGATAAAGGCGTTGGTTAGATCCAGTGACAGGACCCAAAGAGTGTAAGTTCAATACTCGTTTAAGGCAGTGGAGAACTTTCAGAGGGAAAAATTAACAGGAGATAACAGATAACTGACATCCATTAAACATGGTACGTGGAACTAGAACAGTCTACCCCAGTGAGCGAAATAAAAGTCCGAATTATACACATACAATTATAATATACACTCTCTCTTTCTCTCCCTATATATTTATATATATATTTATATACACAGATAAAATGAGAACAAATGGAATATATATATATATATATATATATATATATATATATATATATATATATATATATATATATATATATATAAATAAATAAATATATATATATATATATATATATATATATTGATAGATAGATTGTATTTTAAAATATACATTATAAACTATTTGTATGTTACATATAAGAAATAAAGAAATGTTTATTGGACGAAATGGCCCGAAATCAATATAAAGTTAAAACAATTGTTGATAGGCGCCAATGTTGACGATAGATATGTAAATGAGTACCACTCAGATTATATATATATATATATATATATATATATATATATATATATATATATATATATATATGTGTGTGTGTGTGTGTGTGCGTGTGTGTGTGTGTGTGTGTGCGTGTGTGTGTCTGTGTGGGTGTTTGTAAAGTTTGGCCATGAAGTCAGGTTTTACGAGGTTGCATTTCGGTAGTTTACATCATAAAACCTGACGCAGACACAAGTAGTTTTCAGCATTTTTAATGCAGATGGATGGCACTCAGTACATTTCTTTCATCGATATATATATCAATATATATATCGATATATATTGTGTATTCAGGCAACAATCCCTCATTTATTCATGTTTCATTAAAAACGACAGACACGGTTAAGAAAGCTTTTGTCCGTACACAAGAAAATTAAATAAAAAGCTTAACCGTATTACCCTGTCTATCGTTTTTAATGAAACATATATATATATATATATATATATATATATATATATATATATATATATATATATATTATTTACACTATATATATGTAGATATTTGTCCTCATCTTTGTTGTTGTTATCACAACATTTCGGCCGTTGTCCTCTTTGGCCTTCATCAGATGTCTATCGACCCGGGTAACCTATAGGGAATTACGAACTGAACCCTTTATTTAATCTACGGAAGTAAACTCTTGTCGTCTCACTGCCCATTTCTAGGGATATCTCGTCTAGATCTTAGTCTTCGTATTGTTCAATTATCGAGTCCAAGTACACACTGCCCGGGATTGAACTCAGTTACTATGTCACCAAATTTATAAACCAAGGTTTTAATCCACAAGTAGAGAACTTGGGGGACTTAAATATGTCCTGCCTCTTGATTGGTGCTGTTGCTGATTGCCATGCTTGATGGAACTCACAGAAGCTTTTCTCTTTCATTACAGCTGCTGCTGCCGAAGACCTGCTGTCAGTTGTCATTCTTTTTTTTATTATTAGCAGCGACCATTTCATATTTATTTCTTATTATTTCTAAATATTTCCTAGTCACGGGTCCGCATAAGCGATGATTCGTTCAGACGTATATCTCAGTGATGTTCATCACTGTCAAATATTTTCTCTACATTCTATGACTTCCCTTTCCCCTCCATACAGGATCAACCATTATTCTTTTAAAAATATTGGTGTTTGATAATTTGTATTAACCTTTTCCATTTATTATTAGTAAATATAGTTTTCATTTAATAATAAAATCATCTAACAGGCTGAAATTAATACAGAATTTAAAAAAATTTAAAACTTAATTTTTTTTTTTTTATTAAAATTTAAAATGAAAACCTTTCTCGTAAAAATTCATTATTCATCAATTTTTTTTCTCTTAAGACATTAGTGTCCTTAAGATACCTTATTTATAAAAAGCATTAAAAGATTTTCTAATTAAATAATGTCATAGTTTTATAACATTTTTATATTACGATTCAGAGCAGATTTTCTGCAAATGGTGTTTCTTTTTGACAAAAACAAATTGGTGATTTATAATCTCCAAGGACTCTTGCTTTTAACTAATAGAAATTGCGTAAGTGGGGATAACCGAGGTAAATAAAAAAATTGATATTTTCGAAAAGGTAAAATTTCAAAAATAATTTCATTTATTTGTGAATATGTCCTGAAAATTTCATTAAAATCCAACACTTATTTGATTGTTACAAGAATTTCTAAAACAATGTGTTTTTAATGACAAAAAAGATGCAAAAATTTCTAATACTGATCTTTGGTCCACCCACTGACGCAAGAAAAACAAGATTTTTAACCAAAATTTAGAAAATACTAGAACGGATAAAAAAATTAATGAGATAATAAAAATTACTTTGGTCTTTCCTCTTAATAATAAAATAAACGTTCTTACGATGAAACATTGTTTTTATCAAGTTTTTCATCATTGATAAGCTCTTTTTTAATAAGATATTTGGAGGCACCTAAGATATATATATATATATATATATAGCATGAAAGACAAAATTGTCTACGTAAGTATACTCTTTCTTTATTTTCTTTCTTTTTTTGTTTCTTTGTTTCTTTCTCTTTCTCTTTCTCCCCCCCTCTCTCTCTCTCTCTCTTTCTCTCTCTCATATACACAGAATTATGCGCATACACTCCCCGGTATCCCAATATTGAGAAAAAACTTGATTTTCCATAATCCTTTGAAAAGTGTTTGATTATATATATATATATATATATATATATATATATATATATATATATATATATTTGTGCGTGTGCATGAATGCGTGTGCGTGTGCGTGTGTGTGTGTGAGAGAGAGAGAGAGAGAGAGAGAAAAAGTGCACGCGTGATACATCTACAGTTGTGGGGCGCTAAAATGTTCACAGCACGACTAAGAAGTGACTTCAAAAAGTTTCATATTCTTAGTGATTTAGTCAAATTTTGTGAAGTGGATAAAGCTGAAGACTTTCCAGGACATTTTTCTATGCGCGTGATATCATCTTAAAGAATCCATTTTGCCACCCGTCAGTATAGTTAATGCTAATCTTAAGGAGAGCACTTCATTGCTCCTTCCTGGCCTCACGTTTTTGGCTGACAGGAAGTGGAACGATTCTTTTGAATCAATTCATGGGTCGACTGTTAGGAAAGTTCGTCATGATTGACAATTTTTCTCGCTAAAATCTATCTTGCACATTTAAAGTCTGGGCATCGAATATTGCTGTCACATCGTCTAGTATTTCTGCTATATATCTCGAGATTCTTTAAAAAATGAAAATAAAGAATCTGCAACGTTATTGGTACTGAAATGGCATCGAGAAATGTGAATAGCTTTCCCACAGACAAAAAGACAAGGGAAGCTACATTATAGCTTCAGTATCTTTTTCTATAAATATTTTCAGGGTAATTGTTCTGGTGAGCCTTACTGATTGGTATCTCGACTTCACGAACAGTTCGCAGTTCTAGATTGCCGGCTAGGTCTCTTAATTTTACTGTTGACATTACTAAATGTACCAGTGTTTGTTCAGTGCGAATTGATTCTCCTTCCGTAATTTTCGCTTTTAGCCTCTTGCTTTCTAGTCAATTTTGATCTTTAAAAATACCATTGTACTCTCATACACAATCACATACACGCATACACAGAAGTCAATACACAAATATAACTTACAGAGTATGATATGCATTATAAAGGTCTATTCTAAGAGGTTAAGCGAATTTCGTAAAAAACGAACCAGCAAAACTTTTTTTTAAATTTTAGATCAATATAATGATGATAAAACAGGGATCAGTTCTGTTATGAAAACCGATTTTTTATGTTTGTCAAGTGCATCGGGAAGATAACGGTAACAAATGAATGAAAAAATTATGAAAAACGAATAAACGAAATAGAAAAAGACATAACGAACGAAAAAATAAATGAAAGAAAGATGAGTGAAAAGAAAGAAACACGAAGTAAAAAACAACAAATGAACAGACGAATGAATTAATGAAAGAAAAAAGGAATAAACGAATGAACGAACACAAGATTGAAGGAATAAACGAATGAAAGAAAAAATGAAAAATTAACGAAAGGAAAAAGCCTAACAATTGAGGAAATAAATTATTTTCGATGAATAATGAATTTTTGCAATAATTGTTTTCATTTATTTAAAATTTTAATTAGAAAACATTAGGCTTTAAATTTTTAAAATTCTGTATTAATTTCACCCTTTTAGATGATTTTATTATTTTATTATTGAATGTAAACTATATTTAATAATCAAAAATGGAAAAGTTTAACAAACATTATTTGTAAAAGAATTTCGAAATTTTTGTATATGTTTATACATATACAAAAAAATTCAAAATTCTTTTATCGATTCTTTATGCTGATTTTTTTAAGTACGACGACCATACAAGCGGGACATTATCTGAAAATAAAAGCGCTAACTATAATAAATTTAAAACCAAAATTTCTAAAATTCAGTAAAACATTAGATTACGGATAATATTTTCCTAAATTTTTAAGATTACTGAGTATTTAAGAATTACCTATATTCTCCGTAGAACAATATTAGACCTGTCATCACGTCAAGACAGCTACTGTCTGGTTACAAATGCATTTCTGCGATATTGTAAACATAAAGTAAATAATATTTGTTTCCAATCAGATTAATTATACTTTAAATCAGCTAATATTTCTAAAAGTAAAGTTTCAGAAAAATATGTTTTATTTTTGAAGAATTTTTTAATAAAGAGAATTACATTGCGATGAAAAACAACTAATAAAGGATGCTTATCAGCTATATCAGAAAAGAACAATTCCTTCTCGTCAATTTAAATTCGTTCTTGAATTACAGAAAAATATTTTGCTCTTGCAAATATTAAATTTAATCTATTACCTTGAAATTAAAACTAAAATAAAAGTTTCAATAAAGATTTTTAATTTAAAAAAAAATCATTTTAAATTTTAGGTATCGCGTTTTTTTTTAGTACTCTATATAAGACTGATTACATTCATAAACCCGTTAATTTGTTCCGTCTTGGAACGAAATGTGTCACTAAAAAGTTATCAGCTTTTTCACACACACACACTATATATATATATATATATATATATATATATATATATATATATATATATATATATATATATATATATATATATGGGAGAATATGTATATATATGGGAGAATATGATATATAAACTCTAAACTAAACTCTGTAAGACAAATAGTGGCTAATTGAATGGCAAAATGGAAAAAGGTTTGTCGTTTTAAATGTTTTCTTCAGAATAAATAATACGCTTTAGCAATGGAATCATATATATGCAGGGACAGGAAACAGAATGCACCAAAGCTCTCGATGTTGAAGAATTATAATCGACGTTTGTTGTATTTCGGTCACTGACAAATATATATATATATATATATATATATATATATATATATATATATATATATATATATATATATATATATATATATATATATATATATGCTTCCATCGATAAAGAAAAACATTATTTAGTCAGTTGAAGACCTTTAGTAGGACGAATTTCCAAACATAGGATTTTCCCATTTTGCCACACAGAGACAGATACATACAAACATACGCACACACACGTATATATATATATATATATATATATATATATATATATATATATATATATATATATATATATATATATATATATATATATGTGTGTGTGAGAAATAAGGCGCGAAATGACTCCCAAAGAACATTAAAGGTGTGATAATGTCTGGGTAATTTGGCAGATTGATCGAATTGTTTAGAGATTGTTAGAAATGTATACCCAATTGGTATTGTAGATTTTTACAAGTAAACCAATATGCTAACATGTAGCGATCAAGGAAATTTGCATTGTTAAAATCTTCCTAATGGAGAGGTCTTCCCACTTGATTGAATTTGTGTCGAATACCGATTGCAGGCATTACAGAGAAGCAGGCACCTATCACGACTACCAACCAGTACTTTTATGTAGATATTGATGAGAAGTGAAAAGGTCTGAAATGTTTTGGAGTAAAGATAACTCCCTCGAACGACCATTGCTTTTAAGATTTATACGCCTGACCTCTCCTTGGTGACATTCAGCCGTACCCCACTCCATTAACCCTTCCCAGTGATCACCTGTTGACGACCTGTGCTTGCCGCTTCGGTGTTGCTAAGCTAAGATCTTTACCATTAGGCCTCCTTACGGTAAATAACTTCCCAATTCGACTATCACGACTCATTTCTTTCTCTCTTCGTTCCATTGAAGAAAAACATAAGGAAAATGTGCTTTTGTATGTGAAGGGGGCGCTGAATAAGCCTTGACAATATGAAAATGATCTCAGATCAAACTTTATGCAATTATTGGCCTTGTTGATCCCTATTCTTAACACAGGACTTGCAGGTTGACTGAGGTAATGTGTTGTCTTCTTGTCAGTGATTAGCGTGTTATATCGCCGCGTTATTGAGTTAGAAGGATAATAAATGTGATGTTAAATTCTTTTGTCGATTTCGGTGGCAAGAAATAGAACTGAGACTTTAGAAAACAACTTTTGAGAATACAGAAACAAGAAAAAAGGCCGTGGATGAAAATATACGGTATGAAACTGCAAATGTAACCAATCTGATACTTTCATTTGAACAACTAGGCAAACATGATGAATGCAAAAAATATCTTCCGTTTATTCTTTGTATCAGCCGAGAGAGATCTCTTATTTTTAAAACGCGAAATAATACTGGGATGAGTTCAGTTACAGGTTCAGTCTCCTTATATCCTTTGGTCTGATTTACCCAAATAAATGGTGTTCCATTTTCTTTCTCCTGTAAATCTTAATTTAGTTGCTCAGAGGCCATGATAAAAATACATTTTCCTCCGTTTCCTTAACATAAATGTTCGAGTTCGTATAAAGTTAGGGACACAAATTGTAGTTTGCGAGGTATGCAGGTGCTTTTCAGAATATGTAGAACAATGAAAATAGACCAATCTACTTTGATGAATATCTGCATTGATTAAGGTCACCAGAGAGAGAGAAAGTGAAAGGGAAGAAAAAGACTGGAGAGAAGATACTGAGAAATGGGGTGGGGGGTAAAAAGGGGAGAGGGAGAGTATTATAAAGACAAAAGAAGGAAAGAGGAAAGATTGAGAAGAAGAAACGGGAGATAGACGGAAAGGAGGAAGAAAGAAAAAGAGGAATAAAATAGAAAGTGGGTATGAAAGAAAAGCGGAAAAGAGAATAAGCTAAGGGGAACGAAGGGAAGAGGGGCGGAAATAGAAGGAAGGTGTAGAGGAGAGATGAAGAGGAGAGATGAAGAGGAGAGATGAAGAGGAGAGATGAAGAGGAGGATGTAGAAAGAAAAGAGTGGAGAAGGGAGAGAGTTGAGAAAAGGGAGGGAAGAAAGGAGAAAGTATGGTCGAAAGAAGGTAGAAAAGTGCGAGGTAAAGACGGAAGCTAGCTAGGCGGGGGAAAGAGAAAGGAAAGAAGATAGAGGAGAGAGAGAGAGGGGGCATAAGTGGGTGGATGATTTTCTGAAACATAAAGCAAAATTATTTAAATAAAGGGTTGTGTTTCTATGACTAACAAAAAGACAACGCACTTAACTATCAGTTATGGCTAAGATACTGGCCTTGATGTTCCTCACTTGAATTCAGTTGATTTTTTTCATTTTTTTTCACTTTCTTTGATCTTTGTCTGGAAGAGCTACGTCAATGATTTGACAAAATTTAATTTCTCTGTTTATTACAACCAGGTGGTTGGGTGGAGTGGTTTCGTTGGATCCCAACGTTCTAGAGTATTTTAATAATTCCTTTATGACAAACTGTCTTTGAATTGCTATCATACTATTAGTTTACATGGTCGAACACAAATCGTTTGCACAGTTCATAATGTGTAACCGCTCCTTCCATCCACACACACACACACACACACACACACACACACACACACACACACACACACACACACACACACACACACACACACACACACACACGCGCGTAACAGCAAAATTGTCCAAATTGTTAGATTAATCTTTGAACCGTTGTAACTTAGAATTGATTAAAGATATTTTACTGGAATTATCCGAGGTTTTTATAACACTATTGGACTCTATTAATAAGAATGTATAATTACTCTCCAAGCTTAACAGAAGAATCGTGATGAAACCGACTATAAACGAAAATGACATCGTTAATTAATCATAGTTCAAATATATATATATTATTCCAAGATCATTTTCTAACTTATTCAAGATGACCTTTGCCCTCTCTAACCTAACTTTCTGTCCTGAAGTAACAAGTTGCCTCACACATTTCACGTACGATTTCATTTTCAAGTCTTTTTTCACTGCACTTTGGACTGTCATAGCTGAAACTCCTCTCTCATGTGTCTTATGGATTGAGTTGGATCTTTTCTACTTAATCTATTTAGCTATGAGTTGAAACGATGACCCCTGTTTCTGTTGTGACAACCTGCTCTAGCTTTCCTATCTACTGTTCCCTCTTTTTAAAACTTATTCACCGTTCTCTTGATGGCTGTTGAATGGACTTTGAAGATGGAAGCCAGAATATAAATATTGGTATCATTACTGAAGGTCTGAAAGATTTTTCCTCTCATCATTGCTTAGTGTGGCTGACACAAAAGTATTTTAGCCTGTTCTCTTTCTAGCTGAATAACTCAGAGGGTTTTACATTGATTCTTACGACAAATGGTGTCAACATGGCTAAACGTCTTACCTGAAAACCTGAAAAAAGGAAACACAATTAGTTTAGTGATTTTTTAAATATTAAACATTTTGTGGGATGGAAAATTATAATGTTAAACGATTTGCATAATTTTACAGTCACACACGGTATATATTAACCGTTTGAGCCCTGCGTTCCTGAACAATTTTAACCCTTCTGCCTGAGCTCCTAAGTCAAAATACACAAATAATTGGCATGTAATTTGTTTCACGGTAGATACAAGTTACAAGTGTTTAGCCACCGTTTAACCAGCGGCTGGGCATTACGCCATTTTTCTCAACCACCGGTAAAACTGTGGTCACAGCTCAAGGAGTTAATGTATATTTGAGCAGCAACGTTTCTTTTAAATAACTTTCATTAAATACGCCAGACAAAGAAGATTTAACTCAATAAAAATTAATTAAATCTTTCTTGTCTGCCGTATTTAATGAAGTGTATATATATATATATATGTGTGTGTGTGTGTATGTGTGTGTGTGTGTGTGTGTGTGTACAAATTTCAGATAGTGTATATCTGTAAAAGGACAATAGGAATAAAGTCAAAAGGAAAACTTATCTTAGTCGCCACGTTTCGTCCTCTGAGGGACTTTAACAAGACAAATGTACCTCAGAGGACGAAACGCGTTGGCTAAGATAAGTTTTCCTTTTGTATTTATTCACACACACACACACACACACACACAGATATATATAAAGCAAGGAAACTCTACTCAGAGTTTCATGTGCACATTTAGTAATCCGCAGGTAGTCTGAAGAAAGGAAGAGTAAGAAGCCACGAAAATGTGCAATAACTAAACATGAAGACAGGCAGCTTCTGATACAGCGTAGATTTTAAATCATTCCAAGGATATTTACTTCGCTTATTTACAAAATCGAATTAGAAGATTGTGTTGAGTCATTCTTGCAAGTTACAGAAGGTTTTCTCCCTTGAAAATCAACATTCAAAATCATGACTTTTGCCTTCGTTTCGAACTTCTTCATTGGGCGATGATATACATGGCGAAAATGGGTAGTCCACAGAAATATGCCACAATGTGTTGAATAGCGGCCCAGAATCAAAATACCAGCTTTTTTGCTTTCTAGCAAGATTTTAGTCGGGTTGATAACTAATCAGCACCCCATGATACATATGCACATGTGGTTCAGTCTTAATTCGAATAACTTCTATTCTTAATCGCTTTCTCTCACTCTCTCTCTTTCTCTCTCTCTCTCTTTATATATATATATATATATATATATATATATATATATATATATATATATATATATATATATATACTGAAATTTGGACCAATGAACCGGTGTCATTAAAAAAAATTGAAGCTTTCAAAATTGTTTTATATATTTAGCGTACACACACACACACACACACACACACACACACACACACACACACACACACACACAGGGAAATCTATCTATCTATTTATGTAGGAAGAGGATATAATGAAAACTAAAAACATTCTGTATATTCCATCCGATGCAATTTCACGGGCGAGACTGGAGGTTAAAAACTCTGGTTCTGGCGGAGACGCTGAAATGGTACATGGCTGATCATGTACAGAGGGAAAAGATGGTTATGAAAATCCGCGGACCAAGAAGACTGAAAGAATCAACCCAAATCTTAAGCTTTCACAACCTTCTCAGTAGGCCTAGCATAGAGATGAGAATCACTTGGGAGCCTCTAATTAAGAAAGAGAAAGCCATAAAAGAAATCCGTCAACTGCTTTAGACATTAGGTGTAAATCTTCAAAACCTGTATTGTCCAACAGACACGTGACCTAGCCTATCAAATGGCTGTTTAAAACATATATAAATATTCTGGCATTCGTGAATGCGAAAAAAAACAACATATCCATTGGTTAGTAGATAAGAGAAATAGAGACACGAGGAAGGAAAGGAAAGCGGAAGGAGAAGAATCCTCAGCAATTGAATAAAGGATTCGGTGTAAAATTCAATGAAGCTTATTGAATATAAGAGTACACTTAAATAAAGTTGGAGAGACAATGGCAGAAACACCGTGAGTATAACAACCAAAATGGGGATACTAGTCCGAACAGAAAGATATCCATTTAAAAATTTCTTACATTGATTCAGAGCTGTTTACAAAAAGGTTGATTTTATTATGAGATATCTTTTCAGTTTCATTCTGTTCAGTTGATTGGTTTAACGAGATTTCAACCCTTGTCAGGTTATTTAACATCGTTTTTTTTTTTTGCACGGGCCTCTCAGTGAGGATCGAACTAACTACAAATGATTAACCAGCAGCTGCGCTAACCATTACACCACGTCGAAGAGCGCTTCCGCTCGGCTGAAAAACATCATCATCGTCATCACTCAATAACAAATCGTTGTAAAAAATGAGTAATACCTATTAGCCAGAGTCTCATTCGTCTTGTAAAATCAACGATCACATCCTCACTCTCATTTTTTACTCCCTCAATCCCCCATCCAAAGTAACCATTACACGTAAATGTAAGTTCTAATAAAAAGAAATAAAGATATTTGGGTTTGGGTTGTCTCGATAGAAACAAAGTGGGTGGCTATGTACTTCCACTGGCTGACCAAAGGATATCTCGTGTCCATTAGCTTCGGTGTCAAGCGTACAACTTCTTTATTAGATATATTTCATTCTTTATGAGTGACATATCAAATCGGGCAAGGTTGCCATGGCGTCAGGGGATGAGAATATATTGTCAAGGTTGCTAATTTTATTTATATTTATTTGCTACATTTGGAATTTAAAATTATGGCGACACGCTGTTGACTCTGATTGGTTCTTTTGGCAGGACGTTAAGACTCAGTTTGGATGTGAATCTGAGCTGATAAATGCGATGTGACCAAAATGGTTGGTAAAAGATATGTATGTATGTATGTTTGTATGTATGTATGATTGTATGTATGTATGCTTGTATATATGTATGTACACCTACATCGAACAAAATATCTTTGTAAACAATAAGCGTATAGGGGTGGTTGATGACATTGTTTAACTTGTTAGCAGCATATTGAGAACCTACCCTCTGAACAGAGAAGTAGCCAGGAGAATTCGAAAGGCCAGTAATGCATTCGTTAAGTTGGAACAGCGACTATGGAGACAGCGTAGAATTTCGAAAGTGACTAAGATCAAGTTGAATTATACGTGTGTCTTATCCTCGTTAATGTATGCATATGAAACGTGCGTTGTCCATCGCAATCACTTGACGCAGATTGAGCGTCTTCATCAACAATACTTGCGTCGAAAACCTGGAATTAACTGGAGATTGCATGTCAGCGACGTAGAAGTGTTTGAGTCAGTGTGACAGCATTGAAACAACAATTCTGAAATAAACGTTGCGTTAGAGAGGTCAAGTTGCTCGCATGTGTAATAACAGGATTTCAAATCCGTTCTTGGACTGTCTAAAAGTCTCCTGCAGACTGACGTACTGAAATTCCAGAGTGGAAAAATACTACCTGTGATAGACAGAAGTGGAGACGTACAATTCATGAAAGTACTAAGATATTCCAAGAACCTACAATGAGTTGGGCAAATGTTAAACATGCAGCTAGGAAATGGGAAATCATTAATCCAGCAATTAGCATATGATGATGTTGTTAGAGCATGTCTTTCCAATGCAGTCGTCGTTAGCTCACAAGAAGAGTCATATTGATAGGCCTTTGACACATTATGATCAGAACAACTTAGTTTTCTGAGTCTGCAGTAAGCATTGAACTGTGATCATATCTGCATATATGTATGTTTGCAAGTATTTATGCATGTATGTGTGCATATATGTATATAGCATGTATGCGTGCATGTACGTACGCATATATATATATATATATATATATATATATATATATATATATATATATATATATATATACACTTCTGTATATGTATAGCCGGGTGCTTAGAACAGCTATATTTCGACCATGGCAGCCGGGATCTAATTTCATCACGGTAGATTTGTTATCGGCCTTAGGAGACGATCCTAGCTTGTGTCACCTTTGGAAAGTGCTTGAAGGCCATACCACGTGATGAGCCAGGCATTGTGAGTGCATTTGGGTAGACGGAACAGTTCAGAAACTGCCAATGGTCGGTCTAGCACAAAGTTACAAGTCATGACAGATTACGCACAGCCGCCCGCAGACGTAGTAGCGTTATAACCCACAGCTGGGCATTTTGCCTATTAGACAAAGGCAAAATGTGCATTTCTAGACGTCTGCAATAGAGTTTGACAGGCCGCCATAGCACACAGAGCTGCACAGAAACGAGTAGTCGGTCATTACAGATGTATGCATGCATGAACCTTTATATATGCATGCATGCATTTAGTCACTGGAGGTTTGCTAGAGGTTTTAAAAGTTTGTCCAGCTTAGAGCCATATCTATTCAAAGCGAAACTAAGGAATTGGGTAAGGCAACGTGGTGGCAGCCATTATACACGTTTGTATGTATCTGTATACGCATGCGTGCATGTTTACATGTATGTATGCGTGTATCTATGTATTCATGTATGCATGTATGTATATATATATATATTTATCTGTGTATGCTGGCATGTATATATGCATATATGTATGTACTCACATATGCATGCATATATTTTAATCATCCCCAAGCAAAGTAATAAATCTACTAAGATGTTAGGGTTTACGACGAGTGAAAGAAACTGAGAAAATTTTCTTGAGGAGAAAAGGACAATAAATGAGCAGAAGATGACGATTGACAATGCATTTAAATTTTTGAATATTATAATTTACAGGAAAGCAAAAAGGCAGAAAAGAGATTGATATCTTCTGATGGTCATAACCGACAATGAAGTAGCAGTCATCATATATGTAGAATTGCTTGTGAAAGAGCAAGAAAAACCTAGGTATAAAAAGAGAGGTATATTTATGCGTATATATAATATATATATATATATATATATATATATATATATATATATATAGAGAGAGAGAGAGAGAGAGAGAGAGAGAGGGATAGAAGTAGTTGTATGTATGTACATGATCGCACGTTGAAAGAGTCGTATGAATGTATATGATTTTATATGAACGAGGAAGAAAGTCCAAAGAAACATCATGGCGATTGAGTTCATTAATATATATATATATATATATATATATATATATATATATATATATATATATATAAATGAGAACGAATAGAATCCACTTCCGACGCCTGATGAGATGTGTTAATACACATGATTGCATTTGGGTAGCATTTTTACATGTTTTTGATGTAATATCCTAAAATATATATATATATATATATATATATATATATATATATATATATATATATATATATATATATATAGAGAGAGAGAGAGAGAGAGAGAGAGAGAGAGACGTACTTCCAAAATTCTGACCAAATATCTGAATTGTTTTATGAATCCATACTTGGTTGGGTAAGACTTTTCAGCACTTGCACACACACATACACACACACACACAAACACACACGCACAGATGCACATATGCATTTACACGCGCGCACGCACACACACATATGTATGTATGTATATATATATATATATATATATATATATGTATGTTGTGCGTCAGGTATTTGAGATCAAAGTTTACCGATTTAAAAACGGAAAACGACCTCACGTAATGTTACACGTCATTCGCCTAACTTTGGCATTCTCATTTCTCACATTAGGAGCATTAAACTGGGGCTTGCATTCTGAGATAAGAAATAAAAAGTTCGCTGTACATGTGTAACTAGCCGTAAACCACCGCGACAATCTTGAATGTGACCAGGTAAACAGCACGGGCAGGTGACTATGTACACATCAAATTAATGTCATTGTTTATGGTCCGTAGGACATCAGCTACAAGATCCATTTCAACCCATCATACCTGTTCCCGTTACACTTCAGCATCAATTTTATCGTACAGATTCCACTACGAGACACAGTAATCAAACCCTGGATTGAAAGTGTGGCTGTAAGTATTCTAGCTGCCCAACAAGTTCCACGGAAGGACCGGTTGGAATCTGCAATTTCGAGTGTGAGAGGCACGAGAGTCACTTAATCTGGGCATGCAGTCGTTTGCGACGCTGCATCAAGTCTGACCTTGAAGCAAAGGACAGTTTTAATATAGGAACCTTTCAGGTTTTCTAAGTTGAACATGTATACAATGTCTATTTTCTCCCTAAATATCCAATATACGCATCCTCTTCCTCTCTCTTCATATATATATATATATATATATATATATATATATATATATATATTGGGTCCAACTTTCTTTTTTTTAAATATATATATATATGCAACAAACCTCCAGTCTGTATATAAATATGCATGCGTACTTGCGCATGCGTGTGTGTGTGTGTGTGTGTGTGTGTGTATAATACCAATACGCATACTTGTGTGTATCGAAGTAAAACTTTAATTGTACTTAGGATGTTGATATATTTCTTTATTTCTTTCAAGCCCGACTATCGCATTCATCCCTTGTGTACAACTGACTACATGCAAGATTAGTGTGCTCGAGTTGTTTATTTGACACTGTCAGAACACGTAGGTGGGACGGGCAAAGGTTCTTGTCGAATTACATATGCCTGATCAGATATTCCTATGTCTTGAATAATTTCCATTCAATTTCACACTTTTCTTACCCCGTCCAGGTATTTCAGTCAAAAGTCAATTCGCCTGCTTGTTCGGTTATCGCGCGAAACACCTGGACTTAATATCATTTAATTTGTTGTCCGTTCTTTTCTTTAGTTTATTTTTTCTTATGATGGGGTCACCGAGTAAGTGTAAAGAGGTACGCATGGTTGCAAATGACGAAAGCGCGGGAAAAAGATGTTGGGTTGAGGGTTGGGTGAAACGGGAATATACGCACAGAATATAAGAATGATCGCATATGTTCTTCTGTGAATCAACTTTGTGGTCTATTGCCGTAAAATGAGATTAATTTCGCAGACCGCTGCCTAGTCTAGTGAATTCGATTATGTCTAGGTTTCCAATTAATTTTTCAGACTATAAACACTGCAAATGGTTCGATCCTCATTTAGTACGCAGATTTATCAACTGCCAAGGATAGCTAATGAGTGATGAATAATGTATGAATAAGAGTCTTATTTCGGGTAATGATTATGATGATGATGATGATGATATATATATATATATATATATATATATATATATATATATATATATATATATATATACATATATATATATATATATATATACCAGCGTCACTATTCATTTTTCTTTCTATTTCCTTCTTTTTCATTTTTTCTCTGCAGACATATATATATATATATATATATATATATATATATATATATATATATATATATATATATATATATATATCAGGCTAGTGTGCAGGGCGGTAAAGGATTACTGGTTAAAATGAAATATAAATATGTCGGATTAATAAGTAAATGCCATTAATTCTTTAATAATAGCTCTGTTTACGTTTCGAATACGAAAGTGAGCAGATAAACGCCAGTCTTGTTGGATAGTAAACCTCTTCGCAGCCGAGCGATTAAAGCACGACGAATCAGAAAAAGGAGGACACAGGTTCGAATCCTACTGCTGGGTACATTTACTTTAATAAGTTTTCTTGAGTGTACAGGCCGTTAGACGAATTAAATTCTGTTTAAAATAAAATGGAGCGTCTACTCAAATACGGGTATCCACTAAAATTGTCATAAAAATATATCGCATTAAAATATATATTCATTAATTCTTTGGAATGTGTTAAATATATATATTTAAACAATACTTTCCAACGTCTTTCAATAATATTTCGGTAAATGCTAGGGTATATTCCTGTAAACAGCAAATGATTTCATAAATTCAAGATCAGTGACCAAAAATTCGATATTTCGCAATATATATATATATATATATATATATATATATATATATATATATATTGTTGATAGAAAATGAAAAAGTAATATGTTTATTTTATTATTTTCTAAAACCAATTTTCGTTCCTTAAAAACGAAAAGAAATTATTATATTTATTTAAATATACAAAATTAAATGACCTTCTAACTTTGACTGCCATTCGTACATTAATTAATCTTCCATCTGCTTCTATTTGACTCCCTTCGGCAAATCTCTGCTCTCGGCAATTTCCCTGTGCCGTTCGAAACTACAATTACAAAATATATCACACCACAAAGATGTCTCTTCGGAGAGTAGTGATTATCAAACTAATCTCCGTGTTTCCAGTCTTTACTAGGTACTCCAAACCTATGGCCTTGTACCAAACCAAGTTCAGTATATATCAATTGGTTTACTATTTACAAGCTAACCTTGTAGAGCATTATTAATTAGTTCGTTCAATCCTCACTGTGTGGCCCAATGTGAACTCACTGGAGTCAGTGATTTATTCTCGTTTCAGGAGTTCGATCCTTACCGGATGTTCAAAACTTCTGGGTTTGTGGCGAACTGAGTTAAACTTCGGAAATATTTTGGGCGCTTAACCGTGGAACGATGGCTGTCAACTCGTCCCAAGGATTGTTAGGACTCAAAAAAGTTCAATCAACACAATTTTGGTCTTGTGCAATGCTTAGTAAACAGTAATAATATGCTGTCTGGGGAAGACAAGAACATGTAACAGGGATTATGAAACTAGCCTAAGTACTGCTGTATGAGTTCAATTCTTACAGGTTGCATTACGATTGTGACTTTGTGCAGCACGTCTCAGCGTCAAGGAAGTGACACATCTACCATTCCTACCGTAGTGACTTTTTCTTTCTTTCTTTCTTTCTTTCTTTCTTTCTTTCTTTCTTTCTTCTGCTCTGTTCAGTAATAAACGATTTCAAAAGACTCATAAACATAAACATATGTTACCTTATACACATAAACCTTCACATGCGAACACACACACACACACGCGCGTGCGAGCGCGTTTTCATATATGCGTACACTCATTCAGATTCGCACATATCTCACTCACATTCATACGATCATCTACATGTACTTATTCATCCGCAAGTTCACACGCACAATGTCCAATGTTCATTCGTGTGTTCAATACGCGCGTACACATTCTTTCAGAGCAAGTGCACACACATATTCATACATACCCTACCGATGCACATTCATACGAGCGCATAAATAAATACACGCACACACTTATACACACGAACATAAGAAGCAGAAATGCATCCGAACTTTCGTGTACTGCCGGTTGTTTTTTGCCTATTTACGTTATGCGTCTCGCGGAACTTTCTTTGATGTCGTTTTAAGACCTACTGCGCGCGCGGACGGGCGTCTGTGTATGTGTCCTTGCCAACTCCGCCTCCCCCCTTTCACTTTGCCCCTCCCTACTTGTTATCTTGTTATGCAGTTTGCACCAGTCGGTGCTGGGTGGAGACACGGGCGTACACAGATTGTAATCAAGGAGCTCGCGTTCACAGTGCACTGTTAATCAGTTCCTTCCTTCCTTCCTTCCTTTATCGTACTTTCTCTTCTTTAGTTCACCTTTCAACATCATTTTTTCTTTCAATATTTTTCTTTCGTTATTTCTTACAGTCTTGCATCCATCCTTTTCTCTCTTTCTTCTACTTATGACAATTTTTACTGCAATCATAGTTGCCTATCTTCTTCCCTTCTTTCGTTTGTTTGTCTTCTCTCTTCTTTTATTTACTCTTTCACTCTTTTTCCACCTATCTTCCTTATTTCAGTTACCAACAGTTACCAATGTTTCTTTTCTTCCACCCGTCCTGCTCTCTTTCCCTTCTTCCTTCTTATCTTTATCTATTCTTCTTCCTGCTCTCTTTTTCCTTCATTTATTCTTTCATTTCTCGGATGCTAACATGTGTCCTTTCTTTCCCTTCTTTCTTTTCCTAATTCTTTTGATGTCTCGACATCTTCTTTCCTTTTATGCCTCTTTACTTTTGTTGTCACTTTATACTTTCCTTCCTTCCTTCCTTCCTTCCTTCCTTCCTTCCTTCCTTCCTTCCTTCCTTCCTTTTCTATTCTCCTCTACATTTTATCTCTCTATACTGTCTTTTGTTACTTCTTTCATTCATTCTTTTCTTCCCATAATTGATGTCGGGATGTTTTACATGAGGAATTATTATTATTATTAATATCTGCTTTTTCATCCAGACGAACATGATCAGGTTAAATAATTGAAATATTGTTTAAAGCATATTTGGTTTCCATGCAGTCATAAGTTCAATCACCGAAAAAGTCAAATGCATTGGTTAAGTTGAAAAACGAACAAACGGCACAAAAACTAGAGAACATCAGGTGTAACGAGTTATCTCCCCTCAGCAGAATGGGAACTATCAACCCATTGAATAGAATAAAGGATTCGGTTGAAAATTTCCAGATAGATACCGAGTACAACAGACAGCTGAATAGAGAAGAAGGGAGTTGGCCGAAATGTTGTGGGTATAACAACCAAGATCAGGATACCAGTCCGAATGGAAAGGCATATAATAATATTTAGCTTCAATTTTTTTCTTTTGCTATCTCCTTATAAAGTTCTTCCTTGAGTTGTTTCTGTATTTTTTGTAACCTTTCTATATATTTCTACTGTTTTCTCTTTATTTCAATTCTCAACTGCTAATTTCGACTCCCATAAATGCTTCATGATTTTGTTCATGTTCCCCCTTTTCGTCCTTCATTTAATCGTTTTTTATCCTTACTTTCACTTTCATTAGTTTCGTTCTTTCTTTCTATTTTCATTTTTAGTTTCTTTTAACCATCGATAGCCATTTCGATTCCAGAACTATTGGTTAGGGTTCAAGTTATGATAACAGCTAAAATATTGCAAATTTATATTAGCAAGGCAGTATGCCCACCTCCTGCAAAATGGAGTTTACAGTGGGAACCCACGCATACATAGGCTAGAGAAAAAAAATTATGGATTCAATTGACCCGTCTCTTTTGGGGAAAGATAATGCCTAAGGGACAGCTCCCTGAGATTTGAGTATAATATTAATTTTTGCACCCCCCACCCGCACAGTCTCCTGTAAGGTAGGACAGTTTTCTTACCTTGGGAGACACATTACTCCAGCTTACCAAGCAACTACTACTTGAACTGATTTTGCAATATCCAACACAATTTAAATGTCTTCTTCTTCTTCTTCTTCTTCTTCTTCTTCTTCTTCTTCTTCTTCTTCTTCTTCTTCTTCTTCTTCTTCTTCTTCATTTAATCAATTTTCTTTCTCTTTGCTTTCTTCATTCTCTTCCTTGCTTACGTCAGCAATCGACGCGCCAGAAGAAAACGGAAAATAACCAAATTAAAAACAAAAATCTTGTTTTCCATTTGTCTTCTTTTTATCTTCTGTCTTATTTGTGTAACTGAAAAGTTATGAGAAGAACTTTTTATCGTAAATTTTGCTTCTCTAAGTGGTTAAATGTGTTTGTGGAAAGAGTTTCCTGCCTATGCGCATGCGTAGACGTACGTATAACGCACAGAGAAAATATATCTGCACATACTGTCTCAAGTTCTGAAATGAGTCATTATCGGATTAATTTTCTCATTCTTTTATCATTTTATTTCGACCGTGGATTAATGTACGTACGTCTATACGGGATAAAATAATGAAAATACTGATATGTTTTACTGAGCCTAAACGAGTAAATAGCAACAAGCTATCTGAAATCCGCGATAGACAGAACACAACATAAGAGAAAATATTGACTATGTGAAGATAAAGACATGGATGGTAATCAAATAGTAACAGAATGCAGCAACCGAGCACAAACATAGTCATGACTAAGGAGGAACGATGGTCCCTTGGTAAATTTACAAATGACTAGGATTTAACCATACAAACGAGTAGTATATGCATAATTCGAAAGCTGTCTTGTATAAAAAAATGTATTGTAATTTGAATGGAAAATGTTTGCTAGTTGTTCGTGTCTTGATTGGGGATATTTTGTGTGTATGAGAGGGATAGAATTTAAGTTACACCTACAATCACCCTACAGCCACAATCGGTGTAACTTAAATTATTTCACTCTCACACAAAACAACCCTTACTCAACATACAGACAACCATCAGAAATAGATGAAAATACCCACTAGACGCTCAAACGCATACACGCACAGACACGTATACATATTATTAACCGAATCCTAAACCAACTAGAATTGTGATATACATACACGCATGAATTATACACACAAATACTGCTTGACAGGACAGATACACACGAGGGCTGCTTAACCAATGAAATCAAACAACACAAAAATAAAAATAACATAATTTTCTTTTCTCCTCCATATTTCATTTTCTGATGAAGCTTAAGTAAAAGCGAAACATGTTAAATTTATAAACGTTCCCTATTTTTCTTACCCTAATATATATATATATATATATATATATATATATATATATATATATATATATATATATTGATCGAAAAGTTTACATTTTATGGAAAGCTTTCCTAATTTAAGCATAAAAGAGAAATTAAGCATAAAATATTATCTTCTAGCCAATAAAGACGTGTGCTATCCCACATCCAGTAAACTAAATTCAAGAGAAGATCATGTTGTTAGGTTTGTGAGAAGATCTACTTCAGAATCCCCAACGAGATTTAATACCTTCAAATATTCATTTAAAGAGTTCACTAGAACATTTTCAGAAAACTTTTAAAAACAGTTGAGATTAGTTCAGTATGACCAGATATCTCTTTATTCAGAATCTCAGATTCTTTGAACAAGGAATAAAAAGAATAAAGAGTTAGATTCATAATGGAATTTGTCATTTCTAATAATGATAATTATGTTTGTGTCTTTCTCAGTTAATTTGAATTTGAACTGATTTTGATTACATTTCCAAAAATGTGACATGACTTGACGAACAACGCCATATATCAGCAGTAGTAATGGGATGCAGAAGAAAAAGTCTTTTCTTCCGTGGTTTTGTGGCGACTGTGATCGTGACCCTGGATATGTAATGTCTAGCCATAAACTCCTTTATTTCGTCTACCTATTTTGTCGCTGTTTTTCCTTACCAGAATCATTTTCAATTTTTACTATACGTCCAAATTTGATAAAAAGTGCTTTCATTACCCGAAAACCTTTGAGATTCAGAGCTCTCTCTCTCTCTCTCTCTCTCTCTCTCTCTCACACACACACACACACACACACAAAATGATAAACGTTGATAACTTATAGCTGGGTGATATCTCCTCAGACGGTGGCATTTACGGTCAAACTGAGACATAAGTTAGGCCATTTTAATAATTCTTGTTTTATCTTTGTTTCTTGACCCATGTTGAACACTATTTCATCACTTTGAGTTATCCGTAGAATTTCGACTTCCATTCGTTTTCGAGCATTTCTGAGTTTGTTTTCAAGCCATTAGCTACATACATTCATTATACGCTTTACGTTTTATGCTATACTGACACGATGCTTTTCATGACACCTCTGTTTTATTAGATAACTTTTCACCCTATCAAAAGACATCATTTCATTTCATTTTTCGTGGTAATTCTTTTATGTTATTATTTGCTCTAAGTAGATGTATTCCTGGATTTCTTCCAGTTCTTTATCTTCTATTCATATGATCTTTTTTGGAACATTATAATATTATGTTTTATTGTTGTTCATTTTAAAACCTATATTCAGATTTTCCCACGTTAGGTCATTTAGCCTTTCTCTTTATTCATAGTCAGCAAATTGTTGCAAATCATAGAAGTCATTCAACGTTTATTCTTTACTCCCATCACTTTCCAGTTCATTTTTCTGAAGATACTTTCAAAACCTTTTGTAGTCGAGGTGAAATCGTACCAATTTTTTCTCTCTCCTTTTCCAGTCATCATTTTAATTGTCTTCCTGTATTCAAATTAGCGCAGTAATGCTATCGCATATTTGCTCAAGGTTTTTATCAATACCCTGTTCTTGTAGTAAGTAAAAGATTACCGTACCCTCTAGCAAGTCTAATGCCTTTTTATAGTCAATAAAAGCTAAACAAAGTCGTTTGTTGTAATCTATTGTTTTGTTTTGTTTTTCGATCAGCTGGTCTATTGTTTAGAGATAGTCTGTTGCTGAGAAGCCACTCTTAAGAACTGACAGTCCGCGTGTCTGCTTATAATCTAGCCTATTTGTTAGTCTGTAAGTACTTTTGAAAATAGTTGAGAATAGCTGTTCGACATTAATGAGTTAGTTGCCAACGTCTTTATCTCCATTTTTATTAAGTAGGATTACTATTCCTAGACTGAAATTTGTGCTACGGTTCTTTTCCGAATGCACTGCACTAATTCTTTACGGAATTCTTCCACTGTACATACAGACACGCACACACACACGTACGAACTCTCTCTCTCTCTCTCTCTCTCACACACACACACGTGCGGGTGCGCACATACACACACGCGCACAGACACATACACATATAGACACATGCGAGCGTGCACGCAAATACACGCGCATACATTTATGGTGTCTCCTAACAGAACTCAGTTTTAGAGAAGCGTATGTTTCACTCTGAAAAAGTCTCCATACTTCTTTTTCAAATCCAGCCGCATTGTTAATTGTAGACTCGCGGTCATTTCAGATTTGAAAGATGTTGTGTCCATTTTTACTTTGTTTCTTTTTTAGTGAAACTTGATGACTGACTTTGGTGAAGAAACGAGACGTGTTTACTGCGCTCGAAACCAGGTAGATAAAAAATGTTGGCTTAGACAAGTGGTCTGGATTTTTACCTGACCTCAGTCCTGCCAAAATATGTTGTTTGCCATTGTGAAGCAGTGTCTTAAATGCTCTCTTGGACTTTTGCTCAAAATACAGCCACATTTTCGACGATATTTGCCGTTTGTGATTGGCAAAGATTTATAGGAATTTAAAGATGGCCAATTAATGTACAAAAACATCTTTGATTCGATTGTAACTGGATTTCTGGGAGACTTCCGGTGCAAAGTTAAATTATAAAATTTTGATAGCACATTGATTTGCTGTTTCCGTCACGGTGTCGGTCTTAATATGAAGTCATTTGGGTATATGCAAATTGCACTACCTTTCTAAAGCTAATTTGCTTACTTAGTGGGTTAGAAAATTCATTCTTTCTTCGACGCCAGTGATCAAATTTTGACCAAGGATTTCAAATGACGATTGTTAAGACATCCAAACTGATGCTTCACAGCCTTCATAAGCTTCATCTCCACTCGTATGCTTCTTGTCGAAAACAAACTTTTTTTTTTGCCACACTTCACATTTCAATAGAAATGCACTTCCTCACACGAAAAGTGGAAAGTATCACTTTTCTCTTAAATAATTTGACAAAAGATTATTCTTTCTGATAAGAATATTTAACACATATTACACCGTAGCGTAGACGGTTTTAAATCCCTGTCGACGTACAGACATACTGGCGTACACATACACGGGCAGTCATACACACGTACATACATGTTCTATGGAGAGACATCAGTAATTTTAGGTGTGGTATGTCTACCTAATTTACTCTTTTAAACGATAAGTAGTTGAAGATTCGTGTACTAGCGAAAGTGATTGCCGTTAGTGATTTCATTCTACTGGGTTGGTTAGTCTCTTTATTACACCCCGCGCTTCACTTAATTAAAATCATATTGAAAGAGAATTATAAAAAAAATAAAGAACAAAATGAACTTTGATGATTTTAACCGAATTTTGGGTTAGAAGTATGAAGCAAAACTCACTACAAATGATTTGTGTTACCAACTTGTTAACCATTATAAAGATGCGTCCAACAGAGTAAATATAAATTCAACAATTGATTATTTAATACTTAGCGCTGAAAGAAACCTTTTTCAAATTATTAACTTGGAAAATATGACATGATGGTCTAAATGGTGCTTTTTAGCAAACCTCACAGAAGAATTTGTAATAGTCCACTTTTGTTGGATGCTGGTGTAAGAATGTGATAGTCTTTCGTAAGGTTATGAATGAACGAAGTTTTTTGATGTTTAAAAGTAGAATTTGCTAATTGAACCATCAAATTTTGCAAACTTTTACTTAAAATTTATTCGTGTAATTTTCGCCACTCAACCTGTGTGTATTGAAAGACAGAGAAAGGGAAACTTAAGATTGGGATTGTGGCAGCTGATGCCGATCACAAAAGATTGGTTTGAAAAGCGGAAGAGACGCTGGGTAAGTGTGTGAGTATCCAAGGAAAGTGTTTTGAAGCGGATTTAATATAGAGATATAGTGAGAATGATTTTATTATTGTAAATCTTGAAGGGATTATCAGTGATCCACGGAACCTTATTTTATAGAAGGGTGATACTATATGATATTTATTTATAATCAAATTGATTTATTGGTCATGATCATTATTATGGAAATGGTTTTGCTATACAAAATACACAGTAAATGATTGTTACTGTAGAAATGCTTTGAAAATCAAGATACTAATTGTAAGTGTTCAAGAATTAATGTAAGCGTTATTCACAGAAAAGGTTATTTTTATTTATCTCTCTCCGACTTGCTCTCTCTGTCTTTACACACACACACACACACACACACACACACACACACACACACACACACACACACATATATATATATATATATGTATATATAATGAATCTAACGCAGACGAAGATGAACTGAAAATGCCATGAACAATGAAAATGTGAATCCAATACCATATATATATATATATATATATATATATATATATATATACGCGTATCATGCGACATTAATTTTGAAGGTAATTTTAAGGGGGTCGCATCATACAACGAGATATAAAATTAGCGTATGTAGTGATAGCCCTGTTTACGCCATTGATCAAACTATATATTCATTTACTATAGTCAAATTAGCTTCAAGATTAGGTCTACAGAGGTCGCATGTTACGCGAGTCTATGCCGTGTATATATATATATATATATATATATATATATATATATATATATATATTGTATTCGTCTTATTTTAATAACATTCTTTTTATATCTCTTTATAGGTGCGGAGGCAATTCTGTCCTTTTCCATTTCATGTCACTAAATTCAAATTATTTCTAATTTTAAATGCAAACCAAAACTTCAGTCGTAATGCTACTTAATTGAATGATAGAAAAAGAAATCGGTTAAACTGTTACCAGATAAATGGAAATGACTGAAAATTAATTACAGTATTATTTTTAATTTTTATTAGAAAAAAAAAACATTGTCATTATTATTAATTTCGATTAATAGTTACGTTCATGTTCATTTTTTTTTTATTAATACTAATAATTGGAAATATTTCATCTAATAAAATGAATATGATATGGCTGCTCTTAATTTGACTAGTTTTAATGAAATAAACAAACATGTAAATGTTGTGGAATGAAATGAATGGAGTAGCAGGCTTCATTGGATCATATAGAAAGCCGCTATTTTTTCGTGTCTTTGTGGTTAACACAGCTGAACGTTTATCAGGATTCCTTGAGGCAGGAGCGAAAAGGTCGAATTTATTTTCCATCATTTTTCGATCAGGTCCCGCTTTATCCACTGCGTAAAACTGCGATAAAAAATCAACTAAGATAAAAGTAAATACTAATAAGTAAATAATGTCTGACTCAGAATTTTTCCAGTTATGACGAACGATTGTCTTCTCAATGAGGAGCCTTGCTTTAAACATCTGTTTGGACTTAATTTCACCCTAGGTCTCAATTCCAACGCCAAAGATGCTGGATGGTCGGCTTTTTGTACCTGACTGCTATATGCCTTATCTTAGAGCACAAAATGATCGATTACTGTCATATCTGGGCTGGAATCATTCCTTTCCTGTCTTGACAGAGTTGAAAAAAACAACATTTATGAAACCTTGTGGTTGTGGTGTGTTTGGGGGTGACTTATTTCCAAATCTACGGCCCGTTTCCGCAAAGGCATAGCGTCTGTGAAAATATCGCTATTTCCGTGACAAATGTTCATACGACCTCAATTCTTTAGTGCCACAGTCAAGATCCGCCTTTCTGCATCTATAGAGTGGAATCAGCCTTATTCTCTGCATATTCACATACCATTGGGTAAGAAGGATATTCCACTCAGAAAGCTTTTTCTCAAGAACCGCTTCTTTGTGGAACAGAATCTCGGGTGGATAATTCTAAACCTTTTCAAGTCAAAAGTCAATCATTGTTTATCCTCCATATTCTCATCATCTTCCCTTTCTACTTCATCTTCTTACATTCACATCACACGCATTTAGTAACGCCCTAGCTTAGGTGGTTCTTGAGTCTTGTAATCGGGAAACAGTAAAAAAAAAAAAAAAAGTACTCGTCAAAATGATGCTATCGTGAAAGTACTTTATTTTGGTACCGCTACTACTATTACTATTAGGTAGTGAAAAATACAATTTCGGAAGATAAAGAGGACGGTAGGAGATTTTAAATGAAAGCTCTTTCTGGTCGTCTGGTAAACTAACAGTTAAGGTATAGTCTATGAAAAAGTAATTCTTGATTCTGGATTCATCATCATCATCATCATCATCATCATCATCATCATCATCATCGTCCTTCTCTTTCATTTTTTGAGAATTTTTGGAGGTACCAACTTAAAATAAATATTCAGGCAGACTGTTAATTATTTACACATCTTCAAATCTATTTGAACAATCACAGAAAAGAAATCATCTGACTGGAATTACATTCCAACGATGTATAAACACTTTTTTCGATATTCAGTAATAATGTAGAATTTTTAAAGAAGCAGATAGCGGATTGTTTATTTACAACTCATCCATCATTGTCGATGATCTTGAGTAAAATTCGTTAGAGCAATCAAAGAAATGTCATAACATTGAACCGAATATTAATTTATACTTGGCTGTGTGGATATCAAAGTGGACATCTACAGATAAAAGGTAATTTTATGAGATTTCTTTTCATCTTTCTCCTTTTTTCATGGAAACCTTACTGAAAGGTTCATTTGTCAAACATGACATAAAAAAAAGCTAGAACATGGAAATTGAAGAAAAGTAAAACATATAGTCTAACAAAACATATTTAAATTCCAGTTATCAATACAAGGTTATTAATAGAAATGCTTATTAGTTCTTATGTAGGGAAAGGACACTTAAGAAGAACACATGTAAGCATATAACATGAAATACTTATTAGTGCTTATGTAGGGAAGGAACACTTACGAAGAACACATAGAATGAATAGAACATCTCTGTGCGCATATATATGGAAGTATTACAACTTCTATCTCCACTCAAAGATGCATAAACGATATTGATAGAGTCACAGAGTGTGCATACATACGTAGTATTTCTATCCTAGCAGCATTTCTAGATAAGTATTTAAATTATTTCTTCTGTATTTCCTAATTTTATCAATAGTTTTACATAAACCTCCAATAAGGCAAATATATATATTTTTTAAATGAAAATCTTAGCATCGATGTAAAAATTGAGCAAAAACAAATCTCATCTTAAAAAACATGTCTAAAAAGATATCGAATTTCAGTAATTCTCCGTTAGAAGTTGTGTTTACTGAAAAGTTAATCGGATCATTTTTTAAGATACCATCAATATATACATAATATAAGAAAATGTCAATATATATTTATATAAACTTTTAGATTTTTATATATCACTGCAAGAAACAAAACGAAATAAAATCATATAAAATCAACTTTAGGTAACAATACAGAAATATTTTTTTCATTGCCATAGGCAGTTTTTGTTTTGCAGAAAGTGATTTTAATGACACCAGTAGAACCATTCATATTTCATCAATCTTTATCTAGGGTGGACGCGGTGTGTTGTTGTTTTTGATATTATTATTATTATTATTATTATTAGTAGTAGTAGTAGTAATAATAATAATAGTGGAAGACTATTGAATAGTGATACAATACCATGTTCTCTTCTATTCAATCGTATTCTATCAATTTTGTACTTGTGAGGACAATGTTTTGGATTTCTTTAAAGTATGGGCTACCAAGAATCATTTCAATGAGTCTATCGGAACTTTTCCAATCAATCTGAGGGCTCCAACTACAACTGGAATTAGTGATGTCCTCATGTGCCACATTTCTGAGATTTCAACTTCAAGGTCCTTGTATTTTCCAGTCGCTTAATGTCGGCAATGGTCCAATTAATGACGTTGGCACTAATTGCACCATACGGAAAGCCATGGCTGATATTATTATTAGTAGTAGTAGTATTAGAAATCCGTTTCTCTTCATTTATTCTCTCTTGTTCTTTGCTGACTTTATCTCTTTTTTTAATCCGCCAAATAATTTGTTTCTCATTTATTGAATGATCATTGAAGAAAACACTGCGAAAATTGAAGTTATTTCTGACTTGTCTTCTTCTTCTTAAAAATGACGATTTCATTTAGCTTATGAACGAAGAATGTATCGCTTGTTCGCGAAAAGCAAAAATTAAATGTTTCGTCACGCATCAGTTTTCCTCTTCTTTTTGTCAAATATTTTTTTTAAAATGAATTTATTGTCTTCTGGTCATTAAGCGACAAAATGTCAGTTTCTGAAGTTTGGTCGTACATAACCCATAAACACGGAAACTGGATATCAAACATGTATTTAAACATGTTGTATTGAATGTTAAAGACAACATCGTCCTGCATATTTTCTTTTGAATTTTCTCATATTTTCTAATGAGACTTTTTATTTGAAAATGATATCGAAATAAATATTGTCCGAACGATAACCTAGCGCTTTCGAACATCATTGTTCATCTTCAGGGTCAACATTTTTTTTAGTCAAAATTTGTAAAAAACATTTGCCAAAAGTTGCTGACAAATTACACATATATATATATACATGTGTGTGTGTGTAATATATATATATATATATATATATATATATATATATATATATATATATGAGAAACGTTTAGCAATCAAACATTTATGTTTCGCTTTTATTAAAACTTCATTAGAGAATGAGATATGGAAAAAATTGTGGTATTCTTATTTTTGTGTTTGATTTTCATTTGTTAAGCAGACTAATGATCTTAAGCAATGCTTAACCAATGAAGATCAAGCAATACACTGTGTTGTTTAGAAAATGTCTCCGGTGGGATATACTTATCTTACCACTAACATTAGCAGACATCGGGATCAGAGAACAAAAACTTCTTCCAGTTTTCTATGTCCCATGTTTGGAGCATCTCATTGAAGTTTAACCGAGCTGTTTTGTGGTGTTGAAGAAAGCGTGGACTTTGAAGACGTTTACCGTTTTTAAAGCCTTTCTCTTGGAGATTATTGTTTTTGAGCTGCATTCTGCGTCCGTAAGGGCATTAAACTGGTTCGATGATCGGTTGATGTCTTGCCGGATAATCCGTTGAATCCTCCTACTCAACGCCGACGACATATTCTTTGGCCGATTATGCGATGGCACGTTGTGAGAGAACTTCCTTTTGCAGGTCGACAATTCTCCCACGTTAAAACGCTTTTCTTAATTTCATTTTTCAAAGCTCTACCAAATAAGTGTTTGAATCGGACAACACAAAAGGTATATTCTTTCTTTATTTTCACTCGCCTTAAGATAGATAGATAGATAGATGGGTTGGTTATCTTATGACAGTTTATATGGTGAGGAGCATTATACAAGGAAAAAGGAAGAATGCACTAAATGTAATTTTCTACTAACAGGTCATCTTGGCCAGGTCACTATAGCTTTGTCTGTATCAGACTGACTTTCAAATATTGTCATAGGCTATACTTATTTATTTAATTTATTTTCGGTTCATGCTGCTTGCTTAACGATGGTGGGAAGCAAAAGGACCCGAGCGATGCATTAAAAACTCAAACAAGAATTATCAATAACATTTAATATTTTTTCAATCATCGATTATTCTTCACTATTTTTATTTTCGTCCTACTTCGTTTATTTTCTCTCGCCGTCAATTATTAATTTTTTCTTTCCCTGTTTCAGTTTTATTCTCTAAAATATTTTAGTATTACCCCAACTTCAAGTAAAACAGACTAAATACCATCCAATCATCAAATCCCTATCTTTGCCTGATTTAAAGGTTCGGCTACCAAGGGTGACAGTCATTGCCCCTGAGTATCATGTTCAGGTCTCTACAGGGCAAGAAGTTTCGCATCCCTAATTGAAGAGTCATCAGGAAGCTCGTCAAGGTCAGATTACGAATTACAATAATAAAAAGCATCCGTCGTCCCTTCTGACGTTTGCGGAGAGGCAATGTTGAACTTATTTACCTTACAACATTAGCGAATGGATGATGTCCAAACGAAGCAGATTAGAGAAAATTAGATTAGAAAAGAAGAGATATTGGATATGAGACAGGATAATTCTTACCGATCAAGAGGCATCTACTTACATAAATATACCTATATATATATATATATATGTATATATACATACATACATATAGATATGCGTGCTTGTATGTTTGTGTATATACGTATGAACTTGAGAGTGCTTAAAATTTATGCTTCCAACAACAACAATAAGCTCTTATAAGGATCTTTGATTATTTAATCAGCGTTTGGGTCGAGCCAAGAACTTTTTTCCAATGCTCATCAACCTCTGTCTCGCCTTCTCTCTCTCTGTCTGTTTGTCTGTCTCTCCCTTTATATATATATATATATATATATATATATATATATATATATATATATATATATATATATATATGTTGTATATTTCGGTATTGATCATTCTTTTATATATGTTTTGTTAAACATGACTGTCAAGGAATATTTTGTATGTTTTTTGTTTTATATTTCTTGAGTCCTTACAGGTTTTCTTTTTTGAAGATTGATTGTGTGGAGAAATTGCCCAAAATGTTGGTTTTCCCGAATGTTTATATTTGCCGATGGGCTCAGAGATAACAAATGTATAAAAAGCTAACAATGGAATGATATCTACAATTCGAAATTGAGAAATTAGTTACATGTAGAATTCGAACCTTGAGATGGCTAACATATACATGAAATACTTCGAAGAAATGACATTAGAATCGACGTCATTAAGGCCAATTCTATGGCTGAGATATGTAAACACCTTCATACTGTGGCCACACCAGGAAGTGATCTAGCTACTACAGGACCATATGAACTCAATAAGCTCATCGATACAGTTCGCAATGGAGAGAGAAAACGACAGCAAATTAGCATTCCTGGATGTACTAATATCTCGAACAGAGCATGGCTTCAAGTTATCCATATACTGCAAGCCAACATTTACCGGGTAATACCTCAACTTCAATTCCCACCACCCATACAGTGTAAAGAAGTGATCGTCCGCTGCTTACAGCATCGAGCAAAAGTCATATATGGCAACCCAGAGATATATGATCAATGGTCAATATAAGCAGTACCCTACAGCGTACATTGGGTACATGAGAGCAGCTCCGATAAACTGACACAAACGTGTTATGAGTTCAATACTTGACTACAAAACTTGGAGAGTTAAGTTAAAGGGAGATAACTGATACTGAGACATGACACTTAGAACTAGAACAATCTACCCCGGTGGACGAAATAAAGAGTTCGGAATTCCAATCACCTGAACATACAACGGCCGAAATGTCAATATGATAACAAAGATGAGGACAACAGTCCAAACAATGTAACTAGTGTAAATAGATATGCATACATGTGTTTGTTAAGTTATATTTATTATCAGTATATATATATATATATATATATATATATATATATATATATATATATATATATATATATATATAATATTATAAATTAACTGATTTGAAATATGGTTTCTTCGCTACACAGGAATTACTATGTTTCAAAAACCGAAGTTAAAAACTTCAAATTTAATTATATAATTAAATTAAAAGCATTAGTTCTGTTTCATCTTCAAGCGAATTTTGGAATAACTTATTTTAAAATTTACTGAGTTTTAAATGCACATACAATTCATAATATTTTGTTTCCAAGGATACAGAGAAATCCAATCATTTAGACAGGGCGTGTTCATTTTTATTAACTATTATTGTATCAATTATGAGTTACGTTCTAAAAAGAGATTAAGTCTAAGTAAGGTAGGGGTGCATTTTTCAACGCATTTTGACATCCGTTCAACGCATGTCGTCTGTTTTTTTTTTTATCAACAAGAAAAAGGTTTTCGGCATTGTTTCCGTTAAATTCGTACTTGTATACATAAATATTCTTTCTAAAAGGGGTGTTTGGGTTAGGATACGTTATATTGAACTACAATTTTAAAATATTATATTTACTCTTAATTACTAATAGACTATATTTTTAAAACAAATAAATGTAATAAAATTACTTAAAAAATATTATTACACATAAAATATAAGTATATATATTACCAGCTCTCATTTTCTTTTAATTTTTATTTTATTTTAAAATATTTAAGGAAAAAGTTTGACAATGTCGGTAAAGAATAACTATTTCATTTATTTGATTCAATAAATTTTTATTTTTATAAACTTAGTAATATATAGTCTCTCATGTATGCACAAATGACATTTAATGACATATATATTCTAGCTTTTCTTATTAATTTCCATTTTACTGTAGGTGTTTTATTGGATTCTTTTAAGTGCGAGAAATATTTCGATAGGGACGTCTGATTTCGGTATTTATTTATCCTAAATAAACTTTGATGTTGATTGAATCTCTTTTTGAACTCATGACTTGTGCAACGTATATAGATTTTGTTTTCGGGATTCTCAATAGATGAGATATTGCATTGGTATACTAATGATTCCGTGAGACATTTATTTTGTAGAGAACAGTTATGAGGATTTCTGCAGTTACATAATTTTTGTTTATCTTCATCTCTTTTACTTTTTCTTTTTATATTGTCTAAATTTCTTTGGTTTTGGTCTAAGTGTTTATTCAAGATATTAGCATTATGTTTCTTAATAATTTTCTCTAAGTTTTCAGTACAGCTGTTACTTAATTTTAGCGTATTTTTATTGAAAATAGTACTGAGTTTACTATCTTTAGGAAAATGCTTAACGATTAATGCAAGGAATTTTTGTCCTAATTTATTCTTTACCATTTGGTTGTATGGGGGTGTATACCAAATTATTTTTCTACTTCTGTTTTTTCTATGCTTTCCATTTTCCTTTTATTTATATAAGTTAGTTTTGGACTTTTGTAGCCACTATCTTTTAGAGCTTTATTATAAAAATTAATATGTTCGTAGAAAATCTTATCGTTTGCTGAATTTGTACTTATTCTTTTTCCAATAGATAAAGCTTATATGCTTAATTATAGATGGAGAATGATTTGATTTAGGGCGTAAATATAATGGATTAGTATTGGACTTTTATAAGGTATGTATACATTTTTCATTAAATCTAATATTATATCAAGGAAGTTAACTTTTTTTTAATTTAGTGCTTAACGTAATTTTTAAGTTCTGGCTTTTAAATTCTTTATATAATATCTTTCTAATTTCATCGATTTTAAAGTTAGTAGACTTCTTTATAATAATATTTATGCTCTGTAAATTGACATTGAGCACTGTTTTGTAAAAATAAAAATATCAATAAGAACACCGGATTATATATCTTACTGTTCTTTCTTTTTATTATATATAATTATTAATATATACCGAGAGTTCTTTCTAATGTTTATTTGTTTCTTAATATTTCTGTTCCTAAAACACACACAACGGGCATAAACAGTCTCATTTGCATACGCACACATCTATGTAGAGATACATAATCAAGCAAATATATGCACATATATGCAAATACTGGGTATGCACTGGTAATATACATGTTTAATGTTGTGTGCACAACAAAGCAATATATATATATTAAGGTTGGAATTTTTGTAAAATAATTGATTTCTTGTATTATAATTCGATGAACTTTGTTACAAAATAATGAAGAAATGTTTAACTGCGTTTATTTAAAAAAAAAAATCACACCCAAAACAAAATTTCTAAAATCGTATATAAGTATATGAGCCTTCCAGGATTTTATGAAACCTTCTAGAAATCCTGGTGCCTTCTAGAACTTTACAGAAGACTCTAGAAAGTTTATGTTTATTTGTAAGTTTGTATGTTATCCTAAAGTTATAAACTGTTAAATGCGTTAAAAATCCATAAGTACTAACCAATTACATCATTAGCAATTTGAAAAATAAAGCTTCTGCTATATTTTTATTCCCTATTGCGTACATGGTAAAAATGAATTTTCGGTTTCAGGGTGATCTTTTTCAAGAACTATATCAAATTAATGGTCTTTTCATTAGCTTTGAACAAATGTTCATCGATCTATGACACAGGAACATAAGGTTACAAAAAAGCCATAACCATATATATATATATATATATATATGGTACTTGAAAAATAAAATAGAAAGCAAAAAAGGAATAAAAATCTTAATATGTAGGAAAAACATTCAGAAGTCTTCATTTTTAAATTGTATATATATATATATATATATATATATGTGTGTGTGTGTGTGTGTGTGTGTGTGTGTGTGTGTGTACACGTTTCATTAAAATCACTGAGAAGGTACTGCAGTTATTTAATTTTTCTTGTTTTCTTATAAGTTTTTCTTTTCTGGAAGAAGCCTATTATCAAAAAGATTTTGTGAAATTTCAAAATATTTTCTTATGCTAGCTGCGAACGTTTTCATTTTACCAAAGATGGAATATCAAAGGGTATCATGTACAGATTTTTTAATGGTATCAGCAAGTTCCCATGCCAAATATAGATCGACGACAAACCTGCAGAAATATTTTCTGACCAAATAGAAGCAGTTTTAAAGTCTTAAACCCTGTAACAAATATTCCTTACAGTAAATTAAGCAATTTAGGTTAAAATCACTTTCACTATTCACATAAATATTGACACTGAACATGAACCTCTCACCACGCATCTAATTGGTGATTCAAATATTCTTTGTCTACACGACATTCAACGCCAACATTGCTATAAACACTTTAATATGAATTTTGAATGTCTTTGTGATTATTGTGAATTTCTTCACAATTGTTCTTGTCTGAGGTTCTGATTCATACAAATGATACAATTTGCTTTTGTTATTGTTTTGAATTGGATAGATTTCTTGCTCGCTGAAGCACTACACCTCTTTACTATCACTTTCAGTACATTCAGCTTCAACAAATTAGCCTGCTACTACATTACTAAGTAGCGTCTCGACACATAGTACCGAGTTGTTCAGTCAAACTGACGGCAAGGTTTAAACCCCTGGACACACAGGAATGTCTACCATCTGAAGCATCGCAATGAATCTACGTGCAAACACTGCTATTGGAATTGTAAATTTGTGTTCGTTCTTTGATTCTACCAAAGACTTTTCTTCTCACCTTCTCAAAGATATACCTCTTCTTTTTCCTTGTTCTATCCAACAGAGAAAAATGTTTCTATTTCTCTCTTCTATCCGAAGGGGAAAACACGAGAATGTCACACGGTATAATCAGCCACATTTTCTTTTGCCGTTAAAAAAGAATTACTTTCGTCCATCCGGAACGTTACATTGTTTTCATATTCGAGGGCAAACTACTTCGGTATGCACAGGCAGGCGCCTTTCCTGGCGTCTTACCCACAGACCCAGACAGACGCTGATAAGCCGAAGAAAAAGAAACTGAAGAACACGACATAGACGAAGATGAATAGATTGTCCGGAAAAGTAAGCCAAGAGTGCAAAGCGTGCAATTTCTTCAAAATTGGACCCCTTCTCTTTTAATCATCCCTTTATCTCTCCCTATTCGTTCATATTACTGTCTCTCTCTCACATATGTGTGTGTGTGTGTGTGTGTGTGTGTGTATGATTTCTCTGTCCTTATTTCTCTCTTCCTCTCTCACTCACTATATATATATATATCTATCTATCTATCTATATATATATATATATATATATATATATATATATATAGAGAGAGAGAGAGAGAGAGAGAGAGAGAGAGAGGGTGGGAGAGGGAGAGTGAGGACAGAAGGAGAGAGAGAGAGATTAAAGACTGATAAGCCAAAAGTTTATGACCAGCAACATGTGGTACAAATGACATCTCTAGTCTCGTAATAAGTGCCCATGTTATTGTTAAAGTTATATAAATCGTTAAGTCGGCCTCATTTTAATGTATTGAATGCCGCAGTTATGGCCATGAAGAACGATCTCTGACTTTGATAAACTCCATATTGGTAAGGCCAGAAGGGTGGGTCAGAGTATTTACTAAATGTCGCAGTTTATGAGCTGCTCACGTTCACTTGCGGTAAGTAGCTCTCGGCAGGGATCCGAGGAGTGAAAGTCATCAATTGCCTAAAAGCCAAGGCTTATCGATGCAAAAAGTGAACGGAAGTTAGCAGAAGAGCTACTATGAGACAACTTGAAGGAAAGAACACATCACAGCAGATGACTTCCGGTTGAGTATGCTGCAACGTTAATAACGGAAGCATCTTTAGTGGGCGTGTATCTTACCAATGGAAGACATTCTTCAGATTTAAAAAACTTCTGCTATCTCTTGAATGATATGCACCACAGGATCCATGCACATACTTTTCCTGGAAAATGCAATACCACCAGTATACACTGTAGGCAAACAGCAACTCGGTGGAAGCAGTAGCACTGTGCATGTCACCACTATTTCTGTGAGAGATATTCTTTTGCTATATAGATCAGCATTGTTGAAGACAGGGTACACAGATTTATGACAACACTTTCTACGATAGCAGTGGAATCTTGCAGCAGGACAATGCGCTCTATCACACTGAACGAGTGGTTTTTCTGTGATGTACTGATTACCAAACATCTCAGATCGAAATATCATGAAAAGGGGGATTTGTTGGGCCATCAAGTCCTCTATGTAGAGCCTTGATCACGTAACACGCAGTCTATAAGTAATCAGCTATTGAAATAAGGGCACCAGATATCCCGACGGAATGTTTATAGATCTAATCGGTATCACATGGAGGATCAGCATCTAATTATGCAAGTGGTCATAATGTTTTGACTCAGTATATATATATATATATATATATATATATATATATATATATATATATATATATATATATATATATATATATTAAAAGTATAGGATTGGTGTATACGGAATAAATTCCAATAAACAGAAAATACTATTCTTAAAAGATTGCTCAATACAGAGTAGACCAAATATAATTTATTCGATTATTTTGTATTTTGATTGGTCATTGCCTCTCCCCTAGTGAGGGGTGTTTGGTTGATTTGAACATTTTAAAACCCTTTATTCTACATTCAACACCATCACTTGATAAGACACCAGAAGTGTTGAAACAAAATGGTTATTTTTGTAGTGATTTTCTAACATATTTACGTTATAATTTTCGAATAAATTTTATATATATATACAAGCAAGGCAGTAAAGTCACTAACACACAAGGGGTTACTGGGTTCCAATTAGGAAACAGAAACATTGATAAGGAACGAGAACAATAGAAGACAGTAAATAGCGACTGACACTTCATTTAAATTTTTTGAAGATTAAAGTTATAGTTACATCGAAGCAACTTAACTGTAAATTGATGAGATTTGGACACCATTCTAGTACAGCGCTTAAATTCATGAAGTCTAAGTACCATTGAGAAGAGCGCATCTGAACAATTATCATGACGAACAAAGGAAACAACTTTGCGGCGGTGGGAATATGACAGAAGCCTACATGCCAGTTCAGAACCAATAATATTGCTGATTCTTCTTTGGATTTTATGAAGAATCTCAAAATTTATAGCAGAGCACTGAGTCGTATGTGGCAGCATATTCTAAGCATGGACGAATGGTAGACTTATCGATATGGAAAAATGCCCAGTGAACCAACTTTCTTAGCAATAGATTCAATATACTCTTTCCACTTCATGTCAGCTGTGAATAATAGCCCGACAAGACGCAACAAGTCACTCTCCTGGAGGTTAACATCAGCCATGATGATTGATGGAAGGCAGGGAGGGGTTTCTTAGATGAATAATTTAGGGCAGTTTCGTTTTGGAGGCGTTAAAATTAACAAGCCATTCGTTGCCCCAGTTAACAACAGACTCAATGTCGTTTTGGGCATCACTTACTAATTTGAATTATGAACTTATCAGACTTACTATGGAGACAGATGTAAATGGTTGCCATAAGCATAGATACCAAGTTGTGAGCTGATGCTATCGGGACGGACGTTAATGAAAATTAAGAACAAAGCAGGACCAGGTGTACAGCCCTGGGGGACATCTGCAGTAGGACAAAAGGATCTAGAAGAGTGGCCGTTCAGCACAACTTTCATTTCACGATTTGATAAGAAAGACTGAATCAGTTCAACAGTTTTACCGGAGACACAGCAACTTTTTAATTTAAGAAGACGACCTGTATATCAAACCTTGTTGAACGTTTTCGAGATGTCCAAAGCAACAGACCGACCTTAACTTTTCTTATCTAAGGCTTAGGCTCTTTCTGCAAAGATCGTCAATACATCAGCAGTTGACCTAGAAAAACGAAAGCCATTAGCTCCACGTTTGCATTTATTACGGGCAGCCACGAATAGGCGTCTGTTGTGATCAGAACTGACACGCTGTTATAGCCGGAAATAGTGGTTCCTCTGTGCTAAAGCGGTAGAAGGTGCTGGTGTGAGCATAGAGAAGAATGAGGTTTCGCTTAAAAATACAAAGTGCGATGGATAAATTGTCGTCTAAATGCCGCAAAAATGAAAATGACACTGCCATCTCATTTTAACAGATATATTTACCAAAATTACACAAAAATATCTTGAAATACTAAAGAGTAAATTTATTCAATAAAGTCGCCGTTTGCTTCAACCGCGACCTCCAAACAACTTCGAAATCTCCTGCCACTCTTCTGGACGATTCCCTTGTTTAAGTTGGTGAATGCTGCCATAATCCTTTTCTTCAGTTAATCTTTGGTGTTCCAGGGAGTTTTGTTAGTCTCTCGGTCAACTGCGCCCCACACATAATAATCAAGGAGATTACAGTTTGGGGAGTTAGGTGGCCAGTTGTAAGAGGGTGATGTGGTCTCAGAAATTGCCTGACAGCCATGCTTGTGTGGCATGGTGCAGAGTCCTGTTTCCAAACATAGGGTCTTCCAGCAGCCACCGTATTGACCCAGGGCATAACTATTTCCTCAAGGCAGTTGATGCAGGGCTGCGTGTTGATTCTGTGGCCCTCACCAACAAATTCAGGAGTTCTTTTCTTATTAGAACGATCCCGAGCTTCCACATCTTCGTAATCACCATTGACACCCAAACATTCTGAAATATTCGCATTGGAGCTTCCGGCGTGAATACCAAGCAGTATAGCATGCTGTTTCCAAATTTCTGGCAAAGTGAATTGCGTCATGATGCTCTTTTTCTCACAGACGGTGTCCAAGTGTGCAGTCAAGAAAATCAAAAACAGACAACGCGCATGCGCGAAATTAAAATAGCGATATTTTACCCAATGGACCCTGTATAGTTTAAAGGTATGCTATATTTCTGGCAAAAAGTGCTCAATATCATTGATACAGTGTATGTAAATATAAAAGTGGAAACTGAGGTCGATACCAAATAGCGACATGCTGTCTAATCATTGAACGCAATCTTCGGGCTTTAATATATATATATATATATATATATATATAAATATAAAAGTGGACATGGAAGTCAGCACTTAGAGGCTCTAAGTGCTGACTTCCATGTCCACTTTTATATTTACACACGCTCTATCTCTGATATTGAGCACTTTACCCCATAAATATAGCACACTTTAAGACTATATTTCTGTATATATATATATATATATGTCCGCATGTCTCCTTGTTTCAGTATGCTATTATCTATTTCTTCTCTCTCTCTCTCTCTGTCTTTTTGTATGTGTTTTATGTGTACGTATACATACAAATATACTGTTAGCTGTCAAGGTCGTTAATAAGCGTTACCGCATTTTATTATGAGACCGTTTTGCTCTTGGGATAGAAGATATACTTATAGGAAAGTAGTTTCCTTATGCACTCATGCACCTATTATCAAGGTAAGATACGACAAAAATATTATATATATATATATATATATATATATATATATATATATATATATATATATATATATATATATAGTGATAGAACGAAGCGCAATAAATAGATCCATATCTCCGGCAGGGAAAAATGAGTTCCTGCCTTCCCAATGAACACAAGTAGCCTGAAATTGTTTACTGATTCCGTTTTCCATATTGACAATCGTTCCGTTCTCTTGAGCAACCTGCATATATATCTTAGTCTCATTCCCTTTTATTTCTCGTCCCCTTTCTGCATGCCTATCACAGTTGGTTGCCCAGCTTCCTTCTTTTCATATCTGTCATTTCATATCTCTTACACTCTCTGTAGGTCATCATATCTCTCTTAATTTCTGTTTTGTCTCTTTGAAGAATTCACAATGGAACGCAGAACTATGTTGATTATCGTAACTGGAAAAGCAGCGGCTACATTTTCCTAATTTAAGTATTTTCGTTATTTCTTTTTAAATATTTTTAGGATATACTGTGCTACAATGATGCTACAAAGATCATTGTAGCAGAGAGAATTTGTTCACATTTCTGGATAATTTAATAACTGTACGTTGTGTTATGTGACTGAATGTAGCAGTACGCTTATGACAAATGTTTGTCCCTGAAAATTTAATGACTGAAATAGTAGTACTTTAAGATATTTTTGTTTAGTCTAGAGATTTTTAATTTTGATTTTATTTTTTATGAGTATCTTAATTGTTATTTTTGACAGAAAAATGATAAAAAATGTATGGGACAATGAAAATGATATGATTTTTACAAATATGATCTGCCATAAATGTTTCAAAAACGACTTCTATCGCAGATCATATTTGAGACAAAAAGCTAACACAGTTGCCTTTCTGAGATGAGATCTAAATAAGAGATAAGAAAAATGATAAAATAAAAGGAATCTACAGACATTACGGTCAAATGTATAAATCATGTCAGTTTGGATTTTAACACCGGACGGTTTTCTTTACTTAGCGGGAAATACTTTGGGAGCTGAACTATGTATAAATGTTATGAACTATATATAGATGTTATGAAATTGTGTCCGTTACACGGATTAATATTGGTTTGCTCCTATCATTTTTGGGAGATCTTACGTATTCCAGCAGGACTGTTGCCTCTGACATGGCGAATGTGATCCGTGAATGGTCCGCCACAACATGTAACATCCTTGCTCTCCTGATTTGAATCTCCTGGTTTAATCCGTCTGGGGTTTCATCGAGATGGCGGGCGGTCAATCAACGGCTCTACATTATCAAGGACACGTTGACGGTTGTCATGATTGACGCGATTTTTGCTAGCCGAATTTAAGTTTCGAACATTTAAAAAAAATCAAATTGTGTGGGTGTGTGTGTATATATATATATATATATATATATATATATATATATATATATATATATATATATGTATGTATACACGAGTTTTTATAAGAGAAAATATTAGCTGTAGGTTATCTGAGCTTTCCATTATGAAAATACTTCATACACAGTTTGTATAAAAGGATTTGTCAAATCACATTTTTGTACTTATTTTTTATACACGTATATAACTATATGAACAACTAGATATACAATAGTATACGCACATGTGTATGTATGTATTTTTCCACATGTATGTACAAATATATATCTGTCTATCTAACACTTTCGTCCCAGCCCCTCAACCTCCGGCGTCTTACTCTCTTGTGTCTACTCGGTTCTAACCGAACAAGGGAGTGGCCATAGGTCCCCTGAGCATCCTTAGATTATTCGACCGTTTCGCTGAGTTATCCTGCTTCCTGCCCACGTTGTGATTTGTTTGATCCAGAAAGCAGGAATGGTGTCCGTCCATTCACGGTCGACTGAAGATGTAGACACTGCTGGGGAGTCTGCGCTAAGAAATTTAGAATGCAGCAAAAAAATTAATATCTGCAGAAAGCCGGACAAACAACTATTTAATGGTTGAATTGTTAATGTCTTTTATATAGCAGAAAAGAATAGTATAGAAAAGAAACGGGTTACAGAAAGGAAAAGTATTTAACGTAAAAACTCATACACTGGATTCAAGAGAGAGAGAGAGAGAGAGACAGAGAGAGAGAGAGAGAGAGAGAGAGAGAGAGAGGGAGAGAGAGAGAGTGTGTGTGTGTGTGTGTGTGTGGTGTGATTAACTTGTTAAATCGTCTCAGAACGATATATGACTGTTGCGATGGAGGGATAATGATTTCTGCTCTGGGCTTAAAGTTATAGGGGCGGTCGTCCTCCCAACGCTTGCCCGGGCCAATTCTCTCTTCTCTCTTCAACTCTGCTTTTTTCAGCATAACTACGCGTTTATATAGATAAACCCGGCTGATTATAACTGACCCTCGGGGTTCTGTCTGCTTCAACCAAAATCATGGGAATTCCAAAGTTCCTTCTAGCTTAATCAGCTCTATTTCAATATTTAATCGATAAAAATTATTTCGACCATTTCATTGTCTTCTGATGACCCAGATTCAATGGCTACAACTTCTGCCCTAGATCAGATTTCCCGATGAGTAAACAAAATGCTCTGATTTAATTTCGCTATTCAAATCTATTCCAATTTCACTAAAAAAAAATATACGTGTGTGTGTATTTCCCAGACTTTCTCTCTCTCTCTCTGCCACACCTATATGTCTTAATATATATAAATCCACCCTCCCCAAAAACACCACCGACAGCACTTCTAACAACAACGAAAAATTCATAATCCTACACTAACACTCTTTCTATAAAACTTGTAAATAAATTAGTTATCCCTAATACTATGATTTTTAGCACAACGTCCAAGACAATCGGAGATAAAATTAGAAAGAAAAATAAATCCAACACCAAATCAGATATCGTTAATTATCAAATAAATAACTTACGATGTAAAAGCATTTATATCGGAGAGACATCACAACATCTAAAAGCCTTTTTAATGTTTCTTGAATCTGGTCATTTCCAGTGTATTTTACCTAACTAATCAACATATTTTCAATATATTGATGACGCTTTATTAATATATCCCCGCAAAACTACATTACCGGACAATATAGATAAATTAAAGGAAGTGGAACATACAATAGAACTTAGTTACGACACAGAAAAAATAACATTTCTACCTTTCCTAGATAATATGTTACACTGTAATAATAATGATCTTAAAACTAACTGCCCATCTAAAATCAACCGCTAAAAATGATCAAATAAATTTTTATTCTCACCATAACAGCAATATAAAATCCAGAATAATTATTTGTACCCATCGATATTTATATGAAGAGGATAAATATATTAAAAGTACTTTTAAGCGCTTTCAATATCCTAATTATTTCATATTCAATGTGAAATAAAAGGCTCGCACATTATTTCAAAAAAAGAAAAGCAGTCCTTCCTGACAAACCCCAAAAATCAAAATATATTATTTCACACAGTAACTCTATCAAAACTACAACAGAAAATAATTTATCGCAATGTGAGATATTTGATAACAACAGTGATAAAAACGAAAGCATTAATAAAGAAAATTAAATTGTCTATGTAACCAGGTATATCTACAAAAAAAAATAAGTTTAAAAATTTAAAATTTCAGCATTCCAAAATTTTCAACGTTTTCTACCTATGCATAAGTATAATCCACGTTTCCGTTTTTATATGCACCCTCCTTTTCCTAAACATATAATTAATTACATCAACAAAAACATTATTTTAGTCCAATGAAGTCGTGAAGGTCGAAACGCGTCAGACATTTTCCCACTTTGTCATTAATTTTTTCTATTACTTAGATATACACACACAAACACACACACACACACACACACACACACACACACACACACACACACACACACACACACGCGCGCATGTATATATATATATATATATATATATATATAACTGAATATATATATAAAAGAATGAACCGAATTTAATAAAGCAAAGCAATAGAAAACTCCAGCCATGTTACAAGTATTCTACTCACAGTCAACTTTTATTTCATGTCTTAATGTGGCCACCACCTGCAGCACTGGCAACATCAATGCATCAAGAGAATTCCTTTCAGACGCGTATCAGCATATCACGATCCACTGTGTTGATCGCTGTTGTCATCCGCTGTTTAAGGTTAGTGGGTAGCGGTGGATCATAATCGTAATCTTTTGCGTATCCCCACGAGAAAAAATCACACACGGTGAGGTTTGGGTATCTCGACGGGCAGGCACAAAGAGCAAGGTCTTGGTAAGTGCCTGAACGAGGCGTAGTCTGTAAGATTTCAAATGTAGACATCTTAGCACACGTCAGATAGTGGATTGAGAGATAGCAAGCTTACAGCTAGTTCGATTTGTGGACTTCCGTGAACTGCCCTCAAACGAAGCACGGAATCTCGCCACTTGTATCTCTGAAATTCGTGGTCGTCCTGGACTTTTTTCTTCACACAAACACCCACTCTCTTGAAATTGTTTTAAGAGAGGGCAGATTAATATCGAATTGCCTTCGAAAAGCACGCTGCACCATTTTTGTTTTCGCGAACTCGAGAACGCAGAACGACTTTTGTTGAGGACTCGCCATTCCGGGAATAAACAAACAACTGAACGTTGCCGAAGATACGACGCGACTACAGCGCCCCTGTGGCAGCCATTCAAAACTTAAAGAAACTCCTCTTTCAAATGGTAACTGACCCATTCTATGACGATTTCTTGAGAACTGAAGCAATGCGTCATGAAATCGGCTGATTCTTTTTGAATAAGCATATATATATATATATATATATATATATATATCTTACTATAACAGCCATAATGAAGATCATAGCCTGACTAGATAATAATGATAGTCTGACTGTATAATAATGATAATTCCTTATTTTTGATATTATATGAAGAACAGATAATCAGTAACCGTTAATATAGAAACATATTCCCCAATTTGCATCCAGCAAAACAGCACAATCAGACATGATTTATAGTCTCCTTGAATCATTAGGTCGCTGCTCTTTAAGTGGTTCTGATAAGTTTTTATTTTTATTTGATAAGTGTCTTCTTTTTTTACTTCTGTCTTGATCAAAGACGTAAGTAGTCTATTTGTGACAATTACTCATTGTGTTTGGGGTTCCTATCAAAGTCATTTTGCTCTTTTTCTTTTTTTTACATTGACGGGTGATTATCACAGACACACTTTAGTTGTAAGAAAGACAGATAGGAAGGCTAAATTTATGGCTAGACATTAAAACAGTTTTGTTTTAATGGAGGTTTTTCTTGTTCAGGTTTCGATCAGGATTTTTACATTTTGTTTGTGAGTGTAAGGATTTATTTCGCACCGCGGCCACCCACGGCTTTGTTTTTATGTAGAAAGTCCAGTTTATTTTAATAATCCGGATGAAAGCCATATCATAACCGAAGTAGTAACTTTTTTTCCTTTCAACAATTTCCTTTAAATCATCATCAGAAAACCTCACGCACTTGTAAATATTAATTAAATAATGATAATAACAATGACAGCAGGGTGCCGAGTGGACTTACTCCGTTTCAAGAAAACGGCAGCCAAAGTGATTTGTGAGTCTCATCTAAATAGTTGGGAACACTCTCAACTGGGGATCATCTGCTGAGCGAACTTGTTACCTGACTTGAAAATATTTCTAATTGGGTCCCAACGGCAAATTTTATCAAAGCCTATCGACATATTGCGTACATTTCGCTGTGATACATGTACTTGATATACGCTTATCAGACTAAGTGTCAAAATATATTAGTTTTCGCATATTTTTACCACAGCCTCACTTTATTGGTGCATTGTTTTCTCAGTCAACCAATCAGTCAATTATTCAATAATAATAATAATAATAATAATAATAATAATAATAATAATAATAATAATAAAGGGAACCGGCAGAGCAAATACATTTTGTCCATACTTAGACTAGAATCTTTCTCAAAGAATAAAATACGAAACAAACATCAGTACTAACGTCCGTTTTAAGTGACCCCCCCAAAAAAGTGCCCCCCCCCCTAAAAAAAAAACCTAACAGTTCATTGACAGTAATTGCATTCTCCCTAATAAACACAAAAGAATCAAGAAAGTGATTTATGGTTACAAACACCAACTACTCATCAACATGATATTACTGGAAAACTGTCATTCAAAACATAGGAACTTAAACAGTGCGTAGATCGACTATAAAAAAAGCATTTGATAATATTCTACATGATTGGATCGTAAACTAATGAAAATTTATCCTCTTTTCATTAATATTTAAAGTAAAATAAAAAGACAACTTTAACCCTAAAGAATATTAATGATGAAATCAAACTTGATAAATTATATACGAATAGAGGAATATCTTAAATAGATTACCTTTCACTTCTCTTGTTCCAATCTGCGTTAAAACTCAACATCAAATGACATAAATAACATAATCAATCTTATTAAAGGAATAATTACGCTCTCGAAGATTCAGGCCGGTAGACGAAAATAAGAAGAAATTCCTTCTTGAGGTTTAAGACGCTACCAAGCAAATATCTTAATGGGTGGGACATATCCCAAAATATCGTTTTTGTGCAAAAACTGAATAAACTATTTGACATGTAATATCCGGATACTGTACAGTTACCTCAAATAACAGGTTTAGGGGATATCTGCATTGGGAAATATGCCAAACCAAACGATATGGACGCAAACCAACATTAGTACGAGGTGAGAATATTACAGTGCTTAGGGATTTCACAATACAATACCGACTGTGTCATACAAGCAAATAGAGCAGGTATAAGAAAGGAAAGAACGTAGTGGCCATCCTATCTAATAAAAACGTCTCAACCTAAACATTTGGACAAATTTTGTGGCATAGAAAAAAAATGCTATTCCAAGAATAATAGGAGCATTAGGAATAGTTAAAAAGAATATTGATACAAGCATTCAGAAATTTTCAAGAAACTCATTAACATTTATGCACATGGGCCTCGCTCCCACAGTTAGAAAAAAACTTCCCCAATGTAATATGCTCAATAACTAAGAAAACTTTTCTTTACTTCAAGTCTCATGTCAAAGAATTGGTAATGGGTTGTATGAAATAGCAAATCAGAAAAATTGGAAACCATGACAATGAGGAGGAAGCGAGCAAGTGTGTGTGTGTGTGTGTGTGTGTGTGTGTGTGTGTGTGTGTGTGTGTGTGTGTGTGTGTGTGTGTGACCATACAGGCTACTTGTTCATTCTGGGTATAACGACAAACTACTTCCGTCAGCAAGGCCTCTGATCGAGAGCTTCTGAGGAGCCTATAACCACCTCTTAATTGCTGTTGTTCCCCGGTCCACCCTGGCCCGGTGTGGTAGCATATGTTAGGGTCTCATCTATAAATTACCAGCAATACATTTGTCTCTTGATAAAAATCCTTTTAACAAAAATACGCCAATGCAGCCTGATCTTCAAACTGATTTCTTGCAAAGAATAGATATTCTATTTATACAAACTATCCTAAAAATCATGTTGTCATTAAATAACCCATTGGGGTTGATATACCGTAAAACAAAACCAAATAAATAAAAATAAATAAACAAAACAAATAAACAAACTTAAAGCAAATAAACAGGCCAACTGTATATCCACATACCAGAATCTATCGAAGAGAAAAAAAACATAGAAAGATCGATAAGTATATCGAACCAGAGAGGCGTGACAATTATAAAAGTTGAAAATGCCAGTCATTAACGGAATACTGGGAAAGGTTCAGAAGAGCTGTGGAAAAGGTTGGAGTAACTTCAGTAACAGCATCATTTAAACAGATTACAAATAATAATAGTATTGAAGAGACTTGCTGTCACTTGGTCTCTAGCGTAAGAAGCTAGTTTCTACTGGTGTGAACCCTCAATGAGTAAACAACGACAACAATAACATCAACAACTATAATGCATAAAAAGATTGGGTAGTGTATTAACCGGAAGAGATGTCAGTATTGCAGTGTACCAACTAGTCATAGAAAGCCATGTGTCAATTGTTCTTTGGGACTTTACCATTCATACTGAATGGCATATACAAGTTTATAGACCAGACATTGGAATTAAAGAGCACAAGCAAAAATGCCTTCTCCTAAATCTGCCAGATAAATACATATCGGTTAAAAAATATGACAAAAATAACAATAAAGATCTTGGAATTGAAATTTAAAGTATGTGACACCTTAAAACTCCTGCTGTTATACCCCCTCTCGTAATAAAACCTATAATAGGGACCTGTACTCATTTTATGGGACTTAACAAAAGACACACAAGAGAGAACAATCAAAGCTAACCGACCGAACATAGAGATCAAAGACCACAATAACAGAGTGTGCTTTTCTATTGAGGTAACAATTTCTGAAGACTGTAATGTTGTTTTGAAGATTTTCAAAAAACTATCAAAATATAAAGTTCTTGACATGGAAATTAAAAAGAATGTGGCACATGAAGTTGTGGTTGGAACCCTGGGTTTGATTGGAAATGGTTCTGATAGACTCATTGAAGGAATTCCTGGTAGCCAATGCCTTAAAGAAATACAAAACATTGTTCTTACAAGCATTTCTTATGCCCTACGAAGAGCTTTATCTATGTATAATGGTTAAGCATTTGTATTTTCTTTCTTTTTTATAAAAAGAAATAAATTGGAAAATATCATGTCACTTCTGATTATACGTCTCTGTTTCGCACCCGAGAGGAAAGGTGTATACAAGAGAGATCAAAGGAAATAATAATAATAATAATAATAATAATAATAATAATAATAATACACAGCAAAATCATAAAATATCACCTGTGCTGAGAGAGTGAAATTAACTTAAAAGTGGTATGAAAATAGAAAGGGTTCGTTAATTGGGAAATTTTGCACACGAATGGAGTTTGTTCATCTAAAACAATCGTAAACATGAAAAGGAGAATCTGTCGTAGAGAAAAGAAAAAGTTTAAAGTTAGCCTATCTAAATCCAAAAGACGATTTAGTCATTGTGAACAGGGAATGGATGATCAGAAGCGATACCAGGGAATTACCCTCTGAAAACCTGAAAGGAATTGTGAAATATGAATGTGAAACTTCTACCGATAATTGAGTAATTGGAATATTCTTGAAGATTTTTGCGTAAAACCGGGGAATGAAAACTCGAGGAATAATGCATGCGACAGAATTAATTTTATTAATATGCTGAAGTATTAAAGTGAACTTATTGAATCTAGTGGATTTCCTCAGAGAGTCACCAAATTCTGCTAGAAACCGAAAAAGCCGGTAGCTTATTACCAGCACTTGGACTTCCCTATCTTCACCGAGTTTTCTAATTAATAGCCAGGTGTTGCACTAAAGGATATCTGCTTTAGAAGCCTCTCCGTCAAACAACAGCACGATAATAGTGCAAATTATTACTACAACACAGAATTCAATTCTTACCAAGTGCTACAAACTTTTGACTTTGTATCGTACAAGTGTAAATCAATAATTTGCATAAGTTAGTTTTCTATTGGTTGGAACATATATTAGATAATCATCACACACACATACATACATATACACATACACAAACACTCACACATATATATATATTAAATAATTTCTACTTTGTATATGCATTTCGTTAAATACCAACGAAAATTCTTGTTTATTTTCTGTATATTTTGGGCAATTTTCTTGGCTTCCGGCGAAAGTTTAAATTATCCAGTCATTGAGTACTTTTGGTTTACATTAGCCATTATCATAATTTTTGTTTTTTGTACTTTGAAAGTGTCATTGTTTTTCAAACATCGCGTCATCACGCGTGATGTAGGTTTTTTAAAAATTATCGGGTTTGAAATGATCGGAATGAAAATTTGTTCGCACCTGACCAAATTTTATGTGATAAAAAGTACATTTGAATCAGATCACTATAACTGATAACTCTCTCCTACAATTTGCGGAGCCGAGCTACTATATTGTTAATACTTTATATAATGCAAAAATATCTTGTCTTAAAATATTACATGATAAAAAAATATTTTGTCTTAATTTTGGGGATAAAGAGTTATCATTATTTACACTATTTATATTCGGGCTATTATCCTCATCTTTATTGTTTTCATCACAACATTTTGGTCGTGGTGTCTCCCTCTCCGCGGCCTTCCTCAAATATGAATTCATCTGAGTAACCTATATCCGAAGTGAACCCTTTTTAATCTACGGAGATAGACAGTTCTCATTCTACTTCTCATGTCTATGGATATCATCTAATTCTTATTTTGTTCAGCAACAACCCACTTCCCATGGTTGAACTCACTAAATTCACAAACCAACGGATTTGCCCATTATCCTGTAGAACAATTGCTGGCGTAAACTTAGAGCTTTAAAACTAACCTCCACAGCTGATTAGGCTGCTACTGCCACCGCCACGTCTGGTTGTCATGTTTTGACTGCTGCTGTCCATACTTTTTATTAATGCCGCGGCTGCTGCGGTAGAAAACATGCTATCGACTGTCTTTCTTCATTGGCGTCTCCCATATTGTATTTGTTTCTATGCTAGGCCTACTAAGGAGGTTCTTATAGCCTAGCATTCTTTCAGTGTCTAACTGTGTTTTTCCCTGTCCAGTATTTTCATTGCATTACACAGGAGCTGATGACTACGCCTTTTCCGCAATACATAATCATATCCGATTTCATAGTCTCACCTTTCACTACTACGGCATTTCGATGTTCTTTCAGCTTTACCTTAAGGAGGCAGCTTGTTTAATCATTACATTACCTGTCCCAATTGCAATTCTTAGTCATATTCTTCCCCGTGTTAGGCTTCTGAATATTATTCTGATGTTGCATGTTCAGATCTGAATCTTTTCTGATAAGATTACTGTAAGGTGACGTAAGGTAAACTGACCGTTAGCTATTTTCTGATCTTCCTCCTTGTCCCTTCTGTTCCTACCTGCTGATGCTGACGTGACGTTTGATAGGTAGTTGTTATTCTGAAGGGTACACTTGATGCTGACCATTTCTTTTTGGTATGTGTTTGGGTTGCCACTTGTGACAATGGCAGCCTAATTAGCAGTGAAAGTTAGGGTTAAAGCTGTATGTTTACTCCAACAATTGTCATACAATTGTCCAAAAGCGTTGGTTTGTGAATTTGGTGACATAGTGGCTGTGAGCGTAATCCATGGTTGGGGCACGCAGTAGATTAAAATCAATAGACTAAATAAAGGGTTGAGTTCGTAATTCCCTGTAGGTTAGCCAGATCTATATAGATCTGAGGAAAGTCGTAACGTTGTGATAAAAAGATGAGGGCAATAGTCCGAATATAAACAGTGTAAATACTGAATACTTTATATTTGCATATTAATCATAAAACTTAGGTGATTAGTTATCTTTCCTTTCCTCGACTTCAGTCGTCATCATAGTGCGTCCAAACCCTCGCCGCAGTTAATTGTGAAGTCCATAATCTTTTCAATGGCTGTAGAGACATAATCTCATGTCATAAAGCGATATCATTTTTTTTTCTGACATTCATGTCATTTCATTTTGCTTGCTTTTTATCAGAACGTTCAAATCGTTTTAATATTGACCAAACAGTATGATTTGTAGAAAAAAAGAATGAGCTCCCGATGAAATTTGAACTCTTATTCGAAAAAATATTCTTCCGAAGACAAAAAAAGTATTGCTATTACGACGCTGGCGATCATGACGACCACGGCGGTCGTTGTGGAAAATTAATTAATTAAATTAAATAAGTAATTTTTTCTTCAATGACGGCCGAACATGAGTAAGAGGTTTGGAGTCATTAATCTGTTCGCGCGAACAAACGCATCTTTTGTGATTTTAAACAGACTCGTTTACACGTCTTAGCAGTAGTCATAGTAGTTGCTGTTGTTGGTGTTAAATAGCCGGGGTAGGGTGAGGGTTACGAACGGTAAAAGATAAAAGGCTTGTTAAGTTTGAATCATTTGTGTTAGCAATCCCCCCCTCCTGCGGTCTTTATAAAGTTAATTACTTCAGTCAACCAAAGTGGAACACTGGACACCTGTTGTCTTTGTTTCTCTCAAGTTCTGAATTTTTTTCGGGATTTGTTTTGGTAATGGGACTGACTTGCATTATTGGTCATCAAGAAAATGATAAAAAATGAGGAAGGAGGTAGGGGAGGAGGAGGAAGAGTTACGCACGAGGGTCAGTACGACAAACTGACACTCCTCAAAGAGAGTCACACAACAACGGCATTTAAAAAAGACCTCGATGTTTCTCAGTGTTCTAATGTAATATATATTACATTATATTACAATATATTACAATACATATATATTACATTATATTACAATATATTACAATACATTACATTACAATATATATTACATTAGAACACCGAGAAACATCGAGGATGCGATGGATATATTGTCGTCTAAATTACGCAAAAATGAAAATAACACTGACATCTCATTTTAATAGATATATTTACCAAAATTACATAAAAATACCTTGAAATACTAAAGAGAACGTTTATTCAATAAAATCGCCATTGGCTTCAATCACGGCCTCCAGACAATTTCGAAATCTCCTGCCACTTTTCTGGACGGTCTCTTTGTTTAAGTAGGAGAATGCTGCCATAATCCTTGCCTTCAGTTCATCTTTGGTGTTACAAGGAGTTTTGTTGGTCTCTCGCTCCACACTTAATAATCAAGTGGGTTGCAGTCTGTAGGGTTAGGTCGCAGAAATTGTCTGTCAACCTTGATTGGGTTCACCTGCTTGTGCAGTATGGTGCAGAGTTCTGTTACCATACGTAGAGTCTTCCATCAGCCACCCTCTTGACCCAGAGCAGCACTATTTCCTCAAGGGACATGATGTAGGCCTCTGTGCTGAGTCTGAGACCTTTACTAGCAGATTCGGGAGTTCTTTTATTATCCGAACGCTCAGGGTGTGTTTTCCGAGTTGCCACACCTTCATAATTACCATTATGCACTTCAAACTCTTGTCGATTCCGCTGCACTGTCCTCAGATTGACACCCAAACAATCTGAAATGTTCGCATTGGAGCTCCCGGCGCGAAGCAATACAGTATGCCGTTTCCAAATTTCTGGCGGAACGAATTGTGTCATGGTGGTCTTAAACTCACAGACTGTGGCCAAGTGACCCTACTATACTCTGTAATCGAGAAAATAAAAAACAACAACGCGCATGCGCGAAATTAAAAATATAAAATAGCGACAATTTACCCATCAAAACCTGTGCATATATATATATATATATATATATATATATATATATATATATATATATATATATATATATATGATAATCCTAATGAGCCAGGCAAACCTACCTAGGTTTCACCTAAACGGATCTTCAGGGTACGGCCTGCTGAAAAAGAAAAGGATTGTTTTCGGCTCGTTTTAATGTTCTTGGTTCTTTCTTTTTTTATTCCCCGTTTTTCCTCGGGTACCGATTTGTTCCACTGTAAGTTGAGCTTTCCGAGATTTTTCCAAACGAGTACCACCATTTATATATATATATATATATATATATATATATATATATATGATGAGTGGCGATCACTCTCTTTTCATGACGATCCTTATTCCCTGAAAAATTGGTTCCACAGTCTTCCTCCCATTTTTCTTAATTTGCTGTTGTGGATGAGTAAACCAAGCCGAGTCTCTCTCTCTCTCTCTCTCTCTCTCTCTCTCTCTCTCTCTATATATATATATATATATATATATATATATATATATATAAAAACTGTAATAAAACTATACTTTATCATATATATATATATATATATATATATATATATATATATATATATGATAAAGTACAGTTTTAATACAGTTTTTTTAGGCCTGACTATTGCATGTATCATGAAGGAGGCTGTAACCTCTGGCTCGTGACTTCAATGTCCACTTTTATATATATAAATATATATATATATATATATATATATATATATATATATATATATATATATGTATATATATATATATATATATATATATATATATATATATATATATATATATATATATATATATATAATTCTTTTCAAAACTATTACATTCTTTCTGTTTTTGTGTCTACAGTAGCGCGTATTATGCGATCACTTCTCAACGAATGCCCTTAAAATTTAGCTCTCTGGTGTGCGAATCTAATCTTACCTTACTTAATATTTAGATGATTCGCAGTGGTGTAATGGTTAGTAAATGGGTCTTGCAAATCATTACTTCTGTGTAGTTTGTTCAAGTGCCGTCTGTGGGAGCGACCATCTTCCAGTGATATATATTCTCAGGATTAAATTACAGAAATTGTAGAAACCAAAGCAGCATTCAGATGACAACACGACAAACCCCTGAATAAGCCTAGTAGCATGTATATTGACAGCGGCAAAAGCAGATATAATGGACGAAATTCAAACAAAGAAAAAATATGGAAAGTAATGCTAAAGTATAGTACAGAATATAGTATATGACACAAAGAAATTAAAAACAATTTTAAGCAGGCATAAGAGGAATGGGTCAATGAAAATTGTGTAGAGAATGAGCTTCACAGATACGGCAGCTATGCATAAAAAATATGAGAAATAAGAGGACAAAAGCTGTTCTCAGCAACAAGATGCATAAAATAAAAAGCGGGAATGCTGATAATAGAGAAAGAAACATACTTAAAAAATGGAACAAATATGTTGGAGAACACTTCTACGGAGAAAGAGGAAAATCTATAATACGTAAAATATCTGGAAGGACCGAACGTATTAAAATCTAAAGTGAAATTAGCACTGGATAATTTGGATATGAACAAAGCATCAGTATCAGATGGGATTGTAATGGAGATGCCGGAAGTCTTTGATGATTTCTGCATTGAAAAGATTACAGAAATTATAAATAAAATATACGACAATGGTGATATAACGGAAGACCTAATTAGACCCATTTTCATAGCGTTGCCTAAGAAGCTAGGTGAAAATGAATACGAGCTTCATTAAGCAATCAGTCTGAGACACAACAAAATTATCATCCGAAGTCTAATGAATAGATGGATTGATTGATTTTTTACGGCTTATCCACCTTTTGCGGGTTATTTAAAACCAGAAAATACTTTTAGATTGTAGGAGTTTTTTTGAGACAATAATGACTTTACTGACACAATTACCTTACGAGAATATGTTTTTCCTCCTCTTCTTCTGCGCATAGAGAATCACCACTAAGAGGAGAATTCATAGATTTCCCAATGTGTATGTATGTGCGATTGAAATATTTTCACCGTATAACGTCCGATCAATGGGATTAATATTTAACGTAAGTTGACCAAGATGGAGATTACGTTGGAAAATATTTGTTATCGAAAATAAATACTTTTTTCATCAGTAAGCTGCAAACGCATTGACTTACATTGACTGTCGAACGAGAGCAATTCTAGAATGTAGATTGAATAAAATAAAGCGTTCAATTGGAAATTACATAAAATTTACCCGGATCGACTGACTACTGAGGAAGTTCGGAAAGTACAACGACCGAAACATTGTGATAATAACAACAAAGATGAGGACGTTAGTCCGAATACAGATAATGAAATCTTTATCTGTCTATATTTCTGAGATAGGTATTGTAACTATTTACTCTATTTACATTGTTAGGCGCGTGGAACTAGAACAATCTAGCCCGGTGGACGAAATAAAGAGTTCAGTTCGAAATTCCAGCCACCTGAAGAAGGCCGGAGCGTACAACGGCCGAAACGTCGTGAATATGACAATAAGGATAACAGTCCGAGCAATGTGAATTTGTTTTACCTGGGTTTGAACATCAACTTCCGGCATGACTATTATTACTGTTTTCGGATATTTATTAAGCTCGGCTCAGCGCAAGACACATTCTTCAATCTTATTTACAAAGTATCGCTATTACTTTCATTGTGACTATGCTGTATATGTCTTTGTCGTTGTGTTTGTAGTTAGAAAATTTAGTTTTGTCCCTAGAACCCAGACGATCATCATTAAAATATCCTTTAAAAGGTTATACACTTCTCGCTTCCATTGTCTTTATTATGCCTCTTCACTTCCTTTATTGACGAGGAAACGACGTAGGAAAAGAACGACAAAGAGAACGAACAAGACACTAGAATATATTCAGTAAGTCATTGCATAGTTTCAAACAATGGTGTACTCATGAAGCCCTTACAAAGATATGAAAATGAAACAGAACCAAAACGCTTCCAAAATTACAACAGAAATACTGAAATATTAACGCATCTATCTATCTATCTATCTATCTATCTCTGTCTGTCTGTCTCTCTCTCTCTCTCTCTCTCTCTCTATATATATATATATATATATATATATATATTATGTATCTGTGCGTGTGTGCGTGTGTGTTTGGTTTGGTTTGTTTAACGGTATATCAATCTCTTATGGGTCATTTAATGCCAAAATTTAATTTTCTTAGGAGCTGTGGTAATTTTTTTGTTCGAAAATGTATTGCTGGTCATTTGTTTTACTATGAAAATATACTGCTAGTATTCTTACTACAAAAATCTATTTTTATACATTTGACCCCATTTTGGAGGTTCACTATTTGCCCACGGCTGTGACCCTAACAGGTGTTAGCACTCAGGGTCAGGGTGAACCTGGGAACAACAACAATTAAAAGGTAGTTCCACGCCCCTCAAAAGTTCCCAATCAGAAGTCTTGCAGCCGGATGTAGTTTATCGGTATACCCAGGACGGAGTGTGTGTGTGTGTGTGTGTGTGTGTGTGTGTGTGTGTGTGTGTGTGTGTGTACGTGCGCGCGTATGTGTGTGTGTTAATAATATATATAAATATAAAAGAGCGCACAGTGAGTGCTAGGGGTAATAAAACAGTAATCGATGTAAAATAACAGAGCTAAAATTTACATTTTATTTATATTTATAAAACGTTGAGGAACCAATATATATTTATTATTAGCATAATATATATGGTAATAATATATATTACAGCAGAAATACCAGAGACAAAATTGGCGAAGAAACAGCCTAGAGAATATTTCAGCAATTATGTAAAGCATGTTATTGCATAATTTTAAAAAGAAAAAAAAATTGGTAAGAAACATGCCTATACGTGTACATAAATATGGTGTGAGAAAGGAAATTTTAGTAATATATGTAAACTCAATAAATCGTTAAGATACAAATGGTTTGTTGTTCAAAGACTTTAAGAGTTAAATTGTTATGAAAGCACATAGTTGTGATGTGATAATTAAAAATACAAATGTCGTAAAACATGAAAAAGTATATAGTTCTATCGAAAAAGGTTCTCAACTGCACCAGAAATACTCAATACTGGACGAGAAAATTAAATAAACTAAGTTTTCCTTTAAGAATAGCCTTTTATCCGCAAGGTGCGGACATTTAAAAAGAGTACATTTACAAACTTCTAGCAATGGTGGTTAAAATGGTGTTTCTTTTTAATTTATTTTTTAAATTCCGTGTGAGCTTATCACGATTGTCTGTCTCTTGCTATGTAAATGTATTTGCATTTTGTCTGTAAACTTTTTCTTTTTTTGAAATGCAGTAGAATTTACATAAAATTATAAAGTTGAAAAATGTAAAAGCATTTAAGTTACTACATCTATATGATGAACTTTAAGAATTTGTTCGATATCTGCTAATAACTGTAAAGGCAGAGGAAATCATTGTCCTTACTTATGCCGCCAAGGACAATGTCTCTCTTATAGTTGAAATAATTATGTATTTTCTACTAGTGCACTTAGTTCGTTGTAAACTGGCGTAACTATCTTTTTAATGCCGTTTCTCAGTACTGGGCATTGGGCGATACGAAACGAAACTTAATAAGTACGTCGTCATATTAATAAAAATCAAGCTCGTATCATCTCAACATCACCGTTCTCTCCGGTAACGATAAACGGTTGCATTCTCAATGAGGCTAGACGCTTTGAACGGCTATTTGGTCTCAAGTTCAATCCAAGCCTCAAGTGAAACTTATATATATATATACACACACACACACACACACACACACACACACATATATATATATATATATATATATATATATATATATATATATACTGGGAAAATGGTCGGCTCATATTCTGTTGCTTCAGAAAGTATGTAACTCCTGTCATATTTTATATTTACAAGAGTCAGATTCAACTAAAAATCGAATACTGCTGCTATAGTTGAAATTGAAGCACCCAACCTTTACTTTCTAGTTTTGATAGGGTTAAAAACATTTACTCGATCTTATGCAGGAAGACATATTCTCCATTCTGTATTTTCTTCCCCGAAAACTTAATGTCGCAATCCTACTACTACTCTATCGCTATTTCTATAGAAAATGCTTAAATGAGTTACATTCTTTAATTTCAGCAGTTCAGGCCTTTACTGCTAGAACCGGCCAAGGAGCCGAATCACCTACATTTCCTCCGTATTTCAAATGTAAGGAGAAGGTTCCATTCAGACAGTTTTTTTAACTTGAAAAATACAATCTTAAACTCTTCAAGTTAAGTGTTTCCTATCCTCACATATTCTTATAATCACTCTTCCTTCCACCGCCTCTTTCACGTTTTAACAGTGGCCCTCTAGCTGAATGGCTCTCGAACCTTGTATTGAGTGAAATTTAGTATAAAGGAAAGCCTTATTCCATCTGATGATAATAGCAATAGCAACATTTCTAGCCTTTTCAATCGCTAGACAAACAAGGAGACAGGTATTATATAAATCAGACAGCGATTTAGAAAATTAAATATATAAATACAAGACAAATTACAAAAAGAACCCGAATTAAAAAGGCGGGAAAATAAACAACTATGGTGTATTTATAGAAAGAAAAAATGCGATAAGTAGACAGAATAATTGATAAAAGTCTCTGTTTACAGCATTAAGACAATATTGCAACATTGCTTTTGCTGAGAGCTTAACGTCAATCGACTTTGTAATGAGTAATTGCAACCAATGCGAGCGTGGCACAGACGCCATTATCTTCGTGCCGGGCCGATTTGAGGAGACGGTGAGAAAGGTTGGTAAGCAGTTTTGTTTCGGCACCAGCCGCCCGAGAGAATGTTTCACCCTCCTTCGCAGACACTCCCAAATTCTCCTGCAGTGCATGATGATTTCTCCTCTCCCACGTCCAGCATCAACATCAGACATGAAAAAATGTTTGTACAGATATAAAAGTACAATTATGTCATAACAATCTCATCTCTTGGTAAGCTTTTGAATGATATACACGCGCATATTTCAGATGTAAACAACTTGTGCATTTTCAGAAATTCGTGGTGATTTTGCATGTATTGAAGAAGCGGGGGAAAGCATATTCTCGTAAGGCAGTGGTTCCTAAACTTTCGGAATTAAAATTTGCTCGCGCCTCGCCAAATTTTATGTGGGTTAAAGGGAGATAACCGCGGATTCGATGTCAAAACATTATCATTGATCACTCTCTCCTCCAATTTGAGGACTCTAGTTATTATATTCTTAATACTTGATATAATGCAAAAATATCACAATGATAAAACCGGTCAATGATTATTTATAATTATTTATACTGGAACACATGCATGCATGCAAGTAATCCATAATAATATTTTAAATTTTGAAATCATTTATTTTTGGTATATGAATGTTTTGAAACTGTTTCTAAATATTTGATTGTCTTTCAATCATCCCGCCTCACCTGCTATCCTCTTCCGTCTCAACTACGTAGCCCGCCGCACCGTTTTGGAATCACTGTCCAGAAAAATAATTATTTCACTGAGCTTATTCTGATATAAGTTCTAATCAGCGAATTAAGTATTGATCAAACTTACAAAAACTGTGTATCAAATGAGATAATTTAGCGGGTATTTCTTTCGTCGATTAGATAATTGTCGGTGCCAGTGACTGTGTTTGAATGTTATCTTTTTATTAATTTTTGTCTCCACTCTGTTGCATCGACAGTTTCGAAAAAAAAGAAAAAAAGAAATGAAAAACCGACAAATGTTATTTACCATTTGAGTAGCCTGCAAATCGTTCTTTCATACAGATCTTACATGTTCTGGTATTTACAGCCTGAAACTGTTACCGTAGCAGGCAACCATGGCAAGATACATTTGTATACAGTATTTTTATTGGTTAGAAGTCAACTTTTACAGTTTTTCAAAGCATTTATTTAATTTCAAAATGTCACATTTAACACTGATTGTGGAAATTGGAAAAGGAATTCAGCCTCCCTGTCATTCTTCATATCGATCGATCTATGTCAGGGGAATGCAATGACTTAATTCTTTATATGTTATATTCCTTACCAAAAGCAGTAACAAACATGACTTCCGAAAAAGAAGTAAGTTTAACTTCAGCAAAAACATGCTTCACCCAGTTTTCCTCCGGTTCTATAATAATAATAATAATGATAATAATAATAATAATAATAATAATAATAATAATAATAATAATAATAATAATAATAACAACTTTGCAAATCATTGACTTTAATTTCGTGATCTCATAGCTGTTCTGGGAACTTGCAAATATTAAGGCCATTCATCGATAGCTATCCATTCTCCTGCTTTTCGTAATGGCTGTGAATTTCATAAAAATGTGATATTTCTTCGATTCTTTCTGGATGAAGTCAGGGAACATCGCTGAGGTGTGAGGAAATTGAAGGAAGCGGTAGACATCAATCTGTTGACCAATTTTTATATCAATAATCTTTTTAAAGAATGGAATGACTGAGCTTCTCTGTATGTAAATATCGAATTATCTATGCGACATGTTTTGCTGGGAATTATATTGGCTTTGTGGATCACGTTGCTGAGACTGAACCATAACCGATCAGCTTATTAACCCCTATTTTATTTTTGTTAGCCACATATTCTGTAGAAAATTTAACATAATTTTCCTTGTATACGTGGAGAAAGCTGTAGAATGAATTGGCTGAATCGTTGCAATAATGACAAAAGCAAAAGAATAAGTTCGATAGTTTAAACTGTTCTTGTAATGAGAGCAATAATAAAAGAGGAATTAATCTTCTTTTAAATTTGCTTTGTTCATTTCTTCAAGTAGTAAAATTCCGTTACGATGACTGGCGTTGGGGCAAGATGATGGGAAAATTAAATATTTTTACGAAAAAATTATATCTTACTGGAATTCGAACTTTATAGTTTCTTTATAGTGTCATTTAAGTGTGTTTCTAGTGTCTATAGTGTATTTATAAGTATCTTTATAAAGACATTATAAAAACACACTTAAATTACACTATAAAGAAACTTATAAAGTCCCTATAGACACTATAGACACCACACAGTGTCATTTAAGTGTCTTCCTGTGGAAGCCATTTTTTATCGTGCAATTTACAATTGTGCGTGGGTGGTGATAAAATATTGCCCATCTTCACCAATATATTGCCCACTGACCCTACCTAGTGAGTGCAATCTGAAGGTGCTGCCTGGGAAACAGAACCGCAGGAATTAGGCATTAGTGAATTGTGCCTCTTCCCCGAAGACGAAGAAAAAGAATACAGGTTGTTGCTAACTTGACTGCTTTGGCCTTCAAAACAGAGGCGGCATCTGGATGTCGAACAGACAGATTAACACTATTTTTAGTCGCATTGATTTACAGGCATGACACTGAAGCGTTATAAAGACGTTGTAGTCTCTGTAAATAATGATGGATGGTCGAGATTAGAGGGTAAAGAACTGAGACGTCTGTCCGTGGTCTAATCATTTTTAGACAGCCAGCGACGCGTTCTGCGTACGTTGTGTTACTCTAGACAAGCCCGGTGGAATCTTTTCCCGCCTTACTCGATCAGCCCATACATGCCGGGTAGGAGCCACCGTCCGGCGAAGTCGATTTGTTATTAATAGTAGAAATGACAAGTTTGGCTTAAAAAGAACATGGATCCGATTTCAGTGTCGAGTAGTATGGTTAAAGATTAGGAGGACCTAAATCGTGAGTGTCTGCAGAGATCTAAAGAAAAAGAAGAAACGCAAAGAAGATTGGGTGAGAGAGAAAGAGAGAGAGAGAGAGAGAGTATAAGGAATATGAAGAAAGAGTATGACAATGAGAAAAAGAGAAGAAGAAGGGGTTTGGACAAAGAGAGAGAGAGAGAGAGAAAGAGAGAGAGAGAGAGAGAGAGAGCAATGGAAAAGATAGAGAAAAAGACCAGTTGATAAGTGAAATGGAAAACATGGAATGAAAAAGACAGAAAGAGAGAGAGAGAAAGAGAGAGAGAGAGAGAGAAGAGACCATGAGAGAGAGAGAGAGAGAAGGAGAGAGAGAGAGAGAGAGAGAGAAGAGACCATGAGAGAGAGAGAGAGAAGAGACCATGAGAGAGAGAGAGAGAGAGAGAGAGAGAGAGAATGAATGAATGAATGCGTAAGTGAATGAATGAAGCATATTTCGTAAATTGAAGATAAGTAACACCCAAAAATTCTGTGAATTTTAACCAATTTACTCATTAGTCTCACGTTACATGGAGTTTTCACTGCTTCACTGGGTATTTCGTAGAACTGTTAAATTTACTTGGAAAATAAAGAACATCATCCATTTTTCTTTCTTTAAAGAAGCCATTTTGCGCATTAATTCCCAAACATTTTTGGATGACATATCGTAAATGCAAAACACACACACACACACACACACACACACACACACACACACACACACACACACAGGAGTACAGATATTTTTTATCTGTTTTTGTTCTTACCTTTGAGGAAACCCTTTTTACGTCCTTTTTAAATATTAGTTCTTTTCTATTTTTATCTATTTTAGTTTTACATATTTCTGAGTTATTTCATTTCGTTTTTGGTATTGTTATTTCGAGTGACTGATGTTATCGGCTGCTCAAACATGGCTCGCTTACAAACGACGTCCGGATATCTGTGTAGGCAATGAAAAACGGGACGCCCAAATGCTTAGCTTGATGGGCGCATTTTTGCCTTGATTCACTTCCCATTTGTTAAAAAACATCAATAAGTCATATGCACATTTCACATAAAAATGTAAGGAAAATGAGTTACCTTTTCTTTTCAGTGCATTCATCACAGACCGAGTACAGACATCTACCTCCCTCCCTCCCTCCCTCCATCTATCTATCTATCTATCTATCTATCTATCTATCTATCTATCTCTATACATATATATATATATATGAGTATGTTCAGTATTTATCTATCTATATGAATGTATGTATGTATCTAACTGTTCAGATCTATCTGTCTCTCTGAGTCTGTTCATTATCTATCTATCTATCTATCTATCTATCTATCTATCTATCTATCTATCTATCTATCTATCTATCTATATATATATATATATATACTGGGGGGGATTAAGTCAAAAAAATCTTTATAGCCCCATAATAATGGTAAAAAGCAAAACCCGCAATAAGCACACATAATCTCTCTCTCTCTCTCTCTCTCTTTCTCTATCTTCACAACTATCTACTAATTTATTAATCTTCTGTTTTCTGCTGTTCGTGCCTGTTTCATATTTTGTCAAAAAAAAAGTTTCTTTTATGAACGTCTAGTAAAGAAAGAGAATTTAATATAAACTTGACATCTATATATAAAATTCTGTGACTTCCGTCTGTCCGTCCGTCACATCTAAAATAACCCTACATTGACCGATCGAAACCAAATTAAAAAATATTGTTTACCATGAAGTCCCATAAAATTACATTAAATTAAAGAAATTATGGAACCGCGAAGAAGGATTTTTGTCAAAGTATTTTCCAAACAAATCAGCATATTTAAATTTCATCGACTGATTTTAAAAATTGAACGAAACGTAGAGTTTGTAAATCTCGTCACAAAATGTTAGTGATAACTTCAACAATCCTATTAAACTAGAAATACTATTGTTAGGATTTCAACACGCTAACGCGTGTTGACAAAAAACTTCTAGTTTTTGAAGTTTCCTATCATTTTATTTATTTTTTAATCAATTTTCTTTGTTTAAAATATCGATTATCCTATATTTTGATTTCTTTTCAAAATAGCATTTTTCGTCAACGTTTTCAATACCGATCCGTCTGCATTTTCTAAATATCGATTATCTTCTGTTTGATTATTATCTCCCAGATATTGATTTCCAACGATTATTACTCCCAGATATTGATTTTTATCATTTCTGATTTTGATAAGAGTCTTTTTAAGAGTTGTTCGACAAATTCAAACTGTATCCTCTGTTGCATATCCTGCAATCAAAATGTTTTAAACAATTTATTCTACAAACAAATTTGACTTTGCTTACAGGAATGAAACTAGTGTAATGCAGGAAATGTGTTTTTAAATAAAATCAATCATTTAAAAGTAGATTAAAAACTATTTAATAAAAATAAAGGAAAATCGATTTTGTAAAAGTAGATGAAAATTCACCCAAGAATTGTTCAAGCAATTGAACTTATACGTTATACTGGTATTGTTTCTACGACATTTTGATCGATACTTTGTACTGTTTTCTTCAGGTGCAAAATTCGTAATGCAAGATGGCGAACGTAAATTGTTAACCAATATACAGACTGGCTTGGTTCATTTCCAACAACACGAGAGAGAAAGATTCTTATTAATTTTACATTTGTTTTTACGATTCCTTCCAATAAGTTTTCCGAATAGATCCTTCAAAACATTTTGATTGCAGTATAAGCAACGCAGAGTACGGTTTGAATTATCCGAACAACTCTCCTTGATTGTTTAATGTTGAAAAGGAACATTACGTCAATATCGGTTATAAAGTCACAAAATTAAAGTATTGAAATAGCTTTTTAAGTGCTCAGTAAATGTATGTTCATTCACAACACACATTTCAAATGGACATTCCCAACGGAATTGCCACTGGTGGCAATTCTGTTGGCAACACACATACATTGGTCAATTGCAGACATAAGACATATATACTTTATATAGATCCTACTTATCAAATGGTATCTATAAAATTCATAAAGAAATACACTGAATTTCTCTCCTATAACACGCAACGATTTTCTTTCCGTTTCCATTCTAAGCAGTAAAAGTTACTGAAAAGTTCTCCGCCCAACCTAGAAAGGATATTTAAAAAAAATTGATCTTGGGCCATTTAGTCAGATTAAATTCTGACTAAATGGCTCAAAATCAAATTTACCGAGTCAAAAAAAGTTTTAGTACCCCTCCGCCTCCATCTAAAGTGAACCATCTACTCCCATATATAAAAACACCCACATATACAAATGCATACAAGTTTACGCATATATACACACACAGGCAGATAAAAATAGCCAATGTAATATTACTTACGTACAAGGTGTACATGGGCAAACATGGAATTCCTTGAGCGTGTGTGTGTACAATTCCATCGCATGTTCCGGAATTGGTAGCGGCATTCTTGAATGCCAAGCTTCACCCCCTCCCCGACCACAACGATTGCGTCAGGTCGTCTCTGGCATATCGACCGTTGTTTTGGTACAAGATCGGGAATTTTATTACAGATGATATTTGCTCCGAATGCCACGACCGATGAAAGGGCCCTGAAATAGATAAAAAAAAAAAAAATAATACACATAGACAGAACAATCTAGAGACTGCAAAAAAAAAAGCCTCCTTATTGATATGGCAGGCCCTGCAGACTGCAATATATCTTTGAAGATCTTCAAAAAGCTATCAAAATACAAGGACCTTGAAATCGAAATATCAAAAATGTTACACATGGGAACATCAACAATCCCTGTTGTAGTTGGAGCCCTCGGATTGGTTGGAAAAGATTCCAGTAGACTAGCTGAAAGTTCATGCCTTAAAGAAATACAAAAAATTGTTCTCACGAGTACAGCCCACACCTTACGAAGGGCTTTATCTATGTAAAATATTTTTTTTTGTCAGTGGAAAATGTCATGATGCCATTTCTATCCTTAGGTCTCTAGGTGAGACCCGGAACGAAATGTGAACACACCAGAAATTAAAGGAAATAAAATAATAATAATAACAATAATAATAATAATAATAATAATGAAAATTGTAGTAATAACAACAATAATAATAAATTGTGTTAGCCGAAAAAAAGTGTGATAAATATCCAGAAACAATTGACCATCTTGTATCAAGTTGCACAGTGTTAGCACCCCCACTAAGTATAGAAATTGGCATGACAGGGTGGGCCAATATCTGCGCTGGAAAATCTGCAACGCTTACGGAAAGGAAACTACAAGAAACTGGTATGAACACCACCCAGACCCAGTTACGGAGATAGAACCTGTAACAATTTTAGGAAATTTTACAATACACAAAGACAGAACAGTCAAATCTAATCGCCCAGACATCGTGATCAAAGACTACAGAAACAGATTGTGCTTTCTTATTGATATGGCAATGTAATGTATCTTTGAAGATCTTCACAAAAACTACCAATGTGCAAGGACCTTGAAATCGAAACCTCAAAAACGTGGGACTCGAAGGCATCAACAATTCAGTTGTAGTTGGAGCCCTCGGGTTTGTTTGGAAAAGGTTCCGATAGACTCATTGACGGAATTCCTGGTAGCCCAAGCCTTAAAGAAATGCAAAAAGTTGTACTCACAATTACAGCTCACACCTTGCGGAGAGCTTTATACGTGTAAAATGTGTGTTATCTTAGATGTTTTTTGTTTGGTTTTGTTTTTCAAAAAATGCTCAGTGGAAAATGTCATAATGCCATTTCTCACCTTAGGTCTCTGGTTGGGACCCGGAAAGAAATGAGTATACACCGAAAAGCAAAGGAAATATAATAATAATAATAATAATAATAATAATAATAATAATAATAATAATAATAATAATAAACTGATGCCACACATGGCTCTCTTCTGACTTTAATTGATTGGAAGTGTTAATATATATCTGTCTTGTGATGGGCTACAGTAAATATGCCGTTCTTTACCATATGATTACTAGTCAGTTACATGACCTTAAACAGTTTGGCATATCTCCATGGCTGGGTGTCAAGTGTGTTGTTGCTTTATAAATTTGAAGGGTGAAGCAGCCAAGGTGATTTGGGAGCCGCATCTAGACAGACTGGGCTACCGGTCCTGAAGATATTTCAAACTGGGCTTAACCTGCTGGTTGCTTTTATCGAAATATGTTACCATGTTGCCTATATTTGACTGTAGTGCATGGTATACCCTTATGGTATATCCTTATTAGACTGGTTATCATGATAGAAGAAGTATTTGTCCACACGCTCGACAGAGAATCGCTATAGAAAAAAAGAAAGAGAAAAGAGTGTAAATTTGATTAAATGATCGAAAATGTAGCCAGTATTAACGTTTATTTTTTGAAGACATTTTTGAAAACCTTCTATTAATATAGCGCTTTTTGTTCATGAAAGTAATTTTCCGACCACACCTTTATTAACTCATCTCATTGTTTATTTTATATTGGAAACAATTCTGACTCTCCGATTGTTATGCCCCCCTCCCGGTATTGAGCAGCTATGAAAACAAATGGTCTGAGCCCAAATTAGTGGCTGTTATAGAAAATGTATGGAAGATCCTTTGAGGGTGAAGGGGCATTTCGACGTAGTGTAATGATTAACAAGCTGATCAATTACGACTGTAGTGAGTTCGATTCTCTCTGGGTGCTCTGTTCCGTTTGGCTTAGTAAATGCTGAAAATTGATCCAAACTGAATAGCCCAACCCCACAAAAGAAAGTCTTACTTTAGCGGTTTATTTACTACTTATGGGTCATTTAATACTGAAATTTAATTTTGTGGGGAACATTAATTTTCTTGCGAGCATTAATTTTTGGGGGGAAGCATTAATTACTTCTGCAAAAATGTACTGCTGGTTATTTTTTCTTTCTTCATTATTTACAAAAACGTACTGTTGGTAATTCTTTTACAATGAAAATGTATTGCTGGTATTTTTACTATATTTTTTTTATACTTTCATAATGTTTTGATCCCAGTTTGTGGCTTAACTATTTGTCCATAGATGTGACCTTAACAGGTGCCACCACCACGGGTCAGGGTGGACCTGGGAACAACAGCAATTAAGAGGTGGTTCCACGCTCCTCAAAACTTCCCGATCAGAGATTTTGCTACCCAGATATAGTTCATCGTCTTACCCAAGACAGACTCCAGCTCGAGAAAAAAAATCTGATAATATTAAATATGAAAAAGAAGTATTTACAGTATTTACACCGTTTAAACTGTTGTCCTCATCTTTATTGCCATATTCCCGACGTTCCGGCCTTCATCAGGTGATATACGTTGGAATTTCGTATATCTCCTGAAGAAGGCCGGAACGTACAACGGCCGAAACGTCGGGAATATGGCAATAAATATGAGGACAACAGTCTAAACTATGTAAATAGTGTAAATAGTTACAATACTTGATGTAAGAAATATACACAGATTAAAAAGAAGATCTACCAGATTGTGAACAGGACAATAGAGGGAAGATGGAAGAAATTGAAAATATGGAAAAGGAAGAGAAACTCTCCAAGGAATGGAGAAAAGTGTGGAATATATAAACTAATATATTAGGTTCGTTCCCATAATAACTAATGCTCTTAGAACAGTGAGAAAGGCATTAAAATTAAAATGAGGTAAATTATGAATTTGAAGAATTGAAGCCATCATTACCATTTCAATGTTGATGACAGGGAGGACACTGAAAGATGATAGAGAGTTAACAATCTCTCTCTCTTTCTCTTTCTTTCTCTCTCTTTCTCTCTCTTTCTCTCTCTCTCTCTCAGTTTCTAACGATAAACAAACAAATAATAACAATGATAACAATGATGATGATGATTATGATGATGATGAATTAAAACAAACTACAGTGATTTCCCTTATATGTCATTTGTTTCAGTTATCCGCTCTCACCCCTACCCCGCACCAGAAATAGGAAATTTATAAGTTTTACCTCGTAAGGATTCCAAAGCACAAAATGAATGATGTTGGAAATTTGGATATGCCAAAGAGAAGTGCTTCTTTCTAAGCGAAATGGTAAACTTTACCTACTTAATAAGCAAAGAAAAACCTTTTTACAAATAAGTATTTTATTTTATCATTTGTTATTGTTCATAATCTTTTATTGTTTCTAATTTATCAATTTATAAATAAAGTTTTATCGTAGGTATGATCTATGTAGAGGATAAATAGAGTATACATACATGGTTGACTACTATTCATACTTTTATGCATTCACTGGTGGTCTTGCAACACATCCACTGTGGATTCGGAAGCTTCGAGAGGGAAGAAATAACCTGTCCCCTGTTCTGGGACAGTAATGAGAAATTATTTCAGAAGGGAGACAAAAATAGGCAAGACTGGGTAGGAACAGTTATCCAGTGATAATTGTGCAAATGATGGATAACTATCTGGACCATGCGAGAGAATTGAAAATATTTATGGAATATGAAGGCGACAGGTGCAACCTTCATTATGAGAGTCCATGGAACAACCTCGGAATATCCTTGCGAACAGGTTGGAAGAGATGGAAATCAGAAAATAATCGAAACAGCTTAGATGACATCATCACTAAAATCAAACCAGAATAGTGAGGGTACACGAAGCTGAAGTACTGGCGGGACTAAAAATCCTTTGATCGCCACCGATGACCAACCGATCCTATTATTCATCTGTGAGAAATATACCAAGAAATTACTAATATACTTACTTTCTACTAATATGCCTGATGTACTGGGAATCGGGAAACATTGTAAAATATCAGAGAAAATTTGTTTTCATTCAGATCATGGATGTCTTCAAAATATTGTCACTAATACCTCACCAATGTCTAGCTGATTTATCTGGTATAATAATAATAATAATAATAATAATAATAATAAATCTTGGCGGCTGTCCCTGTGGTGCAATACAGTTTCAACATTCTTAACTGGACCATAGCTGATATTAAGCGAATGACGCCAAAACGAGCAAGTTTCTCTCCTGCCATCGCATTGATTAAGGCTGATGTTGATCGTCAATATGTGGCCAGATCCGAAGGCGACAGAGTATTGGTCAAACTAGATCGGTCTTACAAAACTACAACAATTGGCCTTCAAAGATACCTAGAAACTACAGAACATTGGATGATGATCTGTGTCAAAGAACACGAAAGGAGTAAGCGACTTAATGCAGCATTAAAGGGAGCCAGCAAGTTCAAAATGGAGTTTCATTCGGGTGAAGTAAAGTATAATACACCGATTGAAGCTGCAAAATACCTAAAAAAGAAAGCAAAGGCAAATGCAACCGAACAGATACAGAAACGATAGCAAGATAGACCGTTTCACGGTCAATACTCCAAACCCGTACCAAACAAGCTGATGTAGACAAACCCCGTACCCATCAGTGGCCTTGTAGTGCAGGGTTAAAAGCTGAAACCGAAGGTTTTTTTCTTGCTGCACAGGACCAATGCTTGCTAACTAGAAATTACAAATAAGGCATACTGAAAAATTGTGTTAGTACAAGATGCAGATTTTTAGATAAATATCCAGAAACAATTTTGTATTGGCACACAGTGAATATAAATCTCGGCACGATAGAGTGGGTCAATATCTGCAATGGAAAATTTGCAAGACTTACGGAAAGGAAACTGCAAGAATTTGATATGAACACCACCCAGACCCAGGTACAGCGATAGGACCTGTAACAATTTTATTGGATTTTACAATACATACAGACAGAACAATCAAAGCTAATCATCCTGACATCGTGATTAGAGACCGCAAAGACAAAATGTACCTCCTTATTGACATGGCAGTCACTGCAGATTGCAATGTATCTTTGAAGATCTTCTAAAAACCTATCAAAATACAAGGACCTTGAAATCAAAATCTCAAAAATGTGGTGCATGAGGACATTAACAATTCCAGTTGTAGTTGGAGCTCTCGGATTGATTGGAAAACGGTCCAATAGACTCATTGATAGAATCCCTGGTAGCTCATACTTTAAAGAAATAAAAAAAGGTATTCACAGGCACAGCCCACACCTTACGAAAGGTTTATCTATCCTGTCTGGAAGTAGATAGCAGTGTAGTGTAGAAAGACAAGTCTCGATATATTATGGCGTTCTGAACTCAAGGAGAGACGACAGGTTTTTTCTATGCTCCAAAAATAATAGACTTTAAGTTTAATTAAAAAACAAAACAAAGAAAAAAACGTAAATATTGCTTAAAAGTAATATAATAATTTAATATAATTCGCAAGTATTATTTCTTTAATTTTTTTCTTATTAAATATATTATAATCATTACACATATTTGTATTTGTACACGTAGTGGTAATTTCTTTCAACTTTTTCACAAATACCGGCCTTTTTGTATATTATATTTATTTGATTTGTACAATTTCAAATCATTTATTTTTTTATAAATTGATAGTTTAGGTGTTAGTACTGCAAAAAGGAGTGGAAAATGTGTTCGTGTGACGCGTTTAAAAATACACACACACACACACACACACACACACACACACATATATATATATATATATATAATATAATAGCATCATCTACATGTAAAAAAGGCTAAAAATAATGTACGCCTTATTAATAAAAACAAAAAAAAACACCTACTCAATAATATCAACTATGAACATGGACACAATATCTTATGTAAATACATACATGTAACAAACTATTTCTTGTTAACAGTTAATATATTTCAACCTTGAAAATGGCTAAATGTATAGCCGAAAGCCCTCGGATAAAAAGAACATTTGGACAGTTGATATATATATATATATATATATATATATATATATATATATATATATATATATATGTTAAAAATCAATCAATTATTGGGAACATGTAATGCATGCATTCTTTATATATGTATATTATATATGTTCATAAAGTTGTCATAACTGTGGTGGCAATGGGGAGAAGTTCGCACTGTCTATAAAATGCGCCTATGGGTCACAAATAGCTTCTGACAGCTAAGTTCAACTACAAACTGGAGAAAGGGCGTAGAAAGACCACTTTCAACTCATAAACAGCTACTTGCTGTAGATGGACCACGTCCATTCGAGAAGAAGGTAGTCCAATTATGGAATAGAAATCCATGATTGTAAACCTCCGTTGCGTTGCAGCCACATACAAATATATAAAAGGCTATTGATTTATATCCAGACAAAAAAAAAAACGGAGTGGAGCCCCGAAGGAGATTAACTGTAAATACTGACAAACTCGTGCAGCGAAGCCGGGCCTAAATATAATACCCTGTATTCCTTTGGATCTTGAAAGGAGGAGGCATGTGGTCTGGGCAGCGAAGGGCCTCCATATAGCATCACTGAGGCCTGTGCTTTGCAGAGGTCTCTCTAGTCTCACCAGCAAAGGACTGAATTTTAGCGAAACTGAATTCCCAAAACTATATATATATATATATATATATATATATATATATATATATATATATATATATTAGGCAGCCGTATATATATATATATATATATATATATATATATATATATATATAGTAGGCGTCCGTTTATCTCGCAAGAATTCGGAAAGAGTTCGATGAGTCTAATCGTGATTACGAAGGTACGTCAGATCGGAAAACTCAGTCTGATCGCTCTGATAAGCAATGAACTGTGAATGTGTCGGTGAGGGCTTCAAACTCAATACAGAGGCCTACATCGTGCCCTGAGGAGGTATTGCAGTTCTGGGTAAAGAGGGTGACTGCTGGAAGACACTATGTTTGGCAACAGGACTCTGCATCAGGACAAAGAAGCAGGAGAACCCTGTCATGTTTATCAGACAATTGTAACACTAAAGATGAACTGGAGGCATGGATTATGGCAGCATTCACCAACTTAAACAAAGAGACCGTCCAGAAGAGTTGAAGGAGATTTCGAAATCGTCTAGAGGCCGTGATTGAAGTCAATGGCAGTTTTATTGAATAAATTGACTCTTTAGTATTTCAAGATATTTTAGTGTAACTTTGGTAAAAATATCTGTTAAAATGAGATGTCAGTGTTATTTTCATTTTTGCTGAATTTAAATGACAATTTATCCATCGCACCATTTATATAGACCTATATAGATAGATAGATGGATATAATAATCAGATAAAAGAAATTCATGCGATACAAATGAAAAAGTAATAATATTCATAAGACTAATGATATTTATTGTATACTAGCAGCATGGTCCGGCGTTGCCGTGCTTGATTAAAAAATCGTAGGACTCATACAGCAATCGCTATCACTTGACTTAAAATATTTTTGCCCTTCCTTGCCTATAAAGGAGCGCCCTTTGCCGTGCTGATGTTGCTACATGCCTTACTTCTTGCCTATCTCACACTGCGAATTTTTTCTAAGCTCTATACTAAACATTAAATCTCTAAAAGAACTAAACAAAATGAACACAAAACGATCAGCTTTAAAAAAGGACTCGTAACTGAAAAAAAACGAATGAAAAAAGAATGTTAACAACAATATTTTTTCACACCCAACCCAGTTCTGCGGAATCAGAATCAACGTTGAGTTTAAGCAAGCGAATGAGCCAATTTGAGTAAAGTGCCATGCAGATTTAAATTTTTCCCACTTGTGACGAATGCAGCTATCGATTTTTTTTTAATGCTAGCATGCTAGTTAACATTCGTGTCAGTCAGCTATTGGCTCTCACGCTGGCCAATAGAATCTTCTTGCCTATTCGTGGCAGCCAGCTATAGGCTCTCACTCTGGCCAGTAGAAAATGGCCGCAAACTACATGAAAACTGCCGTAGAAACATGAAAAAATCGATTATTTCCACTATCGATGGGAGTTGGTAAATGCAATGTCGGTTTGGCCTTTCTGTTAACTTGGAGCATGTGCATGTAAATTTTGGTGCAAATCCGTCGAAAATTGCGGCCGTGCATTCGTTACACACACACACACACACACACACACACACACACACACACACACACACACACACACACACACACACATCCTGCCTTTTATAGATAGAGATTTGTGGACCTTTTGAGCAAATGGAAACAAGATGAGAAAGATATTAAAAATCGTAATTTTCGGACATGCCTGCGACCTTTCTGCACGAGACGAGAAATACAAAATGAAATGAAACTTTTTCCCCCCGAGGAAATTGTTTTTTCGCATGTGTTATATTACAGAAGAGTATTTTGGGGCTAATTGTTTACCACGATTAGTGTTGTTTAGGGTTCGAAGTAGGGCCTTTTTGGAGACTGTATTCATTGAATATGCCTAAATTACTATTTAAATCTAGAATGCGTGAGTATTAACATCTTTCTCATCATGCTTCCGTTAAGTCAAAAGATCTACAATAAATATTATTAGTATCATTATGTTCGGAAAGTAATTACAAGACTAGTTTAACTTTGTGTTTATTAATACTTTGATGCTTCTAAAATATTCTCTTGATCGAAACAAATCTGTAGACGCCAAATCTGGTGAGTACGGGGGACGTGGAAGAACTTCATATCATTTCAATCTTTCCTTGGGGCGGTGAGGTGCCTTCGAGTGTGATCTTGCATTGTTATGCTGGGAAAATCTCTTCTCTGTGGCAAAGCAGGCTACTGCTTCGTTTGCTCGATCAAGTTGCTACAATATGCGGATGCAATGTCCCATGTTCCAACAGACGACGCTTTTCATATTGTATCAGATACACAGCAAGGGCTTCTGTGGATTCATTTCTGGTTTTGGTTTGACACTGATTCCTCATTTTGTGATATTCACTGATATTTTCATATTCTGTTGACATGTAAAATTCATTTTACATTACCGGTAGCAATGCAATGTAAATATGAAAGGTTGACGATCCTGGTTTAAAGACTGTTGCACGTTGTGAAACGTTGTGTTTGATTTCCAAGTGAAAGCTCGCGAGGAACACAAAATCTCCTGCAATATAAACGACACACTGTCGGATAAAAGAAACAAACTAATTCTAGACGCAGATTCATAGCTTTCAATATTTATTCTGTCTTGCTTGGTTAACTCATAATCCTTAACGGTGAAATACGTAATGATATTCTAAACAGCCTATTATATTCGAGTGAGTAAAAAATTGTAATTCCAATGTGGTATACAATCTAGATGTAGTTGGGCATGACCCGGTTAGGTGTCGCGAGTCGAGACTATTCTAAACTACTCTGATACTAATTTGTTTTCCGTCGAGTTTTTCTCAGTGTTTGCAAGCACTTTTAGCGATTATCGCGATAAGTGATGAAAAAAAAGACCCGAATACGAAATTGAATAGCTAATAAAAGTTAATTTCGGTTATTTTGTGTTGCTGACTTATTTTGTGGATAAATATGTAAGTCTATAAGATAATGAAGAAAAAAGCGTTTACTTTACAAAACAAATATTTATATTTCAACATAATTTTCTTTCTTGTCAATGCACGTAATTCAGTTATGAATGTTAAACACCCAGAACGAACATTATATGGTGAAACTTTCAATTAATTTTAGCAAATAACCAGGTATCAGAGTGAGTACTCCTTGGTGCTCCTCCTCGAATATATATATATATATATATATATATATATATATATATATATATATATATATATATAGGTAGGAAAGGTCTGTTTGTTTAATTGTTTTTTTTCCATTTTCGAATAATGTGTCGAGTATTGTGTTCGAAGTTGTGATAAATTAACCGTAGTTCATATTTTGTTATTCTTTGATCAAGTATTTTCGGCTTTCGCAGTCATTATCAAGAACATTTACATCCTGTTATTCTTTGGGGAGTTGGAAATTTGAAATAGTCTAGCGTGACATCATGTGTAACTGTTATTGAAAACAAGACAGCACATTAAGAATGCGATTTATTTTCTTCTCTAGTATTTATTTATTATTATTATTATTTTATTTATTTATTTGTATTTTTCTTATACGGAAATAATATATGCACATATTAAACATGATTTATCGGGCTAAAGTAAATAAATAAAATAACAAATAAATAAATAAATACAATAAAATAAAATAAATAAATCGTGTGCTTTTTGTGCGGTCTCGTTCCCAATAACCGTTACACATGACTTCATGCTAAACGATTTCAAACTTCCAGCCTCCCAAGGAATTCTAGGATGTAAACAAAAGAATATTTATATGTGTATATGTTGATCACAGTCAAGTTTGGCAATGGATGGAAGAAAGTGTTATTCCACTGACAGTATTCGGAGCAGAGACTTTTTAGCAAGTTTTCTCGTACTCTTTATTTCATTGTCAGATATTCAATTATTCTGTTATTTGCTAACATATATGGAGATGAATTTGAACAGAGATGTTGACAGATGCTGAACGAACATAAACAGGTGGAACTAGAATTCGAACTCAGTGTAAGAAAATTGGGCTAGATATGTGAATTTGCATTCAGAAAGATGTAGTCACATTGTTCCCTAAAAACATCAAAACTTGTCAACTTCCATTCCGCGTTCTACCATTACACTGCATTCTACTCTGTTCGTGTTTTTTACAGCCATTTGTTTTCTGTATGTTATTTCTAAAGCGTCTATGCTTCGAATTAAAAAAAAAAGAACATTTTTCTTCGGGAAAAAACAAGATAAAATGCTGACTAACATTATTTGTTTTATCATTTAAATCTTATTATACATATATATATATATATATATATATATATATATATATATATATATATATATATATATATATATATATATATGTGTGTGTGTGTGTGTGTGTGTGTGTGTATGTATGTGCGTGTGTATGTGCGTGTGTCTGTGTCTGTGTGTATGTCTGTGTTTACTCTTACTTTTTTAATCCTAAACGTTTGCATCAGTAACTAATAGTTTTAACCATCTGTTTACAAGATGCGTTGCAGACAGAGCTGCATATTTACTGAATATTATGAAGAAATTAAAGGAGGAAAATTCCCCCAAAAAATTACTCGTTAAAAAAAAAAGCCGGATAAATATGAAGGAAACCAAATATATTAACTGATTTCGAGAGAAACGATACAAATAAATGGTTGGAGATCTGTGTAAAATACAGAAAGAGTGTGTGTTTATAAAATAATGAGAAAAGAACTTGAAAAGGTTACTAATTATTTCTGGTACAAATATTTGTATATCAGTAAAGAATTCATAGATTATTTGTTTCATCCTACGGAATCTTTGTGGTGGCGAGTGTTGTAACTAAATCAAGTGATGTTTCCTCCGGTTTCGATAGGATGTGTAAGGTCCGACATCCAAACTAGACTGTCTTACATGGCCAAAGGTTTCCAACCACCTTACCATTTGACCATCCCTTTGGGGAAAGAAGAAGATGGTAAATGATGTCTTTCTGAAGAGTAATACCCTAATTGAAAGCAAACAGGACTATCGGCTGTTCCCGTTTCCATGACGCTAAACGTTCGGTTAACTGTTCCTGCAAGTAATCATAGTAAGGAAGCAAAATTCAAAATTGATATAGACGGTTTTGTAGTGTTACATAGTAGACTTAAATGCTAACACAGAGAGATAGATATGAATACAATTGGAAAGGAAAACAATTTAGAATAGATAAGGTAAGAAGACCTTATTCCAATTAAGGAAGGTCTTTCTCTTTTAAAAATCTATATTTGAAATCTTGACTTTGATATAGCTTCTAACCAATGATGTTCTTGAAAGATTTTTTACTCAGTAACCTCTTTGCCAAGTGCGCAACGCTGCCAGCTTATCGTTAATCTATCGCCATTTACATGACAAACGTTCGCAGAAGTTCCAGTCTATAGTTCCACCAGTTCAGACGTTTACAGCGAATAAACGACATGCTCTACGCCCACGCAGTCAAACGATCCTCATTCACCCCGTATTCATGTCAGGTGGAAGTTTCCCTCAGTTTTCTTTTTGCTAATTTATGGAACAGTCTCCCGCATAGGTACTTTCCTAAACACTCCAATCTTAACCACTTCAAGTCAAGGATTAATCGTTACCTATTCTCCATTCTCTCATAATCTTAACTTCATAATATTACATTCATATCACGCACTTCAGTCACTCTACCATGAATGGCTCTTCAGTTTTGCTTTGGCTGAACTTTAGCAAAAATAAATAAATAAAAATAAAATATCCAACACCTTCCTACGCCATTAATGCTTTTCACACACTGAACTCAGCATCTTTTCAATTAAAAAAAAACCCCTCATCTTTTGCGATTACCGCCTGCGATCTAATCGTATCCTACTTAATTTTGTCCACGGAGTTTCAATGGAGATTTTAGAAACCAAAATTCATATGAAACCAACTTGAATCTAGTGACAGTTCGTATGGCGGACATAGGTGATGCGATGTCTTGCCAAAAAATATCTAACATTTGATGCAAAAAAATGAATACATTTGGTATTGTGGATACGACGCCCAACAAGTAAAGAGGCGCACTCAATGCGGTTTCTTTGCCGAGTGATTAAACCCCACACTAGAGTTTCTGGTCACATATGCCTTGTTCCATTAAGGCAACTGATTGTCGAAATATTCAAAATGACTGAATTAATTTTGTTCAGATCTCGTATATTACATTATCATTTTAGACTAGCATTCGAAATCCTGGCTTTTACCTGAGCTCAAACATCAACATCTGACCGAGTCGCTTAAGGATCCTTAATGAAGTTAAAATATTCCAATAAAGAAATGACTAAAAGATAATGAAAATCTTTTGAAATAAATATTGAATAAAAGTCTAACATCATGAAAAATTTTATTTCTGCAACTGAGAAAATATCACTTGCATGTGAATAATTCGGTGATTATATATCTTTTGGTAGTGTCTAATCTTTCACTATGTTCCCGTAGTATCTCCGTTCATTTAGGATACAATACCTAAGATTAATGAGATGTATAGCCACGTGATTGGTAACGTGATGTCGCAAAACATATTTCAACAGGTACATGAAACAGAGCGATGATACGTGAAGCAGTCGAGGAAGACAGATATAAAGAGTTCGATTTTCGATAATTGCTTTTCTATTGTGACTTTGTATTAAAGTAAACAGCTGAGCAAATACCTCTTTTCGGTGACCAAAATCTTTATAACTAATTGAGAACGGATGATGACCAGACGGCGATGTGTATACATGATAGGTCCAAAGGATAGTATTTCAAGGCCTGCTCACATCATATTGCGTACTCGTTGGTAAAAAGCATTCAGTCATTCCCGTAAAATGGGAATTGAAAAAAAAACAAAAAAATAAAACAGTCTATAAAAAGACTGCAAGGTAACATATTTGTCTCAGAAGTCACCGTTCTTCTCTGGTTGCTCCAAAATATAAATGTCATATCACATCTCCATATGGGGCCATGTTTAGCGTGCGAGTCTCGCGGATCATTATGTGTGAAGTAAGTTCGATCCACTTGTGACATAGTGTCAAACTAAAGTAAGTTTGGAAGATATTAAAGCGCAAAGTCTTTGAATTGTGTCTTGAAGCTTGTTTCACAGCTTATAATTTAATTTAATAATGCGATCCTCAATGATATCATTGAAGCCTTTTACCAAACTAAGTTAAAGTTGCCTCACTATGAAACCATGGTTCCTGGGCTCGTCTCTACTCCATTAAATGTACAGTGAATTCAATTGACACCTAATAAGTTGTCAATTGAAAATGACAGAGTGTATAGTCGTTAGAAAGTAAATCAAACCAACCTCGTCAAACTATACAGCAACTGCCCCAACGACTTCAGCTTTCCATCCTGTTGGAAGTCTTCATCTGTTGTACCTGTCTTCAACAACTCTGGAGACCCTTCTGACCCATCTAACTACCGTCCTATCAGTCTCCTACCACTCTTCGGTAAAGTCTTTGAAACTTTAATCAACGCCGAACTGGTTACATCCCATTACGTTACATCCCATGGTCGACTCTCTGACAAGCAATATGGTTTCCGCTTTGCTCGATCTACAGCTGATATGCTCACGGCCATAATTAAATTTGTTTACGAAGCACTTTCCAATAACGGAGAAGCTCGTGCCGTGGCTCTAGATATCTCTAAGGCGTTTGATAGGGTTTGGCATGCCGGCCTCCTTCGTAAGCTTCAGGGATACGGTGTTTCAGGAGGATTATTTGACTTGATACAATCATCCCTTTCAAACCGTGTAATGATGGTCGTCCCTAACGGGTTCTCTTCCAGTTCCTTTCTCACGAACGCAGGTGTTCACCAAGGATCTATCCTGGGTCCTACACTGTTCCTTATCTTCATTAACGATCTTCCCGATGTCATAATTTCCTAAGTAGGCATCTATGAAGACGACACCACTATTTACTCCTGCCTAAATAGCAAATCTGGTATCACTGACAAAAGGTACCTGGCCGTTGTTCTCGAAAAGGACCCCCAATCGGTTGTTGACTGGGGCAGGAAATGGCTGGTTAACGTTAATGCCTCAAAAACAAAACTGCTCTCTATTACCCACCACAGAGAATCCGCCCTGCTTGCCATTAGAATGTCCGATGCTCACCTCCACGAGAGTGGCTCCCTGCGCCTGCTTGGTCTCACACTGTCCGCTGACCTGAGATGGAACAAATACATTGAATCAATAGCTTCATCTACAGCAAGGAAAGTTGGTTCCCTGTGTCGTGCCAGAAAGTTTTTCTTGCCCGAGTCCATCCTTCAAACCTATAAATCAACCATTCGCCCTTGCATGGAATATTGCTGTCATATATGGTCTGGAGCCCCCGCTGTTCGTCTTAAGGTCCTCGACAAAATCCAGAGACGGATATGCAATGCGATTGGCCTTGATCTGGCATCTTGTTTAAAGTCGCTCTCTCACAGACGTACCGTCACCTCCCTCTGTCTTTTCTACAAATACTTTCACGGTAACTGCCCAGACGAGCTACTTTCGCTACTACCCAAACTGCATGAATATAAACGTGCTACTAGGTTGGCATCTCATTCCCACCCTTTCACTGTCGAAACGGTTAAATGTAGCCGTCTCTTCTACTCCAATAGCTTCATGTCTCGCACTTCCCGTCTGTGGAACTCCTTTCTTCTTAATTGCTTCCTTGATAGCTATAATCTCCAACTATTCAAATGCAATGTCAATCGACATCTCCAGATGCCTTGATCTATTCTCCGTCCTTCTCTTCATCCTTTCCTCTATCACGCCTCTTTACTTTTGCTGTCACTCTCTCTAACTCCTTGTGTGCTAGTGACACTCCCGCCTTGCTTGGGGTGAAAAGCTTAAAAAAATGTATGTGAGTGACAAATTGGAGGGTGTGTGTGTCAAAATCAAGCATGTAATGAAATTGAACTGGGAAGTATTTCAACGGGCGACAAAAACGTTACGCCAGAATCCGAAATAGGATAGCAAAATATGTCTTCCAAAAGCTTAACAAAATCTTAAGATGTCTGAATTTCTTGGATAAGGAGTTATTATTCACAGCATTTATATTCGGAATGTTGTCCTCATCTTTGTTGATGTCATCAAAACGTTTCGGCCGTTGTGCTCTCCAACCGTATTTCGATCATGGTAACCTACAGGGAATTCTGAACTGAACCCTTGAAAAGGGCGAGTAATAACTGAACAGTACTAAATAAAAATAAGAACTAGATGAAATATCGCTTGACATGAGCAGTGGAACGAGAACAGTCTACCCGCATAGATTAAATAAAAGGTACAGTTCAGTAAATAAAAGTAAGAAACAGGAAAATTTCATTAAAACCAAAGAACTGAACTGCACTGCTATTTAATATCAATAATTCTATTTGGCAGTAGGCAATTTCCTCACAGATGAAGAGAAAACACAAGGCAACAGAAATGTAGTTCAACGTTGAAAATACCATAATTCAATCAAGTAAGCAATAAGGAATTTTTTTTTTAAAGGACACTTATACTTAGAATCAGAAAGAGACAGTTGAATTGTTTTGGGATACATAATGAGGAAAGAGGGCTTGGAGAATTTAACAGGAGGGATTGAGGGGAACAGTGATTAACCTATGTTAAGTAGCTCGTTTAAATTGAGGTTCGAACTGAGAGTGGGAAGGATAGTAAGATGATAAGTATTCCTTAGAGCAACAAAAGATAGGAAATTTGGAAGAGCCATTATCATTCACGCCCTGAAGGGACACGGCATATAACAGAAGTCAGTACTTCGGCTATACTTTTGAATAAAAGAAAAAACTGAGGGAAATTTGATTGAAATGAATTTTTATGATGACGCCGTACCTTCTAAGCTATTTCTAAAATTCAAGCGAATTTTTGTTATTGAGAATCTTCTTGGGAAATAAAGTTTTAGATTCAAGTTAGCAGATCATGAAGAACAAAGATTATCATGGAAAAGCATTTGTATTTAGAGGTGCTTCTTAATAAAAATACAAATCAGACAACGAATGTGATGTTTCATGTGTTTATAATAAAACTTATATCATATAAATATCAATTTTTATAATAAAACTTATATCATATAAATATCAATTTTTATAATAAAACTTATATCATATAAATTTTAATTTTTATAATAAAACTTATATCATATAAATATTAATTTTTATAATAAAACTTATATCATATAAATATTAATTTTTATAATAAAACTTATATCATATAAATATCAATTTTTATAATAAAACTTATATCATATAAATATCAATTTTTATAATAAAACTTATATCATATAAATTTTAATTTTTATAATAAAACTTATATCATATATATATGATGTAATATAGTTTTAATGTATGCTATATTTATAGATTAAAGTGTTCAATATCAGGGATAGCGCGTATGTAAATAAAAAAGTGGACATTGAAGTCAATACCCAGCGGCAACAGTCTGTTTCAAGTTAAACGCAGTTGTCAGGCTATATGCGTTGACTTTTTGCGCGATTATTTATATATACAGGTCAGTGAGGCATTGTGGGTAATTGTAAATATAAAAGTGGATATTGAAGTCAACACCCAGAACTACCCACAATGCATCACTGACCTGTATATATAAATAGTCGCACAAAAAGTCAACGCATATAGCCTGACAACTGCGTTTAACTTGAAACAGACTGTTGCCGCTGGGTATTGACTTCAATGTCCACTTTTTTATTTACATACGCGCTATCCCTGATATTGAACACTTTAATCTATAAATATAGCATACATTAAAACTATATTACATCATATATATATGATATAAGTTTTATTATAAAAATTAATATTTATATGATATAAGTTTTATTATAAAAATTAATATTTATATGATATAAGTTTTATTATAAAAATTAATATTTATATGATATAAGTTTTATTATAAAAATTAATATTTATATGATATAAGTTTTATTATAAAAATTAATATTTATATGATATAAGTTTTATTATAAAAATTAATATTTATATGATATAAGTTTTATTATAAAAATTAATATTTATATGATATAAGTTTTATTATAAAAATTAATATTTATATGATATAAGTTTTACTATAAAAATTAATAGCAAAAACAAAAGGCACATGGCCTGATGATTGCGTTTAGCATAAGACAGACTGTCACCTCTGGATGTTGATTTTAATGTCCACTTATATATATATATATATATATATATATATATATATATATATATATATATATATATATAAGAAACAGCAAATAATTTTTTATCTAGTGTTCAATATTAAAATATGAAGATAATATAAAAAATAACATTATATGAAAAAATATGCTTAACTTTTAGATATCAATTTTATCTTCTAGCAAACTTCGAAGTTTCGTGGTAAAATTTCCAGTTTTCAGGGAGGTTTGGTTTTAAACGATATTTCCATTTTTTTTTCAATTTCTCCCATTTGTCTGTCCGCGTCTTTTTTCAAAAAAAGTTTGAAAAAGACGCGGAACAAATGGAAAAAAAATGAAAATATCGTTTAAAACCACAACCACTGAAGACTGGAAATTTTACCAAGAAACTTCGAAGTCGGGATAAAATTGATATTTAAAAGTTAAGTAATCTTTTCATATAATATTATATATATATATATATATATATATATATATATATATATATATATATATATTCCTTACACATTATTAGCTGTATCAAGTTATACTGATATATAAAATTAATATTTATTTTAATCTAAATGATAATTTACGGAATGAAAACAGCTTCGTTTTGTGTAGCTGTAAAGTAAACAAGTGGCTGTCATTTCTATAAAATGATCCGAATTACTAATTAGTCCGAATTACGTAGTCACAAATTAATAGTCACGTTGCGAATTTGAAGCTTTAAAATAATACATAAGGCTGGTTTGACGGATAAAGAAAAATGTTTAATAACTTCAGAGCTTACTTCAAAAATAAAACGTTGGAAATTTTATAGCTATCGGCATGTAACACCAAAGTGTAATGAAGTTCGTTGAAGATTCTGGTTTGATAAAGACAATCTGTGTAATTGATCTCGTGTAATGTGTAATGTATTAAGAAAAAAGTAGTAAAAAAATATGACTTTGCTAAGCCATGAAATATTTATTTGTTGTAGCAGCGAGGAAGTGTCGAAAAGCACAAGTTATCGTATCCTAAAGCAAGTTGTACAAACATGTGAAGCCGATCATTTGACCTCTTTTAAAAAACATCAATTAGAAAAATCAAATGAAATCTGTGACAGAATGTATGAAGATCACTTTTCAACAGTTCTTTTCATCGACAAAGGCCATGCTACCTTCGACGGCCCAGGCAGATGGAGCAAAGTCTGTTTTGGCTAATGCTGGAAACTGTCTTCATATATTAAGACGTCAACAAGACGGAAATAGTGTAAATGTTTTGGAGTGGGATTACAGGTGGCGAAGTAGTAAATTCATGACATATTCGTGATCGTGTTAAGATAACAGCTCAGAGATTTTGTTTTGAAGGCATAGGTGCAGACATGGTTCAAGACGCCAAAAATGTTTAGAAAGATGATTTTTAATAACTAATTATATTTGTTGAAGAAAACTAAAGAATATCTAAATAAAATGGCCAGTGGCGTATATATATATATATATATATATATATATATATATATATATATATATATATATATATATATATATATAAGTGTGTATAAATAATAAATCAATGGCTGAAGCCTAATAATGAAAAAAACATTTATTTACACAAGAAAATTATTTCTCAATATAATCTCCTCCTTTTTCAATGCTATTTATTTAGTGGGGAATATTAAACACAAATTTTTACAAGGCCCTGGAGCCACTCAATGTAGAGCGTTACAGATTAATGGACACAGTTTATGCGGACAGGTGGAAAAGATAACGGTTAACCCTAGACGAACAGGTTAATTATTGTAGTGATCGGGAAAACATCTTCTTGGGTGTCTGTTGCACTGTTCACGGCAAGAAGCTGCTTGAATGGGATTTACTTCTCACCAGTTGAATACAAAGGGAATTGGGTGGTTCGCTACAATGTGCGTATCATGGCGGGTCCTAGCCGTGAATTTTAGAATGTAGTTCGTCTTAGTACCATGGAAGTAGCGATAGGGCAGTGAGAGAATTGCTACATCTCGACTGTGGGGAAAGGAGTTACAGGGTAGAAAATAATTTATCACCCACAAGGTCACGGAGACGCTTTTGGATTCTATCGAGACTGAAAAGTGAGGGACTGGGTAGCTCTTGCCCAAACGAAGAAGTAAGTATATTATTAATCCGTCTTATTTTAATTTATTTGTTTTTAGAAAAATATGCACCCAAAATCGCCATATTTTTTGTAACAAGATTTTTTGAATATTTAGTCCGGTAGATGAATTAAGATATATGTTCTGAACAATAAAAATTATTAAAAAAATTGAAATCTTCAGACACACTGGGTTGTAGATTAATATTCTTTCGTTTTTATTATTATTATTATTTCGTTTAGATTCCTCGACTAGTTTCGGTCAACATGGCCATCATCAGGAGAAAAATATATTTCTGCTTGCTGGTAGCAGTGAACTACAGAAATGAATTTTTTTGATGGAGAAAATGAACTTTTGTCTGTAGTTTTCATTTGTTTTTTTATTTGTTTTTTATCTTTTTAACATAAATTTTTTAACATTCCTTGTGTTGGTCAAACAGTCTCTTAAGTTGTTATTTGAGATAAGAGCTGGATGGATTCATGCTGCTCTGAATTCCCTTGATCATTTTGACAGTATATTATACATATATATTATATATATTTCTCAATGTCTTCCAAGTCTCGCAGAATATTTAATACATCTGAAATCAATCCACAACAAAAGAAACTCATTTTCTAAATATTTGTTCTTTGAATCAGACGTTTTGTGCCTTTATAGAGCTTTTTTTTAATTCGACATTATTTCAGAGTTCTATAAATGTTACACATTTGCTGTAATGACTTCCTGTACCAGGAAAGTTCACAGCCAGACCAAAAATGGGTTCCTTCCAAACTTCCGATACTTGATTGTTTGGGGCAAATTAGTAGAGAACTTTTTATCACTCCTTTGCATGCGTGAGAGCGCACGCGCGCACACACACACACACACACACACACACACGCACGCGTGCACACACACACACACAATCACATACACACACATATATATATTGTAAGCTGAAGTTCATATATTTCCTGAAAAATTTATCAAGTTTAGTATATGCATATATTCATATGATAAAGATTCTATTTGAAATTCTGCTTATCCTTTTTATTAGAAAAATGTACATTAACTTAATTCGTACATTCGCAATTATTTATTAATAATATATTGCACTTTGAATGCCTAATAAATCCCGTCAACCCCAAACAAATATTTTTGATTAGGTGAAACTCACATTGATACATTGTTCAATCAATATGAAAATATTTCTAAAAATTCCCAACATTGTCTGGTTAATAAATTCTAGTATATTGTGAGACATAAGTCGCACCATAGCGTTTAATTAATTAATTTACCATTTGCCTATCAAATGGATAAGTCGAACAGGTTATGTTGAGCGGCCATTGAAGTCACCAGACCTCACACACATGGATTTTTTCTGTGGGGCTATTTGAAATCAACTGTTTATCAGATGCACCCAAGAAATATTGAGGAACTTCAAGAAAGAATTAAATATGAATGCAGTGAAATGACAGAAGAAACTCCCCAACGTGTTAATGAATCATGCAGGCACAGAAATGAAATGTGTTTAAAAAAAGAAGGAAGACATCTTGAATATCACGTAGAACAAATAACTAGTAAATAAAACTTTCATGTGTAATACTTTTAATAAATTATTCCTATCGAGTGCGACTTTTGCCTCACCTTGTATATACATACATATACTGTGGCGTTGAAAAGTCCTTACTTTGCTTAGAGTCCTTTACCCTGGATAGCCAGGTCGAGATAATACGCTGATTTATCTATAGCATTTCACGGGTAGTCGGTTTTGCTAGGCCATCTAATTTTTAACGAATATGCGACATGTTGTCCTGGGTTATATGGTTCTATCTATCTATGTGTTGGGGTGTGATACTGAGGCTGCGAGGTGATTAAACATTAATTCTGAGCAGAAAAAGGGTTAAGCCCAAAATGAAATATAAGCTGGGAGAGAGAGAGAGAGAGAGAGAGAGAGAGAGAGAGAGAGAGAGAGAGAGAGAGAGAGAGAGAGAGAGATTTTTCCTTGTAATATGGAAGTGAACGAAGGGCCATCTGGATTGTCTCTCCCCTACGAATTGGAACGATGCACCAAGAGTTTACCTTTTTTATCTATCGAAAATCTGGGATGCGGTTAAGACAAATTGGGAAATGGCTTTATCTCTTTCTTGAGAAATTAGAAAAACACATATCATTGTCGAGAAGAGAGGCAGACGGGAATTATATTTTCGTTCGCGAAAACGAATTGAGAAATGAAAAAAGGGAATGAACCCGTTGCGAGAGTTAGGATTATGAAAATCGATCCTGTCGTAACAGGCAGGTGCTCTAGCTTGTGTTCTCGCTAGACAAAGGTAATTTTAGGGAAGTGGAAAGGAGTCAGAGAATTGAAATTAATGAGGAGAATAAACCCTGAGAGGTGTGCAGAGTTAGAATAGCGATAAAAAAGGAGGAAGAGGCAGAATTTAGCCCCGCCTGTGTGGGGTAGTGGTAGGAAATGTGAAGTGAAGGAGTTAAGGGAGGAGCAATCCCTCTGACTACTTCAAAGTAAGGAGGATAATTCTCCAAATTTGGATAACTGATTAAGAAAGCAAAATTAAGGAACAAAGATCCTCTATTCCGATTAATGTAAAATTTAGAAATCACCGAATCTCCAGAACCCTTCGGTCCCACGCCAGTTTTGGGTCGAAGTGCATATAAGCAGATGACTTTGGGAGCTCAGAGACTTGGACTGGAACCCGCATCAAGTACATCTGGAGCCTACATCAGCTGTCACCAGATATCCTGATTCTAAAGTGTTTCGAATCCAGACTTCCAGAATTTTAGACAAGGCCCAGTGTCAATATAGAGATTGATGCGGGAAGGGTTGATTTCTGTTGTATAAAGACTATATAAACCAATTGAAGATTAACCCCACAAATCTTTCGTTTTGTTTTTTCGTCGTGAAGATATTTTTTCTTCCTTTATGTAGCATCCCCACGGCTTGAACCAGCGCTGCGATTACTACGACCTTTGATCTTCCACTGCTCTGAAACCAAGAACACAACGTGAGTAGAGTTGGTGTGGATCGAAGCGGCCAGCGACCAACAACTAGCTTGGACCTGCGTCAGCACTGACCAGCGCTGAGTTAGCCCTGTGATTAAAACGTCGTCCTAAGACCCTGAGGACCGGACCATTAAACGTGATTACACCACAAGGTGTAGGCGGCGGCCAAAGGTATTATATTAATTGATGACCGTGACCAAGGATGTGACCTTGTTGGCAAAAGAAGGTGTTATAGTGGGACGGAAAGATATAAGATTTGTAATTTGTACAGAATGAAGAGAGGCTGATATTTTATTGAACCAATTACTAAACTTAGCACAATCAGACCAGATGGCTTCCAGTGAAGATCAAACTCAGTTACAACGGCCTGCGAGATTATCTTGTTTTGTCTGTACAAAAAGCACCTAATATTTGAATTAGTATTTATAAACTTTATTTATAATTTTACACCCATTATAGTTTATGTTTTAAAGAAACTGTCATTAATATGAAGAACTTCTCGTTTATATTCTAAAAGTTTCTCTAATCCATGATACATCAAAATTTTAATTCACTCTAATTATTAAACATATATTGAAAAAGTACATGCTTTAAACATATTTAAGATGTAAAATGTTCTCAAAATATCCATAATAAATTTAGCATATGATCAGTTACAGCGAGCATATGAAGAATTCAAAAAATTATATCTGCAAGAAATTAAGATTCATGCAAAGAAACAAACTGTACACCCCTAACAGAAAAAAAACTTTTAACTCAATTTTGGGATTATTGATCTTGATACAAGAACATAGTTGTCCACAGAATTATGAATTAAAATCACTGTTGTAATATTAGAGTTTAAAAAGGGAATTTATTAGTTAAACACGGAATTTTGTAATATTTTGCCTATATTAGATTTAGTTTGTGCTTGATGTCCAAATCCTCCGAAATTTTGGATATAATCTTGTTTATATATATATATATATATATATATATATATATGTATGTGTGTGTGTGTGTGTGTGTGTGTTAATATCGTCGATGTAAATTTATCTGTTTTATGCTTAACCTCAATCTTTAGGACATGTGTTTAAGCATGAAACAGGCCGGTACCATTGGTATTGACCTTTGTGTCTAGTATCCCTGATACTGAGTATTTTAACCCATAAATATAGCATACTCTTAAATTATACCCACCCCAATTTAACTTTCGAAAATCATAGAACTTTAAAATTGGTAACGCCTACAGTTGCGTTTTCATCTTTATACTTATATATTTATAGTTTTCATCTTTATACTTATATATTTATACTTATATATTTATACTTTTCATCTTTATACTTATATAATTATATATATGGTTACTGATGAAGAAGTGTCATTATGTATAATGATCTTGAAACAGTTTTATCTTGTTTGTAATTCTGATACAGTTGTTTAAAATTAAATAGGTTTATTGTATGTTTTGTTATTGTCACTATCAAAGGTATTATTTTCTGTTTTCTTCAAAGTTACTCGTATTTTTTTAAGGAACATAATTACTATTAGCTGCTTAATCTGCAGGTGCTAGTTTATTTTTGTGAGGAAGTTTTCAGCCTGCCACCCCATAGTTTATTAATAATACTACGTTTATTAATTCCGTACGTTTTGACCCATGATTTTCTGGACCCTTTATTAAAATCTCACCGTTTACTGAGACATTTAGAAAAATCCCACAACTATTAAAAACTCCTTTTATCATGTTCCTAAGAGTAGGGAATCTGGTTTGTATAAGGTTCGATTAATTTAATTGCGTTTTTTACCAAATTTATGAGAAGAGGAAATCATGTCAGTTCTATTAGGAAGATTTGAATGACAGTTATTTTATATCTGAAATACCCGAAGGCGGTTTGTAGAATAGATTGGCCAATGCGTTGTTTCAACAACAAAAGATATAACTCCATTGAATTCAGTAGCATGACAACTCTTGAAATCTGAAATTGATATTTTAATTCTGCTAGTAAAATTATCTTCGAAATATTTCCCTTCCAATAATTTTGACGGTGCGCTAAATAAACTTTTTAGTAACAGGTTTCATCGTTAATGACTGTCATATGTCAAAGTTCACACAAGTGAATTATCAGAATAAATAATTAGCCAATCACTTTCTTTTTATTCTTCAACTAATAATATTATTTGATGAAAATTGCATCAAATATATCACATTAAACTCCTGCATGAATGATTTAATTAATAATTTATTTAAAGCAACAAACATTAATAGCGTCTTCGTTTTTGTTTTGTTTTTGTTTTTTTTTCGCTACTTTTCAGAAATGTAGTTGGTTTAATAAATGTTGTCTATCAAATATCAAAATTCAAACAAACATTTTTTTTCAAAATATTATGTTTAGCTCGATGCAAAAATAAGAAAATATGAGATTAAAATTTGGGGAAACACGCATTCCGAAGCTTGTAGGAAAAAATATATGTGAAAATCGGAAGTACTTAGAAATACGTCCGCGCGTTTTCTATATAAACGAGTAAACAGACATTTTCAAAGCTCACTTTACGTCCGGTATGGCGAAGTGACGCCACGTTGTGCGAGGGTTTCAATTCGGCTTACAACTGAGTGACGCCTGCCTATGTATCAGGGATATCTAAAATCGCTTATTTTGCTCATGTTATTCGTTATAGCGAGTTTAGGTATCGGGTTTAATAAGGATTTTTAAAAGAAATCACTTCAAGACTTTTTTCTCAACTTTGTTTTACCCTTAAATCTTCGGTATAATCTATGAGTAAATACATCATATTTCCCGGTCATTTTTCTTAATGCATCACAAAGTCCTGTATCTAAAGATTGTATCCTTTTATTAAAACCTTTTACTGGGTTGTTTAACAATTACATATATTACATTTTTCAAATCTCTATACCTACCTCTGCTCTATTCAGCATATTAATTTGCTTATTTTTTCTTATTAAATATTTTGCCTTGACTAAGAATTATAGAATTTAAACACACACACAAACACACAAACTGAGCTAGTATTTGTTGAAATTTTTGCTCCACCAGGTTTTTATCGAAGTTTTCTCTTTTTGTATATTACATATTTGTTAAAAGTTTTTTTTTAGTTCATGCCTTTTAGTGAATATACGAGTATAAAATATTCGGATAGTGGATTTTTTTTCGGCTACATCCACTGATGTATTATTCATTTAAGTATTTAATATTCTCTGGTTTTTACATTCTGTGTTGAACATGCTTCATAAATTTAGCAGCCTTTGATCAACTCTCTACCACTGAGCTCTACCCACTAGTCCATATAATGAAGAGTGAGTAGTCGTCCTTTTCAGTTAGTACATTTCCCTTCTCTTTTTCACTCTCTTCGACACAGTCTAATAAGCAGATATTCATTTGGGGAGGGGAAGGAAGATGTGCTAATAGAGAACGGAGAGCGTTAAAGTGCGAAAAAAGCATTTGCCTTTTCGGACTTGTGTGCGCATGTGTGATGCGCTCGCAGCTATGGCTCAGTAGTAAATCGTAATGTAATAAATTTGAGGTTCTATTGTTTGACTTCGAGAAAGGCAGGAACTCGAGTTTTCCTGTTTGAGTGCTAGGGATTTTGATTTACAAAACACGCCTTGTTTGATTGGGTATTGATCGAGAAGGAAGGCACGACAATACTCACGTCTATGCCATAATAATCTAATTTCGGCATAACAGTTCTCAAATAGGGTCGCGTTCATATGGTCTTTTACAGATCATCGACAAGAATCCCAGAAGTACATGAAAGACGGCCGAATAGTAAGAATAGAGTATTGAAATTGAAAAACTCATCATTGAGAACGAAATATAGTATTTTGGTGTGGAATACTTTATTCTAATGAGAGTTTCAAATACTCCCGCATCTTATATGTTAAATAAACATTCTTGAATAACAAGGTCACGAAATGAAACCTAACTGTTTAATCTTGCTTGATTTCTTTAGAAGAACAGCATTAAGAATCAACTGAATAACACGCTAAGAACTAAAATAAGTGAATTATAAAATCGATCAGAGAAAATCAAAATACAAAACAGAGAACAATATACAAGAAAATAGAGCAAAAGAATATTGACATTAAAGAAATCTTCTTGTCTAAAATTCTAATTCTTGTCTAAAATTCTCATGTGAATGGTTCTCAGTCTGTGATTAATTTTTTGAATCTCGCATTTCTTTTTATATTGACACTTAATATCGAAATATAAATTCACTTTGTCAATCGAAACTTGATCAATGTCAAAGAGGAGCTGAGTGAAGAAAATGAAGGTATGTACGTAAATAAGACCGGAAATTCGAGAAGTAATGGTCAAAGCAACAAAGAAGAGAACATACTAGTCCGAATAATTACTCCAATTTTGAATATGGTACAGGGTGTCCCACAAAAACAGGAAATTTGGTACACTTTAATTGTTGGAATTTTTGTTACAGTTATTTGAAACAAGAGCAAAGTACAGCTGCAACATCGGTAAAATTATTTTTAGTTATTTAACTAAAGAACTGTAGCAAAATTTCTTGGCATTTTAAGTGTCCCGAAGTTGGATGTTCATTTTTTTAAAGAAAATTTAATAACTGTGGCATCCTGGAACAACAAATGGTTAAAATAAATGTTATGTTAGTTAATTTTTTACTTCATTCATATAGTAAACTATATACTTAATTTTTTTATATGTTAGTTTTTTTTTTTGGGGGGGGGTTCATAAAATTACCTGTTTTTTTGGGGGGGGGAGGTCATCCTATATATACAATTGGCCTTTATCATGGCTGACTATGAAACTAACAGATTTTTGCTTCTATGCCTGGGTAGGTATGGTAGTTATGGATATGTAATTTAGCAAAGTGCTTACACGAATACTCCATTCTCTGTCAGTATGCCAGTCAGAAGAAATGTTGCCAAGATATCCACGCGGGCAAATGTGGATACACCAAATGCATTAGTGCGAAGTAAACACTGTCAGATTGGATTCGAACCCTGCACCGCGGTTACATTTTCCCAGTTGTCATGCCACGTGCAGCTTCACATTAAGAGAATGACGTCAGGGACCAAAGATTAAAGACGCTGTCGCAAAGTCGTACAAATATAGAGAATCGCAGCAATATAACAAATGGTATCTATTAATTAAAAAGCTGTGTTTCTGCGCTTATCTAATAATCCATGTGCACCCGGTAATTAGTAATAATCGTTGTAACCAACTTATTTCCAGGCATTGTAGTAGTTAAGTACTAAGCTTATAGAAAGGTAGATGGACTCATGACTCAGAAATAATGATCTGTAAGACCAACAAAAACAAACAACGCGCATGCACGAAATAAAAAATATAAAATGGCGCTAATTTTCCCATCTCACCCTGTATAAAAATTTTCTTTTCTAATGCAACTTATTAATTGCAAGCTAGTTATCTTTCATTTTGTTTTTTGTTGCTTTTCATCATAACAGTTAAGCTGGTTTCCATTCTATAGTATGACAATAAACGACATGAGGCAGCCATGGAGATTGGAAGTTTTGAGGAAAGTGAAACCATTTCTTATTTGTTGTTGTTCTCAGGTCCACCGCTGACTCAGGATGGTAGTATTCGTTATTCCCGGCTATGGGCAAATAGTACCCCCCCCCCTAAAAAAAAAACAAAAAAAAAACACCATGAAAGTATGAAAATACATTTTTATAATAAAATGACCAGGAATGCATTTTATAGTAGAACTACCAACAATACATTTGATAGCAAAATGACCAACAATACATTTTATCTGTAGTTGAAGGCATACAATTGTGTTCAAAATATTTCAATTAAATTTCTTTAATAAATGACTCATAAGGAGTTGATATGCCATTAAACAAATAAACTAACCATTCTGTTGGAGTTAAGTAATCAGCAAGTTCCGGAAAATAGCCAAATGAAGTATTTCCTTTGCCAAAACAGAAAGGCGTCGTCCCCGTCAGCCGGATTCCTAAGGGAAAAGTATATGAATTCAAATGTTGTTGAAGGCTGCCCCTCTTTATTTACTGAACGATTGAATTAAGAAACAAACTTGAGCATTATGCAACAAACATTAGATGAAAGATAAACTAGTATAAATGTAATCATATCATACATTACAACTTAAGGCTATGGCGTTTCTTTTTTTCTCATCGACGCGATGCTTACTTAAAAGTCGTAGGATGTAAAAACAATCTAAACGTTGCACAAAAACGAAATGCAAGATGAACTAGCTTGAAATTAATAAGAGTGAAAATGCTTCAAGAAATTGGAAATCAACTGAAATATTCCGAGATTCTGGTATTAAAAGAATGATTTGCCATTTCAATAACAACAACAAAATAGACTTAAATTTCGATTAAAATTGTATTATGTTACACATTCATGCGTATGAATGAGGTCAGTAGGTTGAAATTGTTTGTAAATGGCACCTATGAATAATTACAGCGATATTATGTTTACGTAATCGGTGATATCACAGAGTAGGATCTATTAAAAGAATACAGGAGAAATTTACATTCACTCTAATGATTACATTTAGAGTCATTGCTAATTATTTTACGATTGTATGGTTTTATTTGAAGTAGGTTATATATATATATATATATATATATATATATATATATATATATATATATATATATATATATATATATATATATCGCCTGAGGAGAGACATCGTTATGTTTCTTATATCTATAAGGGTAAACTATTTAAAATTATTTTAAAGGAGCAATTTTGAAAAATCACCAAGCGAGAAAGCGCACTGTTAATTAGTAAATAAAACAAACGTTATATATATATATATATATATATATATATATATATATATATATATATATATATATATATGCGTGTGTGTGCGTGTATGTGTGTATGTGTGTGCAGATAAATGGGTGCGTGTAAGCGGTCACAGAGAGTGCGTTTTTTGCGTATGTATATACATATTTTCTAAAATTATTTTTATTTCAAGGGCAAAATAGATTCCCTAATATACATTGGGGTGCAAAACCTTTGGGGGTACCTTGGTAAGTTAATTACTTTTGTTATTCGCCACCAAATTGAGTGTGATTAGCAACGTGCTTTTTTCAGTACATTTTATTTTTTGGTGGGTCTGAAAACGCAGTTAACGCTGCTGGACGATGCTGAGGCGTCTTAAGAAAAAAGATCAGGCAAAAGTAATGGGCCACCAGTGAAATGTTCATCTCTCAGCTCTTTTCTTGGGTTAAAAGGAATTCTTTTGCTAAAAGTGATACAATGTACATAACGACAAAGTATGGTTTTAGGAATTAGTGTTCAACTTTGGATCAATTCGATGTGGCATTGAATGGAACAAACTCCAGATTTTCTTCCTTCTTGGAGATTGAACGGTTTTCGTTGGAGCACTTGTTTCTTCCGTTCACATTACAATCGTTCAATTCTATTGAGGTCAGTTCCTTCTGTTGACCAACTTTCCAAAAATTTAAGATCATCCACAATAAACATTTTGGTTGGAGGTGATATGTGACACGGAGCACTGTTATGTTGAATGATTTCCCCATCTTCCTAGTCTGATAAAAGATTAGATCGTATTAAACTAATATAGTTTTCGCTGTTCAGATGTCCATAAACCTTTACCAATTATCTTCTACCATTGTTTTTGATACCACCCCACGCTATTATGTGCCCACCACCAACTTTTACCGTCTCTGTGGTGTGCCTTACATTGTTACATTCTCTCCCTGGTGTTCTCTTGCATTAGAATGTAAATCTTTTGAATTCATTACAAAAAATTACTTTTCGCCATTTTCCATCATCTCATCTTATATGCCATTTTGATCTTTTCTAATTTCTATTCCGATATTTTTTGACTAATGACGAGTATTGGGCACTCAGTATTACTTAGACAACTAATCTTTAAGTAATATGCGACATCTTGTACTGGGTTACATGGTAAAACTCAGACTTATGATTTAAATCGGTGTCACTGAGCGCTATTTGGTATTTGTTAATATATATATATATATACTAATTATATATATATATATACTAATTATAAACAAGATGAAAATATACTAAAAAAATTAGTAAATACTAACATATCTACAACAGATCCTAGCAAAAAAATTAAGTTAATTATATACTACACTAAATCTAAAATATCCAACTCAATTATTCGCAATGATTCTTCTCCCCCGGTTAGCGATTTGAAAAAAACCAACATAGTTTACAAATTCAGGTGCCCTTTGGGAGATTGTATCTCCAACGAACTAAATAATATCTATGTTGGTCACACCACAAACTCGCTTTCACGACGCTTGACACTACATTTGAATGATAACTCTAATATTTTTAGGCATTTAAAACAACATGCCTGGCCGCGTACACAATTCCGGAAAATCCTCGTCGAAAACACAACTATACTTAAACATGAAAACAATAAACAAAAACTAAAAATTCTTGAAGCTATATACATAAAACAGTTGAAACCTAACCAGAACAAAATAAACTATGAAATCTCCAAAAATATCCTTAAATGCCGATATTAGTAACAGAAGTCATTGGTTCATACCAACGGCTTTCCATACTGAATACTCATCGGATTCACTCTCGCGTGGTCATGTGTGACGTCATGAGCTGTTGTGCGATTTTCGCTTTCAGCGTTTTATATGCACGTGTTTATCGTTGCTTGGAAATCATCCATGTAAACAAATAAGACTATCATCAATTTCTTGTTCGTGTATTGCATAAATATATTGTGTAATTGTCATCTTTGATAATGGGTTATGTAAGCCGAAAGCTTAGATTGGATTAAAAAAAAGTATGTATCAATATTGTGATTTTCTTTCATTGTTTAATGATAATGTTATTAAAATTATCAGACTATATGAAAAAAACTTACATAAAATATATAGACAACACTTATCTATATTATTTAATGAAACATGTATGAATGAAAAAATGCTGCCTAAATACACACACAATATATATATATATATATATATATATATCTATATATATATATATATATATATATATATATATATATATATATATATGAAAACTTATCTTATCCGACGTGTTTCGTCCTCCGATGGACTTTATCAAGGAAAATGATAAAGGCAAGTTGATAAAGTCCATCAGAGGACGAAACGTGTCGGCTAAGATAAGTTTTCATTTTGTTTTTGTTCATATTGTCTTTTTACAGATATAGTTTTAGTTATATCTCAAATTTTACACATAAATATATATGTATGTCTGCGTATGTATATATATGTATGTCTGCGTATGTATATATATGTATGTCTGCGTATGTATATATATGCATGTCTGCGTATGTATACTTGTATGCATGTCTGCGTATGTATACTTGTATGTATGTCTGCGTATGTATACTTGTATGTATGTCTGCGTATGTATACTTGTATGTATGTCTGCGTATGTATACTTGTATGCATGTCTGCGTATGTATACTTGTATGCATGTCTGCGTATGTATACTTGTATGTATGTCTGCGTATGTGTACTTGTATGTATGTCTGCGTATGTATACTTGTATGTATGTATATCGTCATCGCCGTCAACTCTGAAAATGGTGATAAATTTGGGCTTGGGGGTGTCAGCTAGATCCCCTGGTGGTGGTTACCCAAATACCTAACCACTCCGCTTGTCATGGTATCATGTAAGTGAGAAGAAATTTCAAAACATATCTCATGATAAATCAGAACGTAGGGAAAAGAGGATTCATGCCTTTCTAATGACGTTATTGTGAAATGAAATTCGAATTTTGTACGCCGATTCTATTTCATACTACTCTTTTGGTTTGTTGACGTGTCTATCTATGGAGCCGTACGAACAGTGCGTGCATTTTTGCGTGTCGGCATCTGAATCGCTCTTAAAAACCGTCGAACTCTTCATATCATTTTGTAGCCTACTTTAGGTCTTCTTTTCTTTTGTTTTCAAACAATTTTTTTTAAAAATCTTAGTGCTAAATATTAGGGATAACTAAAGAAAAATAGTTTTGAGCAATTTCCGAAAGAAAATGATGAGTTTGTGGAAACCGGGTAGGTTAGCTGGTACGTATGTAAAACCTCAAATTATTTGGGTGGGATTTTCTATGCACAAAATAAAAATAAATAAGTAAAAAATTTCTTTTTTTAGTTCATTCAATTTCTCAAAATTCGTGAAGAATTATTGACAAAACAACAAATATTGAAAGACAAAAACGTGTTAAATAAAGATACTGTTGTGCGAATCTTCCAGAAAAAGAGGATTATTTTGACAATCAGTATTCGAAATCTTGGTTTTCTCAAATTGATCGACGCCAGTTGGAAAATTAGTGATAATGCATTTCTTCAGTCTCTCTCTCTCTCTCTCTCTCTCTCTCTCTCTCTATATATATATATATATATATATATATGATAAAGTACAGTTTTAATACAGTTTTTTTTAGGCCTGACTATTGCGTGTAGCATGAAGGAGGCTGTAGCTTCTGGGTCGTGACTTCAATGTACACTTTTATATATATATATATATATATATATATATATATATATATATATATATATATATATATATATATATATATATATATATATATATATATATATATATATATATATGTGTGTGTGCGTGTGTGTATATTTCTATCTGAATTTAGTGGCATAGTAATTGTGAGTTCAATCCCGGGGCCGGGTAGTACAGATTCGCACTCACTGTTAAAAGGACGTGCAATAACTGAGCAGTTCTAGAAAAGAATGAGACAAAATATCTTTAGACATGGGCAGCGGAACGTAAGCAATCTGTCTACCTAGATTAAATAATAAAGGATTCAATTTCAATTCGACAGGCACCTGAAGAAGGCCGGAACGCACAACGGACGAAAACTTTGTGATAGTAACAGTTCGAGAAACAGCATTGATGTTCAATACTCTATCAGTACTCAAATACGCATCAAGCATATCAAAGAGGACTTTGTATATAAACAGAAACAGCACTATGAAAAATCGTATGATTTATAGAAATATCTATGTATGTATGTGTCAAAGTGCAGGTAAAGTATATCTGTAAATGAAAATCAGACAAAAGGAAAATTTATTTTAACCGACACGTTTCGTCCTCTGAGGGACTTTATGAAGGCAAATACAAGGATTTTATTTTGTGACAAGTATATATATATATATATATATATATATATATATATATATATAAAAGTGAACATAGAAGTCAACACTTAGAGGCGACAGTCTGTTTCATGCTAGTGCAATCGTCAGGCAACCTGATGATAGTGCAACCTGATGCTAGTGCAATCGTCAGGTTGCCTGATGATTGCACTAGCATGAAACAGACTGTCTCCTCTAAGTGTTGACTTCTATGTTCACTTTTATATTTGCACACGCCCAATCTCTGATATTGAGCACTTTATCCCATAAATATAGCACACTTTAAGACTATATTTCTTTATATATATATATATATATATAAATTTTCATGAGTCATCTGTCTTTCTGTAATAAATCAATGTAGCATTTTTTGTTAATTTTGTACACCCCAGGCATATATATGAAAAAATAAAAAAGAAGCGTATTTTAACCGATGCAGAAAAAGAAAACTTATCTTAGCCGATGCGTTTTATCTTCAAGGCAAATACAAGGATTTTATTTGGCAACAAATATTTATATGCATATAAATAATTGTTACAAAATAGAATACTTGCATTTGCCTTGATAATTTCCATCAGAAACCGAAACGTGTCGGCTAAGATAAGTTTTCCTTTTGTCTTTAGTGACACGTATGTATGTGTGTATGTGTTGCTACTAGTATCTGACTATGCTGGTTTTCTAGTGTAGCTAGCCAATCCCTGTTGCAGTCGCTTGCTCAGGTAAATTGTGATTGATACTGCAACTATAATAAGCGGACCTTAAATTACGGTTTCTGGGAGAAGACACATAATTTGGTGTGATCAGCAGTTGAACAAGT
>OZ038494.1:31443992-31461492 GCA_964036315.1 Acanthosepion esculentum | reverse complement strand
ATATACAACACTTTCCAAGCGTTTAAATGTTCCTAGATCGACAATTCATTGCATTATCAAGAAGTACAACGAGACTCATTGTGTTGAGATTAAAGTAAGGACTGGTAGAAAACCTTTCATTTCCGAGACAATTGAAAGGAAAACAGTTAAAGATGTCTCGAAGAATCCTCACTCAGCGACAAAGGACGTTGTCAATCGTGCAAAGAAATCAGTGTTGGGTGTATCGACAAAGACAGTCACTAGACGCTTTCACGTTGCAGGACTTTGAGCTTGTCGCACAAGGAAATCTCACTTGCTTAAAGCTAGACATCTAAAATGTAGATTGGTTTATGTTAGAACCCATCTAGAACATAGGAGTAACTATTGGAATTCTGTTTTATGGTCAGATGGAACCAAACTAGATTCATTTGGTCACATGAATTCCCGTTATGTGTGGAGGAAAGTGAATAAAGCTTACAACCCAAAACATACCCTCCCTAAAATTAAGCACGGTGGTGGGAGCATTCTGCTTTGGAGACCAGGAGAACTCGTGAGAGTACAGGGCACGATGGATAAAGAGCAGTAGTTGGCTATTCTTAAAAATAATATAAAACTAAGAACCCGAAAGCTGTCTTTGGGGCGTCACTGGACAATTCCAACTTGACAATGGCACAAAACACACGACACGAATTGTTACAAAATTCTTAGATTACAACTAAATTAAGGTATTGGCATACTCCGCACAAATTCCTGAACCAAACTGCATTGAAAATTTATGGGCATATTTGAAGAAATAATAAGAGAAAGGACTCTTTCGAATTTGGAGTAACTAGAAGCTACTGCCAAGGAAGAATGAAGCAAACTACATATCAGTGTGTGTAGAGATCTTGTAAGGAATTATCAAAAATGATTAAAGACAATAACCAAAAATAAAAGACAAAAAATTGATTATTGAGGCAAGAGGGCCAATAATGTTGTAATATGTTAAATGCTTTTGGTGTTTGTTTGTATTGTTTGAGAGTAAAATAAAAAATTCTTGTGGGCATCACTGCACATGCTTTCAAATCCATTATTTCATAATTTGTGAAAAAATGCACATGAAGTTTCCATAAATAATTGAGGTATTGCAACTTTATTTGTAATTAGGGAAGTGGGTGAATAATTCTGTTAACAACTGTATATACACACACACACACATACACACACACACACACATATATATATATATATATATATATATATACACGAATATATATATATATATATATATATATATATATATATATATATATTCGCGTGTGCATGTGCGTTTGTTGCGTACATTTTTACGTACATTTTTGCGTACAAGTTTTCTTTTTCAAAATTTTTCGGTATATTTTTCTGAGAATTAAACATAAATTGTCTAATGTCTGAATAATTTTTTGCTGTTTTGTTGTTCTGTTGATTGGCGATATAAACTTTAATTGAACTTTTAGCAATTAAATGACACGTTGATCGTTACATAATATTTATATTTAATCTCTCCAAAGAAACTAGGATAATGGTCCGAAACATCGTTAAAATAAACAATGAAAAATGTTTGCCCAATTACACCCAATATCTATCTATCTATCTATCTATCTATATATCTATATATATATATATATATATATATATATATATATATATATATATATATATATCCACACACATACGGAAGTATAATCAATGTTGTGGAGACCCACTGAGACCTTGGACAGCGGTTTTCAACAATGTACCGTGCATACTCATAGTATTTCCATAATGGTGTAGTGTATGTTCACGCGGTTTGGACTGGGCCCGCTGCTCCGCTTAAACGTGACCATTGACTATTATCCTCCATTTCTTCTTGAACACTTTTCTCCATTCCTGGATTCTTTGTACTCCAACAGACATGGGTTATTTCAGCAGGGATAATCCACAGTGTCATCAGGTTTTTCAGAACTGGCATGAGTTGCCTGCAGGAATCTTCCGACAAATAAAGTGGCCAACCAACACATTCTTTCGACATGAATGTAGTAGAGAGGTCTATTCAAACCTCCACCTACAAATATTAGCGAGCTGTGGACAGAAGTGTTTATTCTGACAGCTTACGGAATCGATGCTGCCACATCATGTTGCAGCACTGCGACACGTTAGAGAGTGTCCTTCACAATAAAAGTCCCATATCACATAACTTTTGGCACATCTGTTTGTCTACGTGTATCTGTGTGTGTGGGTGTGTGTGTGTGTGTGTGTAGCTATATAAGAAATCATCATTTTGATCACTGATGGCCATGCTTCTTTGAATAATGCAAAGATTATTTTGAAAATACAATGTATTTATTTCAGTAATCATTTTTAATTCTTAAAGTAATTTGAAGTCGAATAAACATTGCAATTATTGGTAATTTCTTTATGAAAACTTCTATGGAATACTACACACACACAGGGACACAAACACACACACACACGGGAACACACACATACATGCATACACACGGTCATGCCAATTGCGTATTTGGTCAGCAATCGATCTTTTATACAAGTTTCGTTAAAGACGACTGAGCTTTTAAGCTTTTCATTTATTTATTTTTTTGCGTTCGGACAAGTGTATTCTTTTCTGCACACACACACACACACACACACACACACACACACACACACACACACACACACACACACATATATATATATATATATATATATATATATATTATTTATATATATGTAAAATGCATGGCGGAGTAATGGTTAGCGGCTTGTATCGGAGAGTCGAGTTCGAATTCCAGTCGAATGCATTGCTAATCCGTGCTAATACCCTTGGGAAAGATATGAATCCTCTTCTTCTCCCTCCAGCTATGGGTAAATACAACAACAGACTCGGTTCTATAGCCTTGGATGGCAACTGATTTAGGAGAAGGACAACTCTGAATTCAAAACATGCGGAGGGTCGTTTGGGGACCATGTGGCACGTAGTGCACCAGGTCTCTGTGTTTGGGCCTTCAAAATGTGTGGATGGTTCTGCACAAAACCTTCACCACTATAATCAAATCTCATGTGCTGGTGTCTGGGCTGTCGGTTCCTAGGACAGTTCCCAGTTCTGCTTGACTCTCATACGTCGAATTCGAGGGGAGAGTCGAGTATATATATACATTGTCCCAAAAATGTACTCCCTTTGGTTGTGTTTGGAAAGTGGTGGTCGTTTGGTTTGAATGTTAATAAATTTGCATTTCATTTAGTATTTCATTTAAAGCGTTAATCTTCTTTGTAAGTCAATAAACATTAATATTTTTAAATTTTAACAATTAATCTTATTTACAAGTCAATAAATATCATCTTTATTGTCATTTTAAGAGTGAGTACATTTTTGGCCACCCTGTATATAAAAAAGCAACTATCCGTCTAGGGACACCGAGCGTATTCATCTGAAAATCGTAATTTGGGGTGAAACTCGGAGGAACATTTAAAGAACGGTGTCTGTCGAGATATTCCTGGTTATGGTTGTTCTCTGTACTTCACCTCCACCATATATTTAGTTTATTTGGGTTATATATATATATATATATATATATATATATATATATATATATATACTTTAGCATTAAAACTTAAAGATTATAAAAATAGCAAATAATTATAATGCTCAATGAGCAAACAGAATGGTCGATGGTTGTACTATCGAAGAAAATACTACGAAAACTTACATGCAAACGCGTTTCCCTTTAAACTCATCAGGCCACTTCCTGTTTCTTACAGTCTGATGAACCTAAGGCTAAAAGGCGCTTACTGATAAGTTGCCGTAATATATACTTTTTAATACGATCTTCACCCCAATATATATATATATATATATATATATATATATATATATATATATATATATATATTATATATTCCTTACTATTTAATTGAACATTTCGTGACTCTTTTTGCTACCTTTCTTTCACTACTGTGTCTCTTTTTATCGGACATATCCAGACAGTAGAGCCAGGCACATATCTCTGGCAAGGCAGAAATGTGTTTCTGGAAAAATCCCCGAAACATCGTACGGGTTACAGCTAATGACTCTGCTCAGGGTGATTTCAATCTTTTCTATGCAGTATTTATATTTTATTTACTGTTAATAAGTCCAGATGTCAATTTTGAATGTTTTCTTTTCTTGATCTGCACAATTAAAGAATGAAAAAATATTAATCTGATAAATTCTTCTATTGATACCCACGAGGCCTCTAAGCAATTTTCAAAGATCCTTCAGATCTCTTTCCTGTCTTGCAACGGATCTAAAATGTCTCCATTAGGAAAGGAATAAACTAATTTATTCTACAATAGAAAACATTTCTAAAAAAAATGTAAATTTATTTTTAGCTTACTTATTTACACATTTTCTCTCACTCCCCACCACACGCACACATATGCATACATGTGTGTGTGTGTATGTGTGTGTGTGTGTGTTAAAGATGAAATAAGAAACAAGCAGTAAAACCTTTTATAAATTTAACGTCCCGTTATTTATTTAGCTTCATCAAAAATCTTTGGGAATAAAAATTTACGCTGAAGCTAAATAAACAGGGTAACGTGTTAAATTTATAAAGATTTTAATACTTGTTCCTTATTTATTAATTCTGTTGGATTTAAATCATATTTGCGTTAATTTATCCGGAGCATAATTTTCAACATAATTTTCATTTGACTTAATCCAACGCTTCTCCCTTAATCGCATTAATCGTTATTTAGTTCCTTTTGATCCCTATGGGACATTGGGATTCTTTTGACGCCGCATTCGAGGACATGTTTATAGCAGAAGTTTCAGTGGGAAATTGGATTCACAAGCGCAGTCCCTCAACCCGCACGCATTGAACATTATCCAGTAAATAATTTAGATCAAAATTCAGCTGATAACTGTGTCAAACTATAGAGTTCTAAATCAGCCATCGTAGCTTTATTATCTTCCTGTGTTGTGTGATTGGGTTTACCTATTATTAACTGGTTCTTCATTTTCCAATTACCATAAAAATGTCATGTTCAAGAGATTCCATGGAAAAAATGCATGCATTCGTGCTAACAAATAACAATCTCATGAATTGACTGATTCTCACTTAGGTTATAAATAGAATAAAAATCTAGAACGTCTCGAATAATACTTCTCATTGCCAGCACGAAGATCAAGATTTGAATAACGCAGACGACACACGGAGTTCTGCCTGATATTTCTATAAATTATTTATGGATTTTAATATCGCTAGGAACATATTATTTGGAGACAATATGGAAGTCACTGGGTATTTTTTGTTTTATCGCTAGATATATCAAGAACAATCATCAGACGTTGTCCAAGATTTGGGACAAGCAAGCCAGTTCACCATTTCGACGTTATAAGGAACATTTATGCAAAAGTAGCTGAATCTGTTTGCCTATGCGTATATACATTGAATATATATATATATATATATATATATATATATATATATATATATATATAAACATATATATATATATATATATATATATATATATATATATATATATATATATATATATATATATATGTTTGTGTGTGTGTGTGTTACTGACGGTAATGCTGCTTTCGAGAGTTCTCGGCTAACAAACGAACAAACTGAAAAGAAGTGTCCGAAAAGGTCGTGACATGGAACTTCTAGATCATAAGGGTGACAGGCATGACCTCTCCTGTGATTTTTGTGGTAGTACCGATCAACTGCAAATGGCGTTAAATACTAACAATTCATGTCACATTTGTGGGAGAGTTTGTTAGTCAGCTGGTGAAAAGACAAGCAAACATTCACAAAAATAAACCTAATAAAAACAAAATGCATGTGTCATGTCTGCTAACTTTGTAGCGGAGTTTTTAAGGGTTTGCCGGCTTTAATGAGCCATATTCGTTCAAGGCACGACCGAGTCTTACAATGATGTCTTGCGATGGCCATATCCGACATTGAGGTGGTGGCGATCATTATATGTGTATAGATGTGCGCGTGTCTGTGCACGCGCGTGTGTGCATGTGTGTTTACGCAAATGACAATATATTAAACCACTGGCTTTTTCAACAAGGTTTTGCTTTCTAAAAGTACTTCGTGCTAAGATAGCACATAAGGTCAGTTTTAAAACACAAGTACAGCAGGCGTGTGTCTAACTTTAACTGTTATCTATAATATTATTTTATATTAACAAATTTCAAATGACTAGGCACTTATCTGCCATTTAAGACTTATTATCTTGGAGGTAAATATAACTTAATACATAAAAAAAACTATGCCGTTTTATTTTTAAATTTAAAATAACGAAGTATTCGATTTCTAATACTTCATTAGAAAGTTCTAATTCAAGGTGATTTGTAATTTGTCTGTTATATATATATATATATATATAATATATATATATATATATGTATATATATATATATATAGAGAGAGAGAGAGAGAGACAGAGAGAGAGAGAAAGATCCTAACGATTGAGTTTAATCCTGAAACAGACTATCGCCATCTTGTGTCGATACCTATGTCCACACTACTTATATTTACATGCATTCTGTCCCTGATAGTGAGAACTTTTCTCCTATAAATATAGTAAACTTTAAAAACTATATTTTATTACACACACACACACACACATATATATATATATATATATATATATATATATACATATATATATATATATATGTGTGTGTGTGTGTGTGTGTGTATGTGCGTGTATATGTGTGTGTGTGTCTGTGCGCACGTGTATATATATATATATATATATATATATATATGTTAGGTAGGCCGGGTTCTATTACTTTGCTCTCCTACGCTACACAGTTAATTGGGTGGCGGGGTGGCGAGAGATTTGAATAATGCGTTATTAGCGAAATTACAATGATTAAAACAGTTGGAACATTTCCACTTTCTTTTATTTCATATAATGCATTTTATAATTCATAATATTTGTTAGATTTTTAAAATAAACGATTAAATAATATATAAATTGCTTACATCACTTCATCCAGTTTTTCCTTTTAGTCTCGGACTGTAAGGTAAATGCTGGACTAGTTACCAAAATCTCAGGGCAGAAAATCACGTTTAGTCAGTAAACGAGTTAATTATAAAAGCCATCAACACGACATTAGCCTATTTACAAATCTCACAAAAAACAGATTGGAAATGGATAACAAAAGAGTTATTTAAAAAAATGTAATTTTAAAACTAAATATGCAAATTAGTTATCACCATTAAGTCAGAATCACTAAGTTGGACAATATATAAAATGCATGATGGCAGCTGTAAATAGCGAGCAAACATTCATTGCTTACCAGAGCTTGAAATAATGTCTGTACGCAGACAGAAAAACTACTTTACATTTAATTAATTTTCAGAATTTTTTTCTTTTTAACATTATAGAAGAGAACGTAATAAGATAAACCGAACAATGACATCAGAAACAAATATTCTCTATTCCTAGGTATGTATGTGTGTATGTTTGAAGGGCTGTGTTTATATGAGACAGGGAATTTCCTCTGTTTTGATTGTGTATTTGGTAATGAGATTTCGCATTGAATTTAAATAAACAGATACAACCACAATAAAAGAAGTTGAATCTCTTCCCATCTTGTAGAAGAGTTAGACTGACGAGCAATCCTCTTGCTATTCCAACAAAAATGGCTTCCAGTGAAATATGAGTTGTTGAAGCGTTCATATGCCACAAGGCACGAAATGGAACCAACCTCAATATGGTCGTCGACTAATATTGCTTGGCCAATTTTAAGACTTTTTTTTGTCTGGGAATACGGCTCAAAACTCTTAAGTTATAAAAAGATGTCTGTTTATTTGTTTGTTTGTGTTTTTTTTTAATTTTGTAATGCAAAAACATTTAAAAGCCAGCGGAACATTCTATTAGCGAGATGAAACCACGTCTTTTTTTAATTTCATGTTTAAACGAAAATTCAGGCCACGACGTTGGTATATGAAAGAACGCCAAGGATAGGAATTACTAAAATTCTTAAATTAAGATTTGACGAGTCAGAGAGAGAAAAAGGGAGAGAGATAATGGAAGGAGGAGAGCGAAAGACGAATTGCAATTGGTTCAATGTAGGATTGGCTGATCGGAGAAACGGTTGGTTAAATCTGTCTGGGGGTGTTAGAAATGAAGTGAGTGAGAGGAAGCAGTGTACATACGGCTGCGCATATATATATATATATATATATATATATATATATCTTAAACATACATACATACTTAACCACATTCTATGTTTCTGTGTGTATATATATATATATATATATATATATATATATATATATATATATATATATATATATATATATAAATATACATAAATAGATTTATATATCAATACACACACTTTCAGACGTATATCTGATTTTGAGTGTTTGTATATATAGAACATTTGGATAGTTTTTACATAATGTCCAGAAAAGAAAACACTCATACCTTTTTTAGAAAAGAGATTGCTGGCCAAATACATTCTGATATATATATATATATATATATATATATATATATATATATATATATATATATATATATATATATATATATGTATGTATATATATATATATATATATATATATATATATATGCATGAATTTATACAGAGTTCCTGTTGTAACGAAATGCAACAATCAAAAATTAATTTGGCCTTATACCAGACTAAAATAAACTGAGCAAATAAACTCCTTTGTATACATATACATTGATATAAGCATACATCCACATACGTAGATATACAGAGTTCGCCAGGTAATTGGTAAGAAATTATTTTTAAAAAATTTCAAAAAAAGACAAAGATGTTCTGTACAAAAAATAATGTATGTATTTTTTAAAAGATCTGTACATATTCAAGCATAAAATGATATATTTTATTTTCAGTGTGGAGGGCGGTTTCGATTGGGCCTCTGAAATAACAGTATGTCAAGATCAGGTGGTTCTCGCCCATGTTGGCTATTTACGTTGGGGGTATTCAAAATCTCCTCGGCATTGTAGCGATGTTGGTATTGACAACACCCCAGAAGTCATGGCCCAGAACTAAGCGGCCACATGTTATGAATGACATAATCGTATGGCCACCCTGTCGAAACATGGCGTGCTGACTGTCCACTACTTCAATATAGGCAACGGTGAGAGCCTACAATAAGAAATAGATTGGCATGACGTAGGCCTTATTGCACTGGATCCCTGGGACCATCAGAGACAGCGTAAACTTGGTGTGCATAAGAGTCTGTACCCCATGGCTATAGGCACCTGTCGTTCTTCCTGTTCCTCTGGACATTTCCAAAAGGTCTTTTAACTCCGGGTCAATGGTGTTGGAAGCTCGTACCACGATTAGTATTTGCGTTTCGTGTTCCTGTATCAAATTTGAAGATGCCATGTTAATACTTTCGATATATCTGAAAAATAATTGGGAATATTAAAATCTGATGCATACCACGTAATTGTACGTTAGGTCATATTGCTCACTGAAGATGTGACCTCAAATAGCTGTTTGAACATCTATTCACAATATATATTTGAATATCTATTCAATATATTTGAATATCTATTCATTATATAAAACCCAGTTCAAATGGATATACTACCAGTTCGCTGTACGACGTATGGAGTAATTATATTTTTAGTCAGATGGTCGATGTCAGAGTTACATCTAACCCATGGAACAATTCGCACGGTATTTCCGCCAAAATGGATGTCAATTCGGCAAAGTATTGGGAAAACCGTGTGAACATCTATCCGCAAATCCGTATTGCAGTCAAAAATAGTAAGAAGCCTGAAATTCACAGTTGTTGGTCTACTTCTCTCTGTAGAGACTCACTTTTGCATCATCAGACATCTGATTGTTTGCTAAAATGGAAGACATTGAAATGTCAACAGTTTTTAACCGAAGTTGATGTGCTAAACTAGATTCAAAGTAAACTAGAAACTTTCTTCATGGATGGAAAATTTGGGAAAATGTTTCAGACTAAATGGTGACTACAGTGAACTTGTATATCTGAAGAGAAATACATTTGCATTCATTTGATATCAGTTTCATTGTTCTGTCAGATTTAAAATTTGTTTTGTAAGATGGGAGACCTTATATATCAGTATACGTGCATGTGCACAAACGCCACACGCACACACACGCACGCACGCACGTACACACACACACACACACACACACACACACATATATATATATATATATATAGGCATCAAATAAAATGTTTGCGGTGTATTTTACATTTGTAGATATGTAAAATAAATACGTGAGTAGCGGGTCACACAACGGTGATCTACATGACAAATAGAAACGGCGAACCTTGTTTAGATTCCGACTGGGGCAGTTGGTGTTCACTTCAAATTAATGCCCTTGAGAATGGCATGGATCTACTTTTCCTTCAGACTTAGTTTTTTTGTCTTCTTCTATGGATAAACTGTAGTGGCGTCTTGGAGGTGGACAATTCTGATTCTGATTTTAAACTAAAAATGAAGTCTTTAAAACAGATTTTCCATGTAATTATATAAGTGCCCCACCCCCAAGCGATACCTGTGATTAAGATGCATTTTTTAAAATGAAAATCTTTCAAAATTTAATTTTAGTTATAATTCCTAGATAATACATTGTATTTAATATTCCCTTACTTTGGTGTATATCATTTAAATTAATTGGAGTCCTTTCTTTTTCTTTATAAAATCCACAAATTCGTCCATATTGACAGACCTGTCAACACAAAATAATTTTCCTTTTTAAAAAATCTTTCAATATTTTAAAATATACTTTTCTGAAAAGTCATTTAAAGAAAATTAACTGATTTAAAGTTTAATTAATCTGAATTGAAACAAATATTTGTTTTAGCTTAAAATCAAATACCGCAGAAAATCATTACTACGGAGTAGGTGTTGAGTGATTTATTGACAACCTGTTGTTCGGACAATTTAAATAAGGGGCACAGAATTGAAAGAAATTACTTAACGAATACAACGTGAACGCTTTTTTATATATTTTTTTTAACTATCCAGTAATCTTTAAAAATATTTTAAGTAATCTAATATTTTATTGGATTTTAGGTACTTTGGCTTGTATCCTGACTTACGAAAAATTTATTTTCTTATAAAGTTGTGTATGAATGTCCGCATTTACAAAAATCGACACGTTTACACACACACACACCATACGCGCGCTCGTGCGCACACACACACACATACACATACACACACACAATCAAAATTCTTTTTTAAATACTGGAGTCGTTGAATTGTAGTAAACTTTATGACTACTAAAACCGTTTTAATTTAATAAAAATATCACTTGTCCGCTACAAATTAGTACATAATTTATAGAGAATAATTTATAAAATATTTAATCTTTTAAAATTTTAAAATTTATAAATTATTCTAATTAAAATATTTAATAATGAAAATAATTCTCGTAAAATTTCATTATCAATCGGAAAAGTTTTTTCATAACACAATAGTGTCCATAATATATTTTAGTCATAAAACCAATTAAAATCTTTTCTAATCAAATAATGAATTAGCTTTATTGCATTTTTGTTTTACGATTTAAAGATTTTCTGTAACTGGGGGTCCTACTTAAGAAATAAACTTTGAGGATTTAAATTCTCCGAGGACTAGAAACTTGATAAAATTAAATGACAGGATATTAACAGATGTAAAAAAGATATTTTCACAAATATTTCCTGAAAAAATTTTGAAAACAATTTCACTCATTTGTAAATAAGTCCTCAAAGATTTATCTGATTTTTGTAAGAATTTCGAAATCAATATTTTTTTACTGAAAAAAAAAAAAAAATACAAAAGAAAACAAAACGTTTTTCGTACAAAATGTAAGGTCCGCGTTTCACATACGAAAGTCCCACGTTCACGCAAAAAAAAACAAAAACAAAAAAAAAAAACAAGATTTTTAACTATAATTTTCAAAGTTTTAATAAAGAATAAAAGAATTTTGCCTATGATTTTTTCCTCATAATAATAACAGAACAGTTTTGACGATAAAAATGTTTTTATTAAGTTTCGGGCATGTTTTCATAATATACTGTATGCTACTTTTAAACGAATTTATATATATATATATATATATATATATATATATATATATATATATATATATATATATTGGGGATGAATATATGACAAAGTGGAAAAAGTTTTCTTGTGACGCGTTTCGTATTTTAGGACTTCATCGGACTAAATGTTATGTTGGCGCGACTACACATGCGCATCAACGAGGGATGATGGGAATTTTCCTTTTTTATTTTTTATTTTATTTACTCTAGCCGATTTCATTTAGATTCCTTTTCTTTTGCTATTAGATATCCCACAGTGTGATAATAGAAATTCTGCCAGGAATGGTGAAATGTTGTAAGAGTCAGGGCGCAAATTTATTGTAGATGATCTTGGGATCAAGGAACTCTCTAGACATTTTCGTCCCCAATATTGTTCTTGATATATAAATATATATATCGTTATTTCAGATATATATATATATATATATATATATATATATATATATATATATATATATATATATATATATATATATATATATATATATATATATATAAAACCAAATGTATATATTTATATTTTTTTTCAAGATGCGGTAGAGAAAATTAAAATAAGTGAAATTGGTTTATCTGGTTGGCGATGTGAACCTCAAAATGAAAATGTTAAAGTGGAATTTATACACATTTACTTTCACACTGAAATGTTTAGAGATTTTATCTTGCTTGTTTTGTCCAGTTTTAGTATTTGAAAAATCTTTCTTGAACATTTTTAGGAAAGAAATTTAAAAACATTAAGTGAAAGAAAAGAGAATTTTCACTGTTTCTTTTTAGTTGTCCCTTTTATTAATGTGTTCGTAAGTTGTATTTAAAAAAAAAACAAAAAACGCATGCATACATGCACACAGATATATGTATGTGTGTGTGTGTTTGAATTGAACATAACTAAATACAAGAGGAATTCGGCCACAGACGATTCTCTTACCTGTGATAACAACTGCATCATACTAACACACGTGTATACGTGCATGCATAAGTCTGTCTATTCTGTCTCACATTACATTTTCCACTTCTGCGTATCAGTTAGCGTACATTAGTTACTTATATGATTAACGTTCTTGATAAGAATTTGATCTGGATGTACGGTTACCTATACGCCGACCGGAAAACTGTAATGAATAATTGAATAGACAGACCTTGTCGGCTGAATTTAATGAAATATGTTTGAATGAGTGTTAGGTCAGACAGGTTTAATTTGTGCCTGACGATTACTATATGCATGAAACATGAAACATAAAGTACAATCAAGCAGCGGGAAATAAATGTCTAATTATTCTTAGTATACATTTTAGCCGAGTTATTTTACATCGCACACTATTTTATTATTACTACTAACACTCACTCTGCGCTATTTTTCTCCTCATGATGGTATGTTGGCCGAAACTAGTCGAGGAATCTAATTTAAATAATGAAACAAAAAAGTATTAATATATAACGCAGTGTGACTGAAATTTTAATTTTTTAACTTTTTTTTTTTTAATTCAAGACATATATAAATATATATCAATATTAGAATGGATTTTTATTAATATGACACTTTTTTAAATCAATTTAAACGTTATTTTTTGTGGATACTCATATTTGAGTTTATTTATTAAACAGTATATTGGCCTGAATGTTTGAGAAATCTTATTAAAGAAAAATTTGCGGTCTACGGCAGGAATCGAACCTGTCACCTTCATGCTGGCCACGCCTTATTGACTTGCCCACAAAGAGCGCCTACTCAAATACGAGTATTTTTAAAAAAATTCTACACCCGAAGATTGCGTCGTTCATGAAACTCAGAGTCGCGATAGAGGTGTATGGGATAGTATGTAGATTTCTGAAAATATATGTATATATCTTTGCTGTTTCATTACATTGAGCACTATTTAATTAACACCTGCACTATATGTGTGATATATTGTAATTTTATTGCCATACATATATAGTGGCATACACGAAAGTATTAAACACCATATATTTTTAGTATATAAAGAAAAATCATTTCAGTAAAATAGGTTTATTAGTTATTTTTTTTGTAATGGTTTTCTTATCCATTTTCTTTAAACATTGACTTTTTAGTTACTAAGTGGTTGGGTTATGCTGTTAACTTCTTTGCAAAGTGCGAGTAAAGGAAATTACGTGCGTACTGTTGATCAAGTATTTTTTATCATATTTTTACCTGAGGATGTGCGGATGGTGCAACAGATCGTGACGGGGTAAGTGGAATCTGCAAGCCGAATTCAAACTCCCTGCTAGACTGTTACACTCAGTGTTCGCATTAATACCCTTGGGAAAGTCATGAATCCGATTAAGCTATGGGTTAAAGAGCCGCGTAAATGGGGATCTCTGGTCATGGGTAGCAATCAATCTAAGAGAAGGAAACACTCTGAAATCCAAACATTAGAAAAGGCAACGGGGAACTCCTATGCTATCTTTCCCAAGAATGCATGATGATAAAGACAAAGAAATCATGATCGTCGATATCCTAACTTGATAGGGCATTTAAAAGAGGTTTATATCTATGTGGGCAATGGCTGTCCTAATCAAGGAGACTGATTTTTTTTTTATATACGTTTATAGTAAAAGTATGACTATTAGAAACTATTTATCCCGAAAAGGTTTGGTTTATATTGCTTTACAGCATATCACCCTCAATGGGTTATTTAATGCCGAGAAGTTTTTTTTAGGTTAGTTTCGTATGCATACAATATGTATTCTTTGTAAGTCATCAGTTTGTAGATCAGGTTTCTTTTCAAAAAATGTATTGTTGGTATTTTTACTATAAAAATCTATTTTTATACTGTCATGTTTTTGGACATCAATATGGGGGTCAACTATTTGCTCATAGCTGGGGCCCTAATAGGTGTTACCACTCCCGGGTCAGGGTGAAGTTGGGAACAATAGCAATTAAGAGGTGGTTCCGCGCTCCTCAAAACCTTCCTGCCGGACGATCTCGAAAATGAATTTCATGATTGATATTCGTATTTAAATCGAAGAACAGAATTCCTTTCAATTATTATAATTATTTCCAAGATGTTTTTAATATCTGATTTATCGTTAAAAAGAGTATATCCGTTACGTATCTAATATGCATGCGAGTTTTTTACAAGACTGTTTTATTGGCGGGACATATAATAAATAAAGTCGTATTAAGAGGTGACTATCCTCAACCACTAAAATCTGTGTGTGCATGTTGCCACTGTAATCGAAGAACAGCAAAATAGAATTTATACTGTGGATAATGGGTTTGATATTTGGGATGCAAAGAGAGGATGTGCATATTCTCCTATGTGCCTTGTCTATTAAGGGATCATGACTCTCCATAACGTCCTGTCTTTTGTAGCTCTGAGAAAGGTTTGTCGTTTTGCTACCCCTTCTACTCTCTGTTCTGTTAACCATTTACAGAAGCTCGTTCGGTTGGTTATTTGTTGTTTTCTTCTGTCTCGCTTACATTAAAATATATCCTATGAGTGTCAAATTCCCCGAGACCTCTTTCCTCATTATGTGCCCTAGAAATTTCAGTGTTTTCCTACTGATCCTAAGTATAACTGTTCATTTTCCTCAAAGCTTTCTCGTTACTCACATGTTCTGTCCATGATATTCTCAGCATCTTTCTTTAGAGCCGCATCTCTATTGCTTCAAGTCTCTTTTACATATGGGAGGTGATTGTTCAGCATCCACTGCCATATAGGACGACAGATATTACATAACAGTTCAGTACTATCTTCTTTGTTTCTAACGATATTTTCCTGTTTCTTAATACTTTGCTTAGCTTTTGAAAGGCATCTTTCGATATTCCAATGCGCCTTCGGATTTCGGTGTCACATTTTCCGTCTTCTGTTAAAACACTTCCTAGTTATTTACATTTTTGTACTTGCTAGATTTTGGTAACTCCAATTTGTAAATTTTTTTTACTGAAAACCATCCGTTCTATCTTCTTACAATTGAAGTAGTCTTTCCTTCTCGCTTTCCTTTAGTACCTTCTGTAGGCATTCCTGTAGTCTCCTTTCTGTGTCTGATATCAACACTGTGTCATCTGCATATCTTGTGTTATTAAGATTATGGCCGCCAGTTAATGAATTCCGGGGGGACTTCTAATTCTCTCAGGATCACTTCACTGTAAATAAATCAAGCTTTCCTAGTAGTTCAAACAGTTCTTTGTGTCGTACCTTATCAAACATTTTTGCATAATCTATATAATATAGGTATATATCTTTCTGAATTTGTATTGCTATTTCTGGCATCATTGGGCATAAATACAGCAATCCTGAATCCATAGTCTTTAACAAAATGATTGCATAGACATTTAATTGCTTTTAAGGGAATACGAGTCAAAAGAATGTTGGTATCTTGCAATGTTGCCATAATTTATAGGAATTCATTCTTCTTCTTTATGTGCCGTGTCCCATCAGGATGGAGACGATCATAGCTCTCCACAACTTCCTGTTCTTTGTAGTTCTTAATACATTTTGTCTTTTCGTTATTTCTCATAAACCTTGTTCCGCCACCCATTTACTTACGCTCATCACGTAAGTTATGCGCTGTTTTCCTCTTTCTCTCAATCCGTATGTACCCCACACCCTATTTCTCTTGTTTCTTCTTTTCTTCTACACATGTACCCCACACTCTATTTCTCTTTCGTGTCTATTCTTCAGATGTACCCACACACAATTAGTCTTATTTCTTCGCTCTTCTTCACATGTACCCTACACCCTATTTATCTTATTTCTTCGCTCTTCTTCACATGTACCCTACACCCTATTTCCCTTGTTTCTTCTCTCTTCTTCACATGTACCCTACACTCTATTTATCTTATTTCTTCGCTCTTCTTCAAATGTACCCTACACCCTATTTCCCTTGTTTCTTCTCTCTTCTTCACATGTACCCTACATTCAATTTATCTTATTTCTTCGCTCTTCTTCACATGTACCCTACATTCTATTTATCTTATTTCTTCGCTCTTCTTCACATGTACCCTACATTCTATTTATCTTATTTCTTCGCTCTTCTTCACATGTACCCGACACCCTATTTATCTTATTTCTTCGCTCTTCTTCACATGTACCCTACACCCTATTTCTCTTATTTCTTCGCTCTTCTTCATATGTACCCTACACCCTATTTCTCTTATTTCTTCGCTCTTCTTCACATGTACCCTACACCCCATTTATCTTATTTCTTCGCTCTTCTTCACATGTACCCTACACCCTATTTCCCTTGTTTCTTCTCTCTTCTTTACATGTACCATACACTCTATTTATCTTATTTCTTCGCTCTTCTTCACATGTACCCTACACCCTATTTCCCTTGTTTCTTCTCTCTTCTTCACATGTACCCTACATTCTATTTATCTTATTTCTTCGCTCTTCTTCACATGTACCCTACATTCTATTTATCTTATTTCTTCGCTCTTCTTCACATGTACCCTACACTCTATTTATCTTATTTCTTCGCTCTTCTTC
>OZ038494.1:31418992-31436492 GCA_964036315.1 Acanthosepion esculentum | reverse complement strand
CCGGACAAAAAATTTATAGCTAAAATGGTTTATCAAAATGCGGTACTGGAAATTTTTACCTCAGGCTTTAGACCCCACCCCGCCAACACACGCACACGCTAGTACATAAATATGTTTTCTGTTCCCAAATGATGAAAAAGCGTTTGTATGACAAAAAATTATTTTTTACTATAATCTCCATTTTTATCAAGGCATTTAACGTTTCTCGATTAACCACATTGCTTATTTTCTAAGCGTTCATGACTCTCCACTGATTTTTCTTTATTATCCGTGAATTGCCATGTGTTCTTGGGAAAGACAATGAAGTGGTTTCCCGTTACCTTCTGCACAGTTTTTCTTTTCTTAGACTAAGTCTAAAAAGCCCAATCTACCCTGGTATTTACCCCATAGCGGCCGTCGGGTTAGTGGAACTGAGAAGAGACGAGCAAAATGAACTGAGCGGACTAGCCTTAAATTTGAATTCGGTTCCTAGATTACTTTGTTCTACGCTGATGACCATTACATCACTTGCACGTCATAAATTAAACACATAGATTGAACATTATACATTGAAATAAAATTCAAAATTCAGCTAATAAATGTGCCAGGCCATTGATTTATAGATCAACTCTCGTTTATATATATAATATAATGCCAATATTATATATATATTAGAATCTTTAGATTAAATCTCTAGTTCGTACATACTTATCTACCCCCGATGTTCCCGTTTCAAATCTCTTTTAGTTAAATTTAGCTTTCCAACCCTAGCAGTCACTATATATTCGAGAGGAACCGAAAATGCAGTCGTTGCAAAACAGACAAACAGATCAGTCGAATGTTTAGCCAGAAGTTGAATCTCCTTTCTACGCAAAAGTTAATTATTTACCAAAATTTCTGAGAAAGAGAACTTTCATTATTCTTATCTATTTTCGGCATGTCGTTATCTTCTTGGTTTTGGCTCTGATACGACGAAGTCATTAGCAGCTTTCATAAGAATGACGAAAAGAAAAAATGTATAAAACGCAGAAAAATTACGAAACGGCATCTAAAGATTTCCAGATGCAACATCTACTTGAGAAAGACCAAAGAGTACATCGGTCGATATGGCGCGCTAAAAAGAAAAGAAGAAGAAAAGACAATGACTATAATTCGGAATATTTAAAATAAGAAAGTATTCATCACAAATCTTCAGACAATGCAAGAAGTGAATGAGTATATCAACTGAAACATTGTATTAAAAACAACAAAGATGAAGACAACAGACCGAAAATATTTATGGAAAGAGGAAAAAATTCCGTTCTATATTTTCAGACAGTAGAAACCTAAAGTATGTTGTGCAAAAGACAACAAAGTCGATAGCAGGTCCGAAAAATATATGAAAGAATCATAAAAAAAAAATATTCAGATATTCAAATAAAAGGACGCCCGAAGAATGTGCCACCTAAATTTGTGTTAAAATTAACAAAGATGAAGACAACAGAGCGAAATATAGACGGAATGGGATAAATATTTTTCATTAATCAAAAATAAATCAACCTTTTTTCTGCCTATTTTTATATTTTCTTCTGTATTTTTATAAGTAGAAATAAATAATATGTATTATATTTATATTATTATCTTGTTAATATTTCATATATTGATATTTTTATATCTAGTAATTATATTATATTGAAATTCCTTGTATTCATACTAGCATAATATCCGTCAAAATGGAATCGGTACTTCTTCCAAGGCCAGACAGTTGTATATGTGCACCCACTACATATGGTTGCCATATTTTATATTATTCCTTTATGTTGTTTTAACATGTTTATCTGTAAAGATAATAAGATAAATAATATGATTTCTGCGTGTTCCTCGGCTTGTAAAACACAATCCTTTCCTAAAAGCAGTCGAGAAGAGGGAAGAGTTTATGCGTCTTTTATATCGAAGTTTAATGGATCATTCAATATGAAAAAGTGGCTAATCTTGCCGATCAATACTACTATAGCGAGCTCAGTCCCAACTACGAGCCTCCATGCTCGTCTCCTTGTGCCATACTATGCTAGTTTTAGTGAATTATATTGATGCTTGGTATAGAAGGCTGGTTAGGAAGCTCATCATCCTAGGCGATCCTTGACTATGTCGAGTTCGATTCTGGATTGTGGTATTTTATCAGACAGGAACTTAATTTATCGGATTAATACTTAGGACACAAGATTCGATTAATTCTTCATCATCACTGGATGCACTTATTTTGTGACATTGTGTCAGGCGATTGTGAAATTAGCACCTAGAGTGTTATACTGATATATTGCAAAGATGCATCTGATAAAATTAACGTGTCGAAGGAGCAACTATTAATTTTGTAAAAACTATTTACAAAATCTAAATTTATTTACAGTCGTATGATGAACTTTCAGAGATAGATTTTTAGATATACAATTTTGAATATAAATGCAACAATTAAATCATATATATATATATATATATATATATAAATTAGACTGAGAAAGATAAGATCGAATACACTAACACTTGCCAAGTAAACTTCAACCTATTGACTTTTCATGCTTCGAGTGTGAAGATCAATAAGATGGTGCATGGTGTCATTTCAGTAAATAGTATGGAAGACGAAAGTTTTACTTGCCAAGAGTTGGTGTGCTTTTACTTTTTAATCCGATCGCAGATTCTTTGATTGCGCTACCTTATTTAGACTTTGATCATTGTAATTCGTTAATTTTTACACTATTTTAGCTTCTTTGTCGAAAAACTTCCTTCTTTATATACCGGTAGGTATATAAAACTATTTATAGTAAATATTCGTATGCAGTTTTCTATTTGAGTTGCCACAATATCAATAATCGAAATTTTGTCTTTTATTTTTGGTTCGATCGCTGTCAACGATTCGATTGTTGGTCGGTTGTTTTTGTTTAGCGGCATATCAACACCTCTATGGGTTATTTCATGCTGAAATCTAAATATTTTGAACGTAAATTTTATTTTTAGTTTATTCTTTTTGGGAGATAATTGTTTCAGTGATACAATTTTTACTAATTAACCCATAGCTGAAGGAAGAGGTTGATTCGCACGTTTCCTAAGGGTATCTGTTCGGAAGTGAGTATAACTAACCTAACTGGAATTGGGACTCGGCTCTCCATTCCGAGCCGTTATCCATTACACCACCCGCACATCCAAGTTTACAGCACCTGGTATGCCCAAACGGTTACTCCTCTAGGTAATAGAGGAGTAACGTTGCTTAACTTCGTTGAAGGTAAAGGAACCGGTGTTTCAACGAGATGTGTCCATAAGCCTCAAAGATTTGAAATTACATTATTTTATTTTTAGAATTACATTATTCATATGCATCCACTATCCGTATTATATATATATATATATATATATATATATATATATATATATATATATATATATATATATATATATATATATATATATATATATATATATATATATAGAGAGAGAGAGAGAGAGAGAGAGAGAGATAGGGGGGGAGAGAGTATACGAAAGTAATTGTACTTTTTTTGTTGTATTAAACGTTTTATATAGAAGTGAAACGAAGATATATTCTCTGCAAATGCAGGCTTTATGCTTGAATCATGGATTAATCAAATTTTTAACTGCTTCCCATAACGGGCCATAACCTATCCTACTTATTCAACCTTGACACAGATTTTCCGATGAAGATCCTTATTAGCCATTTTCTAAAATACGCCATTTATTGAAAAAGCAATACAGGCAAAATTATTAGAAAATATTAACAAAAAATAAAATTTACTTTCTGGTAACTTTGTCTTTCTCACTTTAATTCTCTCTCTCTCTCTCTCTCTCTCTCTCTCTCTCTCTCTCTTCATATATATATATATATATATATATATATATATATATATATATATATATATATATATATATATATACAGGGTGTCCCTAAAGTCTGGACACAAACGAAATGTCATTATCTATATTTCTTTTACCTTCACAGATTAAACATGGTTTTGTCGAAAGAAGAAAGAATTGACTTCATTTTTTGGGGGGTATGCTAAAGGAGAAGGTGTACTCAATGAAATCACAGATGCAACACCCTTGACTGAACGCATAAAGAGTGAATGTGTTAAAATTGACGGCAATGTGGAGTTATTGAATCGTGTTCTTGATGTGAACCTTTGTATTACAAATGATGGAAATCATAAGTTGAAAATTTCATTTCTTGAAAATATGCATTTTTGCCTATGCGTCCAGATTTTAGGGGTCACCAGCTAATTTTGAAAATACTTGCTTTAACTAATACTTTCATAATTTATAATTTTCTACTAATTTTTTAAATATTTATTTTCTATGAAAGTTATTTGTAATGCAATTCTCTGGCAAAAGGCATTACTAATAATAATATAATAACCCTATTTTATCAATAGTAATGCTTAAATTCCTGACCACTGACAATACCTTTCTTCCTAAGATTAAATACATATTGAATGCTATAATTTCCTAAGACACTGCAAAATTCTAAGTTTAAATGGGAATTTCTTTCCTTAACGCTCAAAATATTTTCTTCATTTGTGTAGGGAATGACTATGCTCGTCGCCGAGTGTTTTGAGTCGGAGGGGCAGCTTTTAATTCAAGGTGGTGGGTGGGGGCGCAACTTAAAATCTGCACACTAAAATTAGTTCACATCATTTTCACTGCGGAGGGGAATGATTTTCGGGAGGCAGGCTTTGTTTGGTAACGATCATGACAACAGTTAAACTGAGAAGTAGAGTAGTGGTAAAGTCAGTGGACAGAGATAAAAAAGCCAAAACTTTGAAGTTGTCATAAAAATGTTTTATTTGCAGCCACTGTGTATGCGTACGCACGCGTGGGTGTGGGTGTGGGGTGTGTGTTTGAGTGTGTGGGGGGTGCGCGCGTGCGTGTTCATGCACTTACGTGACATGGCAGAAGTAATAATCGGAGAAATGCTGACATCTAAAGACAGGGTTCGCGGTCTGTACGCACCGTTTTGCTAATGTGAGCGTGTAAAGTTGAATGCTGGGAAAAGCATGTAGGTAAGTAAGTCACTCGGTTGATATGAGCAGAGCCGACAAAAGACAATATAAGTTATAAAAAAATTAAATTCTTTATTCGATTTGACTATGAAGCGGCAAGTGACGGTTTACAAGCACAGACACACGCTTACACACACTAGTAGATTGACGCAAACACACACACAGAGACTGAAACGTAAATACACAGCTTGGACAGAATTGGCACACTTGGGTAGACACAGGAAATGAATACACTCGAGAATCCTGTCTGCTGACACACAAACGTACGCACAAATACATACATACATACATACATACATACATATATATATATATATATATATATATATATATATATATATATATATATATATATATATGTGTGTGTGTGTGTGTGTGTGTGTGTGTGTGTGTGCGTGTGCGTGCATGTTTCGTTAAATATGACGGACAAGAAATATCTTTTGACTTTATTTAATTTTTCTTATGTCACTATAAAATGAGGAGTGAATGTGTGTAAAAAATAATCCATAGCGTAGGTTTCCCAAGAGATTTCTGCAAATACTTTAGTCGTTCTCATTGGGGTTAATTTTCCGTGGCAATAAGGATTAATAATAATAATAATAATTATATATACACATGTGTGTGTGCGTGTGTGTGTGTGTGTGCGTGTGTGAAAGGGATTTAACATGATCAGAATATTCTGGCCATACCCTGTGAGGTCTTATTAAGAAATGGCCTCACGTTTCTTTTTAGAAAAATGCGTACGCAATTTATTTATAAGTATTAGCTATACTTATTATCTGAAAAGTAATTGGACACTTTACTCAAGAACTAGTATTCGAAGAAATTTAATTTAATTTATTTGTTGAACGATTATTCACTTCAACTGAAATCAAATGTCATCAATTTATCAATCATTTTGTGACGCCCCTTACTACCTATCTACACGCATATACATCACACGAGAGAGAGAGAGAGAGAGAATGAGAGGAGAAAGAATTAATAAAAATGCATATAACCTTGGTTAACAACATTTATAATACGAAATTTAATTACACTCTTTTAGAAATTTAATTAAACTCTTTTTAGTTCAATGTTATATTCGACATCAAATAACATATTTTTGTACTATATTCTGTCAGACTGAAAAAATGATATTAAAAAAGCTGTATAGTTTTTCAGCTAAGAAAATAGTATCAATTTCAGTTTAGTACATATTGAAACACACACGCACACACTTATATGTTTTTTTTTGCGGCGGGGGGCGGGGGATGAAACGTTAACAATAAAATAAAACTTTAAATATCTAACTGGTTTTCACATATTCCAATATTCCATCTTACACAAACGGACACACAAATATACACAGACACACACACATTTATCTATACTCTGTTTTACAAATTAGTAATGCTTTTTGAACACACAAACTTATATCTATATTTATCTCTCTCTCTCTATATATATATATTGATGTACCTATATATATATATATATATATATATATATATATATGCAATATACAAGCATATAAACGCGCGTGTACACACACACACATACGCGCGTGCACGCACACACACACACACACACACACACACACACACACACACACAGACACACACATATATATATATATAGATACATCCGTAAGTCTGTAGTGTAATGATGAAAAATCATGTATTTTACTACACAATATTTATTTTTCAAGATAATCTTCTTCATCGACACACGTAACACAATGCTTCTTTATAAATCATCGACTCGAACATTATACAGTGAACATTTGAAATCAAGTAGGAGTATGTATCAAGTATTCATACCTCTCTTTCTGTGGTCCTTGTACCTGACAAATACTTCTACACGCATGCGCAACTATGAAAAAATACTTAGAAATCATTAAAAAATGATGCGATTAATTTTATAAATGTTTCGCTCAATATTCATCCTGTTTGACACGATACCCCATTATGAGAAACCCACCAAAGGATCTAATAAAACTATCAACGGTATACAAAAAGTTTCATGTTCACCATCTTTAGACCAGACGCGTTCTTGCACTTTATTGCTTAACTAACATAGCTACTACATCACCGATGACCAACTCAAACCGATTACATCACCATGGAGGTGTGGTTAAGGAGTTAATACTATACACATTATTATTTGAGTAAGTACTTGACTGTCACTGTTGAACCAAATTTAATATCTATCTATCTATCTATCTATCTATCTATCTATCTATCTATCTATCTATCTATCTATCTATTCCAGCCTGTTTATCGTTACGAATATTGTGTTCTTTAACCTTCCTCCTGCTATCTAAACTTCTGGAGTAAAGTAATTATCCTCATCTTTGTTCTTTTGAACACAATTTTTGTCTGATACGTTCTCCGGGCTTCTCCATGTGTATTTTGCATACTGTAATTTGTATACTCTAATTCAACATGAAAAAAATCTGTCACTACTACAATTAAGGCAATTGAATGTTCGAAAAGTGAATTAGCAGAATTATGTCTTTATTGAATGGTACTCACCCTTCGAAAAATATCAAGTGCAGACTGAATGATAACAAAATACAAGTGAAATAAGTCAAATAAAAATAAAAATCAAAGTTAAATAAATTCGAGGAAATCAACAGCCGAAATTTGATGATTCAGAGATGGAGATCCTGGGAGAAAAATTCCTAAGAAAAATATTGATTGGATTATTTCACAAACAATTTAAACATTTTACTCTTCCTGACTAAGCAGGTGAGAATATGAAAATAGTTGGGATTTTTTTTTAATCATTGGCAACGAGCGGTGTTCTGAACGAACGGCATAAAAGCAATGGAGAGTTATTGTCTGTGAAATGCATCTTCTGTGCCAAGGAAAATCATTTGGCGGGTATTTTCCGAATTTAACGAAGATTTATGTCAACAAATATCGACCAGAAAATAATATTTAACTTAATTTGATTATTAATAAGTTGTAGCCTATAATTGATCAACATATATATATATATATATATATATATATATATATATATATATATGCGTGTGTGTGTGTGTGTGTGTGTGTGTGTGTGTGTGTGTGTGTGTGTGTGTGTGTGTGTATTTGTATGTGTGTGAGTGCGTGCGCGTATACAGTTTGAGTAATAGACAATGGTCTTGTGCTAATAAATTATTCAGAGCATCGAAGAAAGTTGAAGAATAAATGTAATTGAAGACTTGGTTTGAAGATTGACTACTGTTCCCATAACAAGTAGAGTACTGTACAAAGTTTTGTATCACTTATGGCAAAAGATTTGTGCAGATAACGTTTAACTACAAAGATCAAGACCAGAAATATAACAAGAAAAGGATTGCAGTTGTTAGATGATATACTGTCACTCTTAACTTTCGAGGCAATTAGCGTTTAAGGGATCTAAAAAAAAAAGAACCAGTAATAATAATAATAATAATAATAATAATAATGAGAAGAAGAAGAAGAAGAAGAAGAAGAAGAAGAAGAAGAAGAAGAAGAAGAAGAAGAAGAAGAAGAAGAAGAAGAAGAAGAAGAAGAAGAAGAACAATAACAACAACAACAACAACAACGAAAACAGAATTGGAAATGGAAACTCGGAACAGAATTGAGAAGATTTAGATAACCGCATTACTAAAATTAGCTAGAAGTCTGTGAAAAGCTCAGGAATATTGGGGGATTTGCTGTCACTTGATCTCCTCTGATAACCGGGAACGTACTAAATGATAAGTTAAAGTAAAGACAATATCCTTACACAGCTTATACCGGTTGCGAAAACAAGACCCGATACCGACAAAAATCTAACACATCAATAATGCGGAACTGGGTAGAAACCAGAACAGAAGGTTTTTAAAGCCTGCTAACAGGACCTTATCAGGCACCTATTTTAAGGCGTAGAGCAAATTCAAAACTGATTTCGGTAAACATGCCAAGGCGATTACTGATCATCTAATATCGGGCTGCTGTTTCTTAGCACCAAATGAATGTAAGAATAGGCATGATAGTTTGGGATAATGTTTTCAGAATATCTTCCATACCACCAGTTTGAGAAGGTGGTGGGATTTAATTTTCTCTTGGACTTCACGATGCATACCGAATGCGCGAAAAAAAATAACTGACCAGATATTGTCCAAAAAGACTTTAAAGAACACAAATGCTATCTTATCGACATGATCATATTGTCTGATGAACACATTTCTCTAAAAAGGTTCGAAATAAAAACTAAAAGCGGTAGGAAATTGAATGAGGCCGGTTCGGTTTTTATATTTAATAGAAGGCATCAAAATGTCTAAAAATTAAATTAAGCACACCATCCCTATATCTTTATTTAGAGTGTAACATTGTAAGCAAAATTTGTTGTGTTTCTTGTCACCCGCTTTATATATAAGTAGTCATATTGTGGATCCATCGATAAAAAATATTATTAGCTTGAAAAAGGTCCTTCTAGGAACGCGTTTCGCAAGAAGTGAAAGAAAAAACGAAACAGAAAGTGAATAAGAAAATGAAAGACCAAGTAGGAAAAATAATTAAAAGAATAAAATAATAATGATAATAAGAAGGGTAGAAAAAGGAAAGCAAATAAGAAAGAAAAGGTAAAAGAAATGAGAATAAAGAGACGAAAAAGAAAAAATGAAAAGAAAAAAGGAAAGATAATAATGAGTTAAAAAAAGAAAATAATAATTATAAAATGAATGAAATTAAGAGAAAGGAAAGATTACAGAAGAAGAAGAGGAAGAAGAAGGAAAAGAGGAAGAAGAAGAAGAGGAAGAGAGGAGGAGGAGGAGGAGGAAGAAGAAGAAGAAGAAGAAGAAGAAGAAGAAGAAGAAGAAGAAGAAGAAGAAGAAGAAGAAGAAGAAGAAGAAGAAGAAGATTTCTTTTTTAAAGAAACTAGAATCTCTTGGCAAGACTAAACAAAAATATATATATATATATATATTTACTTGTAAATGACACAGAAAGATGACTGACCCAGAAGCTCACATGAAATCCATGTACCAGAAACCTAAAAGGCATGTTAAAAGAAGATCCAACCAAAGTGAAATGGTTTCTTTTTATTAGGAAACGGTAAAACCGGAAAATGAAGAAAGATAAGAACAAAACCATTGTGATTCTTGTTGCTTAAAACATTGAACATTTCAGTCAATTTAGAGAAGAGAAACGGAATAAAAGGACAATAATGGTTAAAGATTCTTGGAAAATCCATTAAAAAAATAAAAGTTCTAATAAAGCATGAAGTCCAAAGTGTTTAATCTCTATGGAAACGTTGCATCTAAATTAAAATCATTAGAATTTAAAAAATTGTCTACAAATTTTCTACTAAACAAGATAATTCCGAGAAATTATAAAAGTGCTAATTTCCCGGCCGTTGCCCAGGTAAGTAATCAAAGGTATCAGTTGTTTGCGTTACGGACACGACAAGGTGCTTGTAGTGTAAACAACTTGTTCCCTTGTGCTAAACTAGGTAAAGTTCAGTAAATATAATGTGATGGATGTTACTACCGAGTTTTAAAAAGTAACGTTAAAATATTTATGGTTAGATGAAAAGCTTTTTGTTCATCTTTTCATTCTTTCTCGGAAATAATTGGTTAAAAAAGTCACCAACACGATGTAGGAATCTACCGTATTCAGATGTAACACACACACACACATACACACACACACAAACGCACACACGCGCGCTCGCAAATTATCTATCTACATTAAACATACATACATACATATATTTATATCTATCTATCTATGTATATACATATATATATATATATATATATATATATATATATATATATATACACACACATACATATCTATGGGATTGAGTAAAAGTGTGTTACTTAGCTGATTGATGTTACTTTCATATATATATATATATATATATATATATATATATATATATATATATATAGAGAGAGAGAGAGAGAGAGAGAGAGAGAGAGATAGATAGATAGAAGGGGGGAATTTATATATTTTATTTATATTTTATACAAAGGAACATAATATTTTAAAAAGTTAAAATATATTCTATAGCTTGGCTCTCAAATTATGTAATTGACTTTCGATAAATCCAAAAAGCAAAAGTGTCTGAAATTATTTAACATACACTGTAATAAAAAAGTTCCTTTCAATGAAATAAGTAAACACAAAATAACGAAACTACTGTGTCTGATACCATTACGTTTTTTCTCGTAAAAAATAGCTTTACAAAGTCCTATGTGTCTTATAATCGAAGTGGCATTACTTGGTCGCTTAATGTTTAGCCAGTCGCATCAGACGACATACCAGTATCTGTGACTAATACTGAAATATTAAAACTAAATGACGGGAACGAGTGTCGTAGAAACCATCCAGTTATTATTATTTTTTAAATTTTATTTTCGTTATTTTATATTGCTAATAAGAGAAAGCGTTCATAGCGAGTAGAAACTAAAGTTTTGCGGTCTGTGTACAAGCTGCCTCCCATTGGCAGGGTTGCTCGACTGGACTACTTATAAAAACTCAGCTCTACTCTGTTTTTTGTGGGAGTGGTAAAGATAGGTATATTCAAAGTTAAAATTAGTCTGCCGCACTTCAAAAGGGAGGATGGATCTTTCCACGTAGTAGGCAAACTTTATTCAATTAGCTCGTCAACCATTACCCAACGGGGAGGATAACTGACAGTTATGCATTTACGGCGTTAGTGACAGTTTATATACCAGATTCGTAATTTGGAAAGTCGATCAGTAAAATTAATCGACACAAAATGCCTGTTGTATTTAATAATATTTGCTTTAAAGAACATTTATTACCTAAATTCACAGAATTTGGAATATGTAGTAATTCCAGACATTTACAGGGTGCGATGGGTAAATTGTTGCTATTTTTCAATTTTCACTTTGCGCATGCGCGTTGTTTGTTTTTGATTTCGTCGACTGCACAGTATAGTAGAGTCAGTTGGGTACCGTCTATGAGAAAAAGAGCACCATGATGCAATTCATTCCATCAGAAATTTGGTGTACTTCATGGTATTTATTGGTGAGGGCCTCAGACTCAACACAAGGCCTATATCAAGTGCCTTGCGGAGATAATACTGCCTTAGGACAAGAGGGTGGCTGCTGGAGTACCCTATGCCTGGCAACGGGAGTCTGCACCATACCACACAAGTAAGAGAACCCTGTCATGGCTATCAAACAATTTCTGCGACCATATCACTCATTACATCTGGCCACCTAACTCCACAGACTACAACCCCCTTTAACTATTAGGTGCGGGGCGTAGTTGAGCGAGAGACCAACACAACCCCTTGTAACCCCAAAGATGAATTGAAGGCAAGGTTTATGACAGCATTTACCAACTTAAACAAGGAGACAGTCCAAAAGATGTGCAGGAGATTCCGAAGTCGTCTGGAGGCCCTGGTTGAAGCCAATGGCAATTTTATTGAATAAATTTACGTTATAGTATTTCAAGATATTTTTGTGCAATTTTGGTAAATATATCTCTTAAAATGAGTTATCAGAATTATTTTCCTTTTTGCGGCATTTAGACGACAATTTATCCATCGCACGCTGTATTTACTAATTCCTCCAAATAAAAAACAACTGTAAGCGCTAAATTCTAATCTTAATTCGTGCTGCATTTTGTTGTTAAAAATGTCAAAAAATACATGGGTAACTGTTGTGAACGGAGGATTTTGGGAGAGGTCTTGACACAAAGTTAGGCCTTTTCTTTTTCGAAACAGATTTAATAATGGATATTTTTCGCCAAGATTTAATTTCCTGATTTAAGTATGGCGCAAGATAACAAATATAGGTCATCCAGTTATGACAGAATTCACTACAGTAGTAATGGTGTGTAAGATCATGTGTTGGATGTATAGAATATCTGGAAAACTAAAAGATATGTAAATTCTATAAAATAAGTTTCAAGTAGATAATATTTGCTGCTACTGTAAAGTAAACTAGAAAAGAACATCGTATATAAACCAACGGCGATGATATAAAAATTTCTATTTATCATAACAATCGTGCGTAAATTGAATGGCAAACTGCGAAAATCTATGGAAGTCGTTTCGTTCTCTGATTTCTGAATTTTTGCATCCAGGTGCATAAAAAATTTCCCCTTTCTTAACAAAACTTCTGTTATCGAAGTATTTAAAAACAACAGCGATATAAACAATTCGTTGTCAAACCGAATAAAAACGGCTAAGCGGTGCGTCTAGACACATTGGACGATAGAAATTTTTAAATTTCAAATTTAGCGTCTTTACATCTTCAGCGTTTCCCCTTTGTGCATAATGATTTCGCTCTAATGCCAATCAATAAGAACATTACTTTGAGAAGATCATTCCATTTTTTTTCCCAGTTTGTGACTCAATTACCCAGTCATAAAAAACTTAAAAAAACGGTTTGTTATTTTTAGGCCGCTCGGAGAGATAGATTTGTGTTTATCTTTTTGTAGAAAATATCTGTTAGCTATTTGGGGTGGGGAGTAAATAATATTAACGATTGGTTAGTACATATATTTTAGTTTTTGTAGTAAGTAGTGTATGCATAATTATTGGTGGTATTTTCTAAGTGTACAAATATTAGCACGAGAGTAGATACCCCTTACTTCACCCGCAGCGGCTTGAATAGAATCCGAAACTAATACTAATATATATATATAGTATATTAATACTAATATATATATATATTAATATAGTATATTAATACTAATATATATATATATATATATATATATATATATATATATATATATAACTGATCTCCAAGTAAGTATATTATTGTTGTTTACAAGATAAAACTTACTTTTTATATTTTCGAATAATATTGCAAAGTATGGACTTAATCCTTAAAAATACCAATTTTTTTATTCCTTATAAAATATCATTATTTTGTTTTGTATGTGAACAAAATTTTGTCTCAGTCCGTGGTATTCTGAAAATGACCAATATAATTTTTTGCAGTTCTTGATTTTGGAATATTTTGGTGAAATTTTTGATGAAATAATTTGGATAATGATTTATCGATATTTATGAGAATGTACATATCGTGCAAAAATTAAATATCAAATCTCAACTTTTTTCGATTTTCAGTATTAAATCAAATTTAATATTTGTTGTGAAAATATTTTTATTTGTTGCAAAGATTACTTTAGTGTTGTTGAAAGGTGTCTAAAGTGTTGCCCCCGAATGATAGGGTTGTTAGTTTAGATGTGAAAAATGCGCAGAATAGAACTGATGAAAACTGAGATTTATGTCAATTGCATTATTAAATGATTTGATGTTTCTACCCGAAGGAGTAAAGAAAGATTACAACCGGCAAGAGTCGCAATGGGAAATGACGCGACAAATAAAGAACAGGAAAATTCTTTTTTAAAAAAGTGTGTGTGTGTGTGGGGGGGGAAGCAAAGACATACACATAAATGAAACGACTTGGATATAGTTGTGGAGCGAATGATATAATCATACTTTTTAAAATTACTTTCTATCGAGTAATGCGCAGAGGACATTTGAAGAAAGAAAGTGAATCCCATAAAAACCAGTACTGAACAATTCTATTAGGATCAATTCTACTAAGAGCAACAGGAGACAAGAATAAAATCCTCATCTCTATGTGGAAATTGATATGAGGTCGTCAGTCATAAAATAATGGCATGCGACATGACCAATGAAGACAGGTAATCAACAAGCATTTGGGAAACCACCTGTCATAAAAACTAACTTTATATATACACAAACCAGAATCTGTCTTCGAGAACATTGAAATTGAAATGGATTAGTCAATCGGGCAAAAGAAGCAGATTCATTTTGAGTCATTTTGAAGAAGAATCGGATGCCGCTGATTGAGCAGAACAAATAGTAAAATGGGAAGAAAACGAAAGGCTGGAAAAATATCTACTCACGGGAGAAGTGAAAAATTACTGAACGTGAAGGTAGAAATTGTGCCCATCATTACTGGCGTTCTTGAGAAAGTCCTTAGAAGTGTTGGATGAATTGGGAATTTGTGGAAGAAAAGAAGACCCCCCAGACAACAGCATTACTAAAATCCGTTGGAATACTGAAGAGAGTGCTGGGCCACAGAGAAGGCTTGCTGTCACTTAGTTCTAACCGGGAGACACTTGATATTTATGGTATGAAACCTCAGTGAATACAAACGCAACAACAACAACAACAATAATAATAATAATAATAATAATAATAATAATAATAATAATAATAACAACAACAATGGTGATGATGATGATGATGATGATGACAACAAGAAAAGAATATTAAAGAGAAAACTAAGAGGAAGAAAAGAAATAACATCTAGAGAATACTACTGTTAATGACAATAAAATATTTAATAAATACTGGGAATAATAATAATAATAATAATAATAATAATAATAATAATAATAATAATAATAAAACAACGTCTAAGAAAGAATAACGATATGGATAAAGCTCAGCGTTTGTTTAAGAAAGAAAAACACCTCGTGACGGTTATTCTTATAATTACTCGCGTGTTGAAAATGATCTCGAAGAGCATTGAAGAAGAAGTCGTAGAAGTGTAAATATGAAAGAACTTAAAAATAACAATGAGGAAAATACTGTATTTTTAGCAAACTTAATCACACTTCAAAATCTGCCCGTGTGATCATTTGATAATAATAATAATAATAATAAGATAATAATTAAAAGGAATAATAATCATATTAAGAAATAGGACAGAAATTAAGAAAAAACAACAACAACAACAACAACAATAATAATAATAATAATAATAATAATAATAAGAAGAAGAAGAAGAAGAAGAAGAAGAAGAAGAAATTAGGTGGTGGAGAGAGAGGAGTAGGAGGGAGAAGAGTTAAACCCTCCAGACGAGAGCATAACTAAAGTCAGTACGAATCCTGAGGAGGGTGCTGGAAATTATTTACACTTCATCCCCGCTGGCAATAACCCAACAACTGGTGTGAGCATACAAATATATGAAAAAAAGGTAATAATAATAATAATAATAATAATGATAATAATAATAATAATAATAATAATAATAATAATAATAATAATAATAATAATGATGATGATAATAATGAAGTTCAAAAATAGAATTTTGAATATACTACTTATCGTTATTAGATTACTTGGAGCAGTCCTGAAAATTTTTACAAAGAAATTGTAAGAACTTGAAATGTGAGGCCGAATCAAAGCCACCTAGACAACGATAACATTACTGAAATCAGCAAGTATATTGACTGAATGAAGAGACCTGTTTTCACACGATCGCCACTGAAGAAAGTCATCAGTTGGTAGCGGGACGTCAACTATTGAGTATAAATAATGAGAAATAAGGCAAATAATAACGAGGAAAGCGACATAGGCTGCAAGAGACTTGTTGTCAATTGATTTATTGAAAACCACGAGATAGGACCGGTGTGAAAATTCAACGACGACAAATAATAATAATAATAATAATAATAATAATAATAATAATAATAATAATAATAATAATCCAACAGAACTGATATTATCATAAAAGTCAAGAAATTCAGGATTTATTGACATAGCAGTACCATTTGAGAGAAGCACCTACATGAAAATTATCGAGAAATTGTCCAAATACAAGAACCTGGATATTGAGTTTAACAGGATGTGTTGAATGAAGATTGTACCAATAGTTATTGAAGCTCTGGGCCTCTTGAGAAAAGAAATGGACAATTTTACTAACAATGTCCCAGGTAACATCAACATACAAGTTGCGCAGAAGATCGCCCTACTGATATTTTGGAAGAAAGAGTGTAATTTTAAGATATAGTTTATGTCACTCTCACGACACCGCTATCCTCTTAAGAATTTCGATGTGAATAGGAATTATTATGTTACATACTTAAAGTTGTTTCGTACAGACTGACTTAGATTACCTGAGTCCGACACGTGTTTCGTAGTCTTGTTTATAAGACGAGATTAGGTTTTAAAATATGCAAACAAGACTCCAGTAAAATTATTAACGGTTTACACACCCACACACACACACACACACACACACACACACACACACACACACACATTGGCAACATTTTTTCATGTAAGCAAGTGTTATTGAAGATGACAAACAAGGTTCGTTTTAATATTTTATGTGATTTTTTTTCTTGTTTTCAGATAAGATAACGGATAATTGGTTACACACACAGGCACGCGCATGAGCGCACCCTTGCACACACAAACACACACACACACACACACACAGACACACACACACACACATATATATATACGTGTGTGTTGGCTATATATAACCATGAAATACAGAAAATTTATTAAGTGTATCTTCTTATTTATATACAGAACATGTCTCTACGTACATTTATTTCATATGTTGGAATGACTAGTATTTGAAGAATATAAACCATATTACTTGTATGTGTGTATAATGTGTTCATAATTACAGCTGATAGTTTACATGAAAATAAACAGTTTTTATTGTGATGTGTACGAACTATCTATCTATCTATCTATCTATCTATCTATCTATCTATCTA
>OZ038494.1:31411492-31413992 GCA_964036315.1 Acanthosepion esculentum | reverse complement strand
TATATATATATATATATATAAATATATATATATATATCTAAATTCGCTAAAAATGAGCATGCATGACGAAAAAATGCCCCAAACTTAGTAAAAACAAAATTTTATTATCTCTTATTATTATTTTATTTCTCAAAATTTTTATATTATTAAAAAAAGACAAAATGATTTTTTGATTATTAAATTACATTTTTTTATTTTTTTTAGAATCTTCGAAATTTTGGTTAAAAAATTTGTTTTTCTTGCATCAGCAGGGAGCCATACATTAGTATAGCAAAGTTTTGCGTGAAAAACATTGATTTGGAAATTTTTTTCAAAAATCAAATACTTGTCAAATTTTAATGAAACTTTCAGGACTTATTTAGAAATGAATGTAATTATTTTTAAAGTATTCTTTTTTTAGCAAAATGTTACTAAAATATTTTTTTTACATCTGTTCACCCCCATTTATTAAATTTTGTGACATTTCGAGAAATTCTTTTTTGTAGTGCTTAATGCATGTATTAATTATAAGGACAAGTCCTCGGAGAATTTAAATCATGACATTTCTTTTGTCAAACAGGACACATAGTTACAGAAAATATGCTCTGAGTAGTCAAATAAAAAAATGCAAAAAGACATTATTTAATTAGAAAATATATTAATTGCTGTTATTTATATTAATGACGCTATTGTCTCAAGGAAAATTATTTGAATAATGAATTTTTACAAGAATTGTTTTAATTTTTAAATTTTAATTAGAATAATTTATAAACTTTTAAATCTTTTAATATTCTGCAGTAATTTGTAGCGGTCAAGTGATAATGTTATTACATTAAAACTGTATATACTAATCATGAATCGAAAGGGTCACTACAATTCAACGATCCTCAATATTTTAAAAAGATTTTTGAATTTATTTTATGATTGTATAAACGCATAAATTTTTGTAAATACGGATGTCCAAACGAGACATTGTCAGGAAAATAAGAGCGGTAACTATGGTAAAGTTACAATTTACTGGTAGCATTTCCTCAACAAGCGTATTTTTAAGTTAGAAGCCAAAGTACCTAAAATTCAATAAAATATTGCTTAGAATTATTTCTTAAATTGTTAAGATTACTGGGTAGTTCAAAAATGATATAAAAAAGGCGTCCATGTTATATTCGTCAAGTAATTGATACCCTTAGAAAGAATATACCCCTGAGAAAAAAATTTCCAGACATAGGTTTATCGAGAGCGTTGTCAACTGCTCATAAATAACACCCATCTCTAGGTTAAAAATACTCGTCTGCGATATTTTAAACTAAATGTAACTAATATTTGTTTCAAATCAGATTAATTAAACTTTAAATCAGTTAATCTTCCCCAAATAAAGTTTCAGAAATGTATATTTTACATTTGAAATATTTTTAACAAAGATAATTACGTTTTGTTGACAGATTTGTCAATATGGACGATTTTAGTGCTTTTACTGTTAATAATAAAAAAAAAACTCATTCCAATCAATTTAAATTCAGTTTGAAATACAGCAAGGTATTTTACTTATTGGAAATATTAACTTTAATCTATTAGCATGAAATTAAGACTAATATAAAAGCTTCCAGAAAAATTGCACATTTTAAAAAATGAATTTTAAACCTTAGGTATAGCGTTTCTTTTGGAGAAAGCTGAAGGTAACATCAATCAGCTAAGTGACAGGCTTTTACTCACATTAATCCTATGTATGTATATATGTCTCTCTCTCTATATATATATATATAGAAGGAGAGAGAGAGAGAAGTGAGAGAGGAGGAGTGAGAGAAAGAGAGATAGTTTCACTAAGGCTATGACGATAGATAGATAGACAGACAGACAGACAGATAGATATGAACGTACTCACTAGACTGTGAGACGGATAAATAAGTAGGTGTATATGCACGCAAATAAATATATATTCAGATTGATATACAGTCAAACAACTAAGAATTCGTGTGAAAGTGATCAGAAGAAAGAGTAAAAATATGTTGATGGATGAAGAAGGAACGAGAATTATTTATTTATCTACTTAATTTATATACAGACTGAAACGTCAAGATAAAACAAAGGAAACACATACATCATATGTATATCCATCGATATATATATATATATATATATATATATATATATATATATATATATATATATATATATATATATATATATATATATATATATATATTCAGTCTGTCTATATTACATACGAAGGGAACCGATTTTGAGATCTCACGATGTCACCTGTTCATGTGACCTCGTCATGCCGAACTGAGCTTATTAAATATCTACGTATCGATATATAAACATATTTATCTACCTCAAAGGTAGATGTGTTGGCTAGGATAGTGATGTTTTTGTTTCTGGTATCCGTGGTCGGTGTTCAAGTCCAGCTGCAAGCTGCAATGTAGAATTCGGATTTAAACACCAGCAAGTAACTTAGAATAAAGATGTAACGGATGTTTACTTGTAAAATGATCATTAACTACACTTTTTATTTATTTAGCAC
>OZ038494.1:31403992-31406492 GCA_964036315.1 Acanthosepion esculentum | reverse complement strand
CAGGAGGCCATACATTAGTATAGTAAATTTTAGCGTCTTTTTGCGATGAAAAACACATTGACTTGGAAATTGTTTCAAAAATCAGATACTTGTCAAATTTTAATGAAACTTTCAGGATTTATTCAGAAATGAATGAAATTATTTTAGAATTGCTCCTTTTTAAGAAAAAACTTATTTAATTTTATGAATCTCTGAAAAATTATTTTTTTGTTTCACTTAATGTTCATATTAGCTACACGCAGAACTCCTTGGACAATTTAACTCAGCATTTTTTTTTGGTAAAACAAGACCAACAGTTCGAAAATCTGCTCGGAATTGTAAAATAAAAATGCAATAAAACTAAGACAATATTTAATTAGAAAATCTTTTAATTGATTTTATGAATAAGTTGTCTTAAGAAAAAAAATATTTTTAGATGAATACTAAATTTTTACAAGAATTGTTTGCATTTAGAATAATTAATAAAATTTTAAATCTTTTAAATTTCTATATTAATTTGTAGCGGTTAGGTTATATTGTTATTACATAAAAACTATATTTACCAATCTTAAATGGAAAATCTTAGTACAATTCAGCGACCCCCCAGTATTTTCAAAAGAATTTTGAATTTGTGTGTGTGTGTGAGTATGTGTGTGTGTGTGTGAGTGTGTGTGTGTGTATAAACGTACCGATTTTTGTAAATACGGACCTCCTTACACGGCATCATCAGAAAATAAGAGCGGTAACTATTATAAATTTAAAGCCAAAGTACCTAAAATTCAATAAAACATTAAATTATGGAGAATGTTTTCCTAAATGTTTAAGATTATAGGGTAGGTCAAAAATTATATAAAATAGGCTCTCACGTTATATTCCTCAAGTACTTTTAACAAATATTTCTGGCTATCAAGTTGTCTATAAATTTGTTAACACGTAATAAATGCAAAAATAAAAATAATGCAATATTTTAAATTAAAAATAAATACTTTTTTCAAATTATATTGGTTAAACTTTAAATCAGCTAATCTTCCTGAAATAAATTTTCAGAAAAGTACATTTTATTTTTGAACGATTTTTTAATAAAGAGAAATACATTGTGCTGACAAATGGCTAAAATCATCGATTTTTAGCGATTAAAAGATTCCTTCCAGCCAATTTAAATTAGTTTTGAAATATAGTAAAGCAGTTTGCTTATTGAAAATATTAAATTTAATCTATTAACTTGAAATTAAAACTAAAATAAAAACGTAAAGAAAAATATTTCATTTTTAAACATAAATTTCAAGCCTCAGATATCGCTTTTCTTTGGGAGTATCTCTCTATCTCTTTCTCTCTCTCTCTCTCTCTCTCTCTCTCTCTCTCTCTCTCTCTCTCTATATATATATATATATATATATATATATATATATATATATATATATCTACTTATCGTAATGTTATGCGGCATGCGCATCTTCCAATCTAACCCAGGAAATGAGAAAGTCTCCCCGCGATCGTGCTACCAGTTATAGCGACTCTGAGATAGCAAGCTTCTTGAAAGTGGCCAGGTGAACAGGAAGAAAGACAGATGGCTATTTACGGAAATACTCACGGTGATGCGCACTGATTTCACGTCGTCGCTCATGGTACTGGGGTGGTGATTAACGGGCGGCTTGTTATTCTGTCCTGCTTTATCTTGCAGGGTAGAAAGTTCAATGCCATTGCCGACATTGAATTATGAGACATAGTAGTGTTCAAACCTTCGATCGAGTAGATGGCCATAAGTGTTCCAGTAGAACTTTGCTGTCTTTCACATTGTGCATGACTTCCAGGTATGGTTAGCCGAGCGTTTTCACGACCATATTATCAACAACCTCACCCTAACTTGCATCCCCAAACTACTACATCTGGAGAACAACGAGTGAAAGCAAGGATTCATAAACCGGATAACCAATATAAAAGTTCAGCACCTAATCCAGACATCAGTTGCTACCGAGGACACAACCTTTCAAAATGCAGTTTACATATATATATATATATATATATATATATATATATATATATATGAAATAATTTGTGTTTCTCTTTATGTTACAATGTGTTCTCAGTTACATGGCGCACATGTGTGCACACACACATTATTTAATGTCTGTTTAGTCTTGTAAGCACTTTTAATTTTATTATATACATATAAGTGCGTGTGTGTGCGCGCGTGCGTATATATATATATATATATATATATATATATATACATATATATATATATACATATATATATATATATATATATATATATATATATATATATATATATATATATGATAATAATAATAGGGTTAAAGTTTTAAACGCCAGAGACTTACATTTAGTTTAAATGAGCTGCATTTTTGAGTTGAACCACAGCTCTTTTTGAATTGCCTTTTGAGTCGAACTGACTCCCAATAGGATGTTTTCTCAATCCATCCAACCTTAATCTGTTCAACTTTAGGGTTAATCGTGATCTTCCTCACATATCCCAATAAACAGTGCCACTTACTCTCTA
>OZ038494.1:31363992-31396492 GCA_964036315.1 Acanthosepion esculentum | reverse complement strand
ATTACTTTTTCCAGTTTGCGTATTGGCTGTCGCACATGCTTCTCAGTTTTATGAAGAAAATGCATAACCTTTTTTGGTCAAGTACATTTGACAAATCATTATTTAAGTTAATTGTTATGAATGATAAACGTGAAAAAATTAATCCGGTTATTTTTAGAAACGATTTACCTTTAAGTTAAATGTACGTATATCGAATGCAAAATAGATTGATTAATAGTAATACCAATTTTATAATGGAACTATTCACTTGTATATAAATCGATATAATACTTATAATGATTCCTGCATTCGTGTGCAATATGGTGTTTATAGTTGAATATAACCCGCGAAATGTTCAAGGCTTTTGTCTTTCAGTAAATAAACATGAAAACATCACTCTTGACATTAGATACTATAAGAGCAACGTTTTTAACGCACCAAGTTATGATCGAGATCTTTATTACGACGCTTGTAGTGTATTCTTGAAAATACGCTATTCCAACTATTTATCAATATAGTATAATGTAGATTTTACAAGTCTACAAATATACAAAGTGAAAATAATTGTACAGTAACAATCTGCAAGTGGATATCTCTATCCGAATTCCTGTCGCCACATGCTCTTTTTAAGTCATATTTTACATACTGATATTGTAGATTTTGTACAATTGTACAATGAGCTATTGAAGGGTGCTGGAAGATTGCGTTGTGTCAGTTGCTGAAAGCCGAGATTTTAACTGGACAAGAACGCAACACAATCTTCCGTGCACAATAAAACTATCAAGGCATTAAAAAACCTCTAACACAACATCGTCTAGAAGACAATATAGGGTTGGGCAGTGAATTTCATCTTCACTGGGTGCATTTGCCTCTCTAAGCGATGCATAGTAGACAGACAGACAGATGTACAAATTAGGTGTGAACTGAGAAATAAAAATAAACAAAAGTGCAAGGTGTGAGCGAGATAAAAATAGAAAGATAGAGATAGATAAATACAAACAGACACGCTTGATATGTGTATCCATATATATATATATATATATATATATATATATATATATATATAGAGAGAGAGAGAGAGAGAGAGAGAGAGAAAGAGAGAGAGAGAGAAAGACAGCTAGCTAGCTAGATAGATAGAAATAGATATGGAAAGGAACAGACAGAAACTTAGAAGGCGAGACAAACAAAGAGAGAAAGCGAGATGTGTTGATATGAATGCATTGAAATAGTTAAAGAGTGCGGTGGCGGGGAATGATGGAGGTGAGGAAAGCCCGCAGACTGCTACGAAAAATTTAGTAAACGGACGAGCAAATTGACATAAAAATTCAATTACTTGGAATGGGCGACAAAGTTTGAAAGCGTACAGACGTCACGTGGCTGTTATCAATACAATACATAGCCATCTATGAATAGATGGATTCATATACATGCAAACATACATATATACATACGTATGTCTGTGTGTGTGTGAGTGTGTGTGTTTGTGACTGATTAGTTGGGTGAAATATCAATTATATATATATATGTATATATATATATATATATATATATATATATATATATATATATATACTTAAATAAGGCAAAGATAGCAAGTATATATATATATGTATTTAATTTTTGAAAATGTATTTTAAACATTAGTTATGACTTTTTTAGTTACACATACACAGACACACACATACACACACACACGCACACACACATATACACACACACATATATATATATAGCTTTAAGAAAAAATTATTATTTTTAAAATGTTTTAAAACTTAGGCATCTCTTTTTTGTAGGCACATCTCTCTCTCTCTCTCTTTCTGTCTCTGTCTGTCTGTCTCTCTCTCTCTCTCTCTATATATATATATGTGGTATATTTGTAAGAATTAATCTAAGCATTTTTTTTTAATTTAACAGACAATAAAATTAAAAAATTAAAAAACATTCATTTATTTTATGATTATCAGTAAAATCTATAATATCCATATTGACATTCCTGCCAACACAACACAATTCTTTTTATTAAATATTTTAGTATCATTTTTAACCATCTTTCATCACAATGTAATACTCTATAAAAAAATCTTTCAAGAATAAAGCATACTTTTTTAAACCTTTCTTGAGGAATATTAGCGGTTTGAATTAATTAGAATTAATCTGAAACAAATATTCCATACTTTTAGTCTAAAATATCGCAGAAAACCATTTTTAACATAGACGTGTGTGTTTTTGTGAAGATTTGACAACCTGATGCTTAGTAAATTTAAATAAAGGTTACATAACTGAAAGAATTACTTGAAGAATCCGTGAAAGCCGTATAATTTTTTAATTACCAAGTAGAAATTTAAGAAAATATTCTAAGCAATCTATTAATTTATTTTAGTTACTTTGGTTTTATAGCCATACTTACGAAGACTCTTGTTGAGGAAAATTACTAATAAATTTTTATTTACGATAATTACCGCTGCTAATTTCTGATAATATGCATGGACGTCCGTATTTAAAAATATTCTTTTTAAAATACTGCGATTGTTGAATTGTAGTTAGCTTTTCCATTTATGATTAGTAAATATAGTCTTAATTTAATATCAATATTTCTTGAACGCTAGAAATTGATACAGATTTTAAACGATTTTTGAGGCAATAGTGTCCATAGAATATTTTATTAATAAAAGCAGTTAAACGCTTTTCAAATTAAATAATGCCTTAGTTTTATTGCATGTTTTATTTTACGATTCAGAGCAAAGTTTTTGCAACTGGGTGTCCTGACTGACCAAACAGCTTTGATGATTTAAATTCTTCTAAGATAAACATTAAGCGATACAAAAAAAAAAAGAAATTGTCGAAATTTCCTGAAATTAAAGGAGCAGAGAGTAATAGATGTAAAGCAATTAAATTCTTGAAGATTTTCTAAAATAGAAGCGTTTAAAAAATAATTGCCTTCATTTTAAATATATATATATATATATATATATATGGAATGAGTACATATATGAGTATATGTAAATCTATATAAAATATATAAAAATACGTAATATTATAGACATACATTTATATTTTAATAGAGAAAAATGATTATATACCCCTCCCATATTATAATCCTGTGTTCTTATAAATTATCTAAAAAAAGAAAAACAGTGCTCAATACAATTCTGTAGAGTGTAGAGCATAAATATTATAAATTTACTAACTTAAAAATATGATTCCATTGCTACGCAGGAATTACCATGTTTCAAAAACAGAAACTAAAGCTTTAAATTTAATTATAGAATTAAATTAAAATCCCTAGTTCTATTTCATATTCAAGCAATTTTTGGAATCGCTTGAATATGAAATAGTACTAGATTTTTAATTTAATTCTATAATTAAATTTAAAGCTTTAGTTTCTGTTTTTGAAACATGGTAATTCGTGTGTAGCGATGGGACCATATTTTTAAGTTAATATAAAACAAAAATGCATATTGAAGACATCTATATTTATATCTCTTTCTCTGTGTGTCTTTCTCTGTGTGTTCCTCTCTTTATATATATATATATATGTATATATATATATATGTATATATATATATATATAAAACAACTGAAAAGTTGCAAATTAAAAAAATATTGAATATATATATATATATATATATATATATATATATATATATATATATATATATATAAGATTATAGGTCATTGACAGGAATTTTTATCATTTTTTATGCACAGACACACGTACGCATATATATATATATATATATATATATATATATATATATATATATATATATATATATATATATATATATAAGAGAGAGAGAGAGAGAGAGATTGCCATATATATTCTACAGTGTGCGATGGATAAATTGTCGTCTAAATGACGCTAAAATTAAAATGACATTTCATTTTAACAGATATATATATACCAAAATTACACAAAAATATCTTGAAATACTAATTAGTAAATTTATTCAATAAAATCGCATTTGTCTTTAACCACTGCCTTCAGACGACTTCGGAATTATTCCGGACAGTCTCCTTGTTTAAGTTGCTGAATACTGCCATAATCCTTGCCTTCAGCTCATCTTTGGTGTTACATGGAGTTTTGTTGATCTCTCGCTCAACTGCGTCCTACACATCATAATCAAGGGGGTTGCAGTCTGGGGAGTTAGATGGCCAGATGTAACGGGTGATGTGGTCACAGAAATTATCTGCCTGTCATGACTGGGTTGTCCTGCTTGTGTGACATGGTGCAGCGTCCTGTTGCCAGACATAGGGTTTTCCAGCAGCCACTCTCTTGACCCAGGGCAGCACTATCTCCTCAAGGCAGTTGACGTAGGCATCCGTGTTGAGTCTGAGGCTATGTAGCGATCACTCCAAACACCTTTGTAATCACCACCAGACTCGTCCAACTCTTTCCGGACCCTCTGCACTGTCACCCAAACACTTTGAAATATTCGTATTGGATCTTCCGGCGCATGCCTTTCTAAATTTCTGGCTGACTGAATTGCGTTTTGATGCTCTTTTCTTCTTACAGAGAATGTGTGAACTGACCCTGTAATACTGTGCAGTCGAAAAAAAATCAAAAACAAACATCGCGCATGCGTGAAATTAAAAATATAAAATGGCGACATTTACCCATCGCACCCTGTATTTTGTAGAAGGCAGTTTGAAATAGAAATAATGTAGCCACCAATGTGATGTGATCTTTAATGATCCTCGCTCAGTGCGACGCAAGTCAAATTTAGAACTCATGTAGAATGATTGTTTTGCAAGCAAATCTGAAGTGATTTATTTTATTCAAATAGGTTCTCAGAACTGTTAACTCGGCCTTATTGGTGAGTTTCTCTTGGTGTCAGATTTGTTGTTTTATTTCAGCTTGAAGCATGTAAAGGACCTTGGTAGAATCAAATGTGCTTAAGACCATAACTGTTCCTTTTTAAGGATGGAAGATCAAAAGTCCAGAAATAACCAGCATAAAAAGTTTGAAATGAACGTTGTTTCACGTGTTCAATCTGAACAGAATTCAGTTTAAACAAAAAAAAACAGTTTAAAGACACTTCACTAGATATTCACTGTTATGTTTAATTGAACAATGTTTAAAGGGAGGATTGTTACATAAATATATTAAGTTTATATATATGTATATATATATATATATATATATATATATATATGTGTGTGTGTGTGTGTGTGTGTGTGTGTGTGTGTGTGTGTGTATGTGTGTATGTGTGTGTGTGTAGGTGTGTATGTGAAAGGTATATTAAGGCAGCAAGTAATCATCCAAACAAGTTTGATTAAAAAGAACTGACACGGTCTGTCTGTTTCATTTTTTATTGTATTTTTCCAATTTCGCGATCAAGTGTTGATCATTGTGCAGGAAGTTGTGGATAAACTGTCTGCAGTTCATATTTTGCTATTTTTGTTCAAGTACTTTCGACTTTCGCAGTCATTATCAAGAACTGATGTGGTGTGTGTGTGGTAGTAAGAATTCCTTTATCTACATCCTGATATTCTTTGTGATTACACACACACACACACACACACACACACACACACACAGTGTGTGGTGTGTGTATGCGTGTGTGTGTGTATGTGTGCGTGTATGTGCTGTTTCATTGAGAATTGAATAAATTTTCCGCGCCTCGTAACGCTAAGACGTCATTGTTTGCTTTATTGCTTTTGTGTATTATCCTGAAGGCGTATCGTGAATTCATGCTTTATTTAGATGGTAAGCAAGTTTTAGCGAAAATGGAAACAAAAAGAACACATGGTTAACATTAGGAAGAGACAGTTTAAATTTGTAGAGTACATAAGGGAAAAGGGCTTGGAAAAATTGATACACACAGGGCAGATTGAAGGCAAGCGGGACAGAGGAAAACAACGCATAACCTACCTAGAGAGCTTGTGTAATTGGATGGCGGAGCAAGGTTTAGGAGATATAACAAGACAACATTTATTAAGAGCTAGGAAATTGTGGAGAGCCATGATTGTCAACATCATGAAGGGAAACGGAACACAGTACGTTTTCCTAATATGATTGATCGTATGCTGGATAAGTAAAGGGGATTATTGGTATTTGTGGGGATCCAGGATTGTGGCCTTTTAATTTGTGTAGATATAACCCGGTTTTTATTCGCCACTGAGTTTCAAACATTCTATTTGCTTTTTATGAGCACTAACAGCTTTATGTTTTAAATATTATTTGTAGATTTTCTGTGAAAGAGGTTGCGAAAATCATTTTCAACGGATTCACTTGTCAAACTTACGAAACATCATATTTTTCTCTACTATATATATATATATATATATTAATTGGGATCAAAAATGAACTAGAATCCAACAAAATGATAGGATAAGGGAGAATTGGGAAACGTTTATTAATGCTTTGCTTTTATTTAAGCTTTATTAGATTGGTGTGTATGTGTGTGTGTGTGTGTGTGGGGGGGGGGGTTAATGAATAAAGTAGCGTAACTTTCTCTTCTATAATTCATTTCCCAAAACATTTCTGATGAAGCGAAAGATGTTAAGTTTATAAACGTTTCCTATTTCTTCCTTATCCTATGCTATTATATATATATATATATATATATATATATATATATATATATATATATATATATATATATATATATATTCTCCACTCATCACCCTTAATACCCCAGTGACGTATATACATATACAGTCAACGACGAAATTATTCGTACGTCCATCAATTTTGAATATTTTTATCCATTGATATTTTCACCAGGTAATTGGGAACAGATTATAATATAACGCAAAAACAATAAATCCAATAAAAAATCAGTGATGTATATTTTTAATGCTTACATGACCAACTTAGGAAATCCCGCAAAAAGTTGTTAAATAAGTCGACGCTCAGCACCGGAGACGAACGTGACCTCGGAATTGATTCACTGTCTGATGCAGTTCTCTCAATGCATGTTGACCATCTCGTCCATGGCGGCCTTCAACAAGATCTTGATATTGTGGAGCCACTGGTTGGTCTCCTTCTCTATGACGCCTCAAGTCATAGTAATCCAGGAGATTCAAATCGGCAATAGAGGCTTCATATTGTAGGTGACAGAAAGAGCAAGTGAGAGTGAGGGAGAGCTGAATACTTTTGGGACACGTATAGCCTCGTCTGGGATGTTACCTTGATCCAGGATTTGAATACAATGTTCAGTGCTTGTATGTCGCTGGTAGTATTTATCTTGAGGCACCTAGAGAAGAATTGGGCGGTGTGACATGGTCCCGATCATGAAAACATTCATAGATGATTCTGATGATTCTGATGATGCGTGTGTGTGTTAAGGGGTAAATTTATTATACATTGTTTAATATCGTAACTAATGATGACATATTGTCATTATTTTGTCAATTAGAAGGAATGCTATATTCACCTGGATTGTTTACGTAGCTACGTTTTATTCACTTGGCGTGTTTCAGATCTCGAAGATAAGATACTTTGTTGAATCGTTATCTTCATCGTTGGTGTTTACAAACACTAAATCTCCTGGGCTCCCTGACTTTCCTTAAGTGTGAGAAAAATATGAAAATATATATACGCGATATATGATTCTGCTGAAATCGAGAACACACGCTTTATGTGGGCTTAAAAAAGCGGTGACCGAAACGTTTTAATCGAAATAACAAAATCAGGATAATACGAATAATAATAATAATAATAATAATAATAATAATAATAATAATAATAATAATATCTATAGGTAGTTTTTTAATTTGTATTCTTTTATCGAAATAATTTTTCTTGTAATTCATTCTTTCTTATGTTTATGTGCGTATGTGTATGTGTACGCGCGTGCACTAAAGTTCTCACCACCCTTCTTTGAAAAATATAAACTGAATGCATAGCATGTATCTATGTATCTATGTAGGTCTCTTTCTTCTCTCTCTGTCTCTCTCCCCCTCTCCCTCTCTCTCTCTCTCTCTCTCTCTCTCTATATATATATATATATATATATATATATACAGATACAATGTGTGCGTGTGTGTGTGCTTAAAGTAATGAATGAAAAAAGAGAAAACAATCGATTCTATACCGTTCTATGAATAGCATTACGTAGCCAATCTATCAATCTCAATAAATAATATTATTGCTAGGGATCAAATTATAACAAGTCTCTTAAAATCAATATTTTCTTTGTATTCTCACAGAGGCCACCATTGCCATTTTCTTGGGGCTCTCGACACTACTTCAAAATAATAATTCCTACAATTTCCAATAATGTCTCTGCGTATGTAGGCATGGTTAAAGTGTATTTGTTCTGCTTTCTGTGTGTGTGTTCGTGAGTGTTTACGTGTATTTGTATGATAGGAATTTTGTGTGAGTGTGTAATGGTGGATGTATCTGTGTGTGCTTGCGTGTATCTGCGTGGTAATTGCTTATGTTCACGCGAGCGAGCGCGCGTGTGTATTTGTGCGTGGATTTTCATCCTGTACACATTTTGAACAAGTTAAATTCATTCGTATTATGGATGGGTAGCTGAACACCGAAGATATACATAGGTGGGCGAGACGATTAGGTGAGCTAAGTAACGATAAACATACGTCAGAACAATCAACATATATATGTGTTTGTGTATGTGTGTCTGTGAGTGAATTAAATGCATACATTCACACACAGACACTTATATATATATATATATATATATATATATATATATATATATATATATATATATATATATATATTGCCGCTTTCTTGTAGTTAATTGCAGACATGGAGAAATAGAATTTCTAATCTCCACAATCAATCATCATGATTAATTAGATTAAATTTCTTAAATGCAAATGCTAAAAGCAATTAGGTTGGGCTGCTTGTCAAATACACACGAATGTTAGTGATTTTCCACTGGTCATAGTTGTCAGAGTATTCGTATACGAGTAAAATCACCGATACAATTATGGCATAAAGATATAAAGTTATATATATATATATATATATATATATATATATATATATATATATATATATATATATAGAGAGAGAGAGAGAGAGAGAGAGAGAATCGACGGTGTCGCATACAAATATGATAAAAGTTAATAAATTCAATAGATTTACCTGAAACTGGCGCACCGTGTATTGAAGTTCGAAGGATAAATCTTCTGAATATTTTTCAAATATATATATATATATATATATATATATATATATATATATATTTGTGTGTGTGTGTGTGTGTGTGTGTGTGTGTGTGTGTATGTGTAATCGGTATTAATTTGGTTTGTACCATAACTGTTTCATAATAGTACATTACATATGAAAAATATGTCTGTTTGTTTGTCTGTCTGTCTCTCTCTGTATGTGTGTGTGTACATCAGTAGATATGCACTTATGTACGAAAGTAATGCTACCTATTTACTTCCCCGGGGAAACTGCATCAGATACAGGAAGCTAGAAAATACTAGATGCCACGTTCATTTTCATAGCACCTTTCATATTCAATTTTGTGGATTGACAGCTGTACTAGGTCACTTGCAATATGACTTGTTCTACACATCGTTTTTGCCACTGCTAAAGTGCATTACTCTCACCGAACTGTGCTCACATCCACTACTTGATCTCCATAAATGTTTAGTATTTAGTATAAATGTAAATAGATACAGTTTTTTTTAATGTAAATAGATACATTTTTCTTTTCTGATACATCTCTGCTTCATATGCTAAAGACCTGTTCTCTGCGCCATTTTTAAAAAAAAAATTCCTTTGATCAGCTACCTTCATTTAAACAGTTGAACGACTCTGGGTTGTTTAGCCATAACCACAACTGCCAGCCAACCTCTTCCTCCCAGCTTGAGAATTCCTTATACAGGGAAACTTCTTCAAATCCCTTTTGTTTATGTATTCATGATCTTAATCATAGTACCAGAAATAAAAGTTGTTATTTTTACATTTGTTAATGAGTGTTGTTGAAGTGAATTAAGTTTCACGCATAGCCAAGACAGAAAGGAGTTAAGCCTGATCTTCAGTTGTTCACTGATATTCCTGCGTATACTGAAACACACTGTGGGGAGTGCAGGATTGGTGCAGAGTCGGCTTGCTGGAGACAGACCAACAGACAGGTACCAGGATAAGAGCATACAGCAATGGGGTCATAAACTTATTTTGAATAGAATTTTATTTTGTTACTTTCTTAGGATGCAATTTTATTGCTATTCTATTTGAATCTATGACTCACTCATTCAAGTCAGTAATCAGCAAAGACAAAAAGCATCAATACTAACTTCTTTTGTACACCAACCTAAGAAATAAAATGCATTACTTTTAGAGAAAACGCATCTTTTGTTACTCCAGTGCGCCTTTAGCTTTTTGTTGCCACATGTTCACTTCCCAGATAGTTGAACTTCTTGTTGGATTTTTGACATCTCCACTTCGTAGCTCGCATATTTGGCCTTTTCCCTTGTTGACAAACATAAAATATGTCTTCTTACAATTGACAGTTAATCTTTTCTTCCCGCTTTTATCTACTATCTTGTCAAGGAGGAGGTCCTGTACTTGTCGCGTATGTTATAAACACTACCATGTGTGTATATTACATTGTCAAGAATGTTCACACCGATAATTCCTTGTCGTACTTCTACTTTTAGAATAGCCTTGCTGTAAACTTGGTTAAATATGTTGGGAAGACACATCATCGTTTGACGCCTCTTTCTATGTTTGTGTACCGACGTAATTCCTTTTCTATCTACTCCCAGAATCAGTTCAGGGTTATTTTAACATCCCACCCAGAATAGATCTTGATTATTCTCTACATTCGCGATGTTTCCTAGCAGATCTTTGTGCTGTACATTTATTAATATTTATTTTACATTCGATATTTTTGGGTTTTGTAATATATATATATATATATATATATATATATATATATATATATATATATATATATGATAAAAGTGTAGTTATAAGCTATGTTATATTTATGGCCTAAAGACAGTGTTTAAACATGAAACATACTGGTTTATCAAAAGTACTTTTCAAAGTTTGGGCTCCGCTTCTTCACACTAAAACAAGCACAAAAGTCCACAGAAACATATGTCCTCAAATCTTTCGTTTTTCAGTAATTAAGTTTAAAGTTTACGGTAGACGCTGTTTAATGCACAATCCAAGATACAACCCAAAAATACTTTTACAAATTTTGGGTGCGGCTTCCTGACACCGAAAAAAAAAAAAAGAAAGAAAGAAAGAAAAAATGTCTATATAAACTTTATGTTCAAAAGGCCATTGTTGTACCTCATAACAAATGTTTAAAATGTCCCCGCTTACTTCTACCCACTTATATATCCGTCGGTTGACCCTTTCAGATACTCTTACACGGCGTTGAAGGGTTTCGCAGGCCCCCATGACACACTGATGAAGCGTCTCTGCATATTAATATCTGCTGCATAAACCAATTGTTTTAGGTGACCCCACAGACTGAGGTCGGAGGAACGTGCATTCCATGGAACTGATCCTCCCCTACCTATCCATCTTTCAAGGGAGAAGTCAGCCGGTGCATCGCAAACAATGTGACCTGAATGTACTGGATCCCATCTTGCATGAACCATATGCGTCTTCGGGGGCACATCTTCTAGCAGGTGTGGTAGTGTGTTCGAAATAACGTCCCTTTAGACAGATCCTGCAAGGCGTGCTGGGAGAACATATGCACCCACCAGACAGTCACCTACAATTCCAGCCAACACATTAATCGTAAACTGATGTCTATTGTATCATGGGAATTCCGCCTTCACCCCAAATATTAGTTGTATAAATTTATTATTTCATCTCTTGCAAATGTTGCCTCATCCGTAAACAAGACTGAAGAGACAAACAACGGATCGGCAGTTTGTGTAATAAACCATCAGCAAAAGTTCTCCGGTGGTGAGTGATCAATGGGCGAAAGACACCGCACACGTTGCAAATGATACGGATACAGGAGCTGCTCTTGGAGTACCCTACATGTGTTACTATGAGATGTACAACATGCTAGGGTCACTTGACGTGTGCTGATACCTGAATCGTCTCCCACAGTGTGTAGAATGTGTTCTTTGTGGTCAGGTATACGAACGGATCTCAGTCTTCCCCAATCCATTGATTGTGGTGCTACGGATCCCGTCTCAGCAACCCGACGATAAACAGCAACTAATTTTGGATGTCTCGGCTGCCTTCGGTCTGCAAACGCAATCGGATGCAGCCGTGCAGCCTCGCGTCCATTATCATTTGCGCGGACGTATGTAAAAATCATATCTGCCCGCCATTGCTAAACGGAACAATTCTCAGTTAACTCGCTACTACAAAGTTTAAACGTTAAAGACAGACTAGCCACAAATGTATACGAATGACAAATGTAACCTAGTCTAAAGGCAACACAGCGTCATCTACCGTAAACTTTCTTTAAACTTAATAACTCAAAAGAGAATGATTTGCGCACATATGTTTATATGAACTTTTGTCCTTGTTTTGGTGTGCGGAACTCGCAAAAGTATTATTGATACACCCTGTATAATTAGATACATCGATATAACCACCAAATTATTTGTTTGTATTATATAGCATAAAGAAAGTATTTTGCAAAAAGTAAAAAGCTGTCGACCAGTGCATTGAGTCCATTCCTCAAAACAATTGAAGAGTCTATACAATCTCCGCAAAAGGTAAGTGAATATTTATTATTATTTGGGTAATATATATATATATATATATATATATATATATATATATATATATATATATATATTAGGACGCACAGAAAAATATATGTGTGTATATACACACAGAATATATATATATGGAATAATATAATTATGGAAAATAGAATATAATATATATTTTACAACAAAAAAATCCACATTTCAACCAAAAATGTTTGCGGTTTATCTTGTTTTTAATATATACACTTTTCTCTCGTTGGAACACATATAACCTCTTCCGCTCAAACCCTATATATATATATATATATATATATATATATATATATATATATATATATATATATATATATATATATATATATTAGCCAAACTCATGGTGGCCGAGGGTTTGAGCGTGCTGGTCTTGTTCGAATTGTTGATCACGCTCTCTCCCAGAAACTGTAAATAAGGTCTGCTCAGCATAGTTGCAGTATAAACTACTGGTGGGCTCTGTGGGTGTTGAGCAAACACAAATGTACCTGAGCGAGCGTCTACAATAGGAATTGGCTAACCGCCCTAGTAGATGGGTAGCCTCGAATACGAGAGGACAACTATTATATATATATATGACAAAATAGAAAACGTTCCCTAAAATTGTTCTTGATATGTGAAAAATTATATATTGTTTTCTCATATATATATATATATATATATATATATATATATATATATATATAAGTTTCGTGAAAGACGTTTGACTTGGTACTGTGATTAAGCTTTTCATTTAATTTTGTGTTCGTACAAGTGTTTTCTTTTCTGGACATAAAGTGGGTGAAATTGTCCAAATATTTTATATATCCAAGCACTTTCGGCTATTCTTTTAGCCCTTATCGATTATGTTTTCCTATTTCTTATTTTTAACTGAATGTATAGACTTCTGAAGCGATGAGGATGTTTTATTATTTTCCAAACACGGTCAACATGTTGATGTTATTGAGTCTTGGCCTTTTCTCTTTTATTATTAGTGCTCCCGTTATTTTTAGTCTCTTTTTTTTTTACATGTGAATGTCGCTAGTATATTTCTCTAGAAAATACGGATGGAGTTTGGTAGGTTTTCCTGTTTGTTTAAATAAATCGTAATTGAGCTATTTTCAGAGAGGTGTAACGTGATTTTTTGTGATAGTTATGTTGTGCTATGTCCAATATCATTATTTACGAATTTGCTTTGATCGTGAAGGCAGTTCCTTAAGGGGCTGCGTCAGTTCATAAATAATATTGATCCTCTGTAATGTAAATCTTGCGGCTGTGTTTTATTGTTGACGGTGAGATTAGCTGTTTTAAATTATTTATTGTAGATAATTTAATTTTCTTGTTCTGGTCGACTGGGGTTGCGTAATCCTTTATAATGTTTCTAAGAGTAAAATTATATAAAAAGGTTAATCGCAGTACCTTGTTAGTTGTCTTTAATAAAACCTGTATAAAAGAGTGATTGCTGCTCAAATTATATATATATATATATATATATATATATATATATATATATATATATATATATATATAGATATATATATATAGAGAGAGAGAGAGAGAGGATCCTTAAAAATCCATTCGGTTATAATTTATTTCATGAATATATACTAATATTCATCTCTTCAGAACGAAGTGTTTTTAATAAGTGTAGTTTTTTTGTAGTTTTTTTTAGTTGAAGAAGAGAAGAGAGAAAGAAAAAAGGAAATGGAAAGGGAAAAAGATTTTATATTAAAAGAAGAAAGAAAAAGAAAACTTTCAATATGAGGTTTAAAAATATTGGCGGGGTGGTAAAGGAAGAGAGAGGGGAGGAAAGAGGTGAATATTTGTATATATTCATGAAATAAATTATAACCGAATGGATTTTTATGGATCCTCCTCTGTACTTATTATTATTATTATATTGCTCACGTCCTTACATTGACCTCTCTTCGGATTCATGTCTATCTTGGAATTATCCCTACCAATAATCAATATATAAGTGTGTGTGTGTGTGTGTTTATTTACGTATGTTTGCGTGTATGTGTGTGTGCGCTCTATGCAGGGGCGTTTCGTTATTCGTATTTTTCTTTGCAACACAATTTAATTGTTTATGTTCAACTCCATAACCAATAAGCCGTGAAAAGTTCAGCTGATATACAGGTTACCACCAGAGTAGGGAGCAAAATACCTAGGCTGGCCAATTCGAAGAAGTGCATTCACATTCTCCTGATGAGCGTTAGCCTTAAAGAATTGACTATCTCGACCGAAATTTGAACTTAACTCGCTGAGCCTATTAATTGTTAGTTTATTTCAGCAACGAGGGAGAGGATGTGTGTGTGTGTGTGTGTGTGTGTGTGTGTGTGTGTGTGTGTGTGTGTGTGTGTGTAAGTCAGTCAGAGGTTGTGTTACTGAGTGATTGAATTAGAGATTATGTGTTTGAGTGAGTGAGAGGTTGTATGTGTGAGTGAGTGAGTGTGTGTGTGTGTGAGAGGTTGTATGTGTGGGTGAGAGGTCGAGTATGTCTGCGCGCCGTGTATATATATATATATATATATATATATATATATATATATATAGAGAGAGAGAGAGAGAGAGATAGATAGATAGAGAGAGAGAACCTAATTTCTTTCTTTTCCATTGTGTGGAATTTCTCCATCAGACAATCCAGACTACGAGGCTGGAAAGATGAAAGTCATTTTGGTAAACAAGTTTGAGAATCAATCAATATCTGCTTAACTACCAAGTCAACCTAATGAATTTTCTAAATATTTTAATTCTTTTTTTTTTTCAACAATCTTTTCTCTAAAAAAACAACACAATTTTACTCGTTGTCGCTGTGTTTACATTTATCAAACGTTATGCTTATATTTTGAAATCTTTTTCCCGCTCCCGCTTAAAAGAGAAAGATTTCAACAGGCAGAAAAACACATCCCGTTCATTGGGTTCGTTTTTATCGTCGTAAATTTGAACTGAAAGCTCTCAAATCACGTCGACTATCTAATCGTAACAATACATCAAATAACATTAATTTATCTACAAAAAGAACATGTCATTCAAACTCACTCTTTGGCTTTTCTAACTGATTGGAGCGGTAGTTTGTTGGGTGCTTTGCCTTGAGTCCATATTCTAAAAAATGTGATTTCGATTTCGAAGCTCGAAATTTGCTTGCTGATTTTCAAAGCCGGCACGCTGGTAGTTTCTTCCTAATTTAGATTAGCGCATCATAATCTTTCCATATCTGCTGTATTCAGTTCAGTCGTAGAACTTTTTACATCTGTAATACTTCTTGGGTGCAAATATTTATACCTCACACTCTGTTTTTTTAAACAAACAGTATTAATTACATTTATCGGCCTTAATGTTCGAGAAGTTTCGTAGAAAATATGTGTTCTCCGACAGGAATCGAACCTGTATTCATGGGAACCATTTAGCTATAGATAAGCATCTGGTTAGCAAACTGCAAATGACTTTTTATAAACACAATCTTCGACGATTTTTCTCGATCGATCATTTCTGCTCGCGAAACGTATCTTAACGTAATCGATGACAACATAAAATGGAATGGATGAACTCCGACTGTTAATTAATATATTTTCCGTTTATATGTTATTTTTATAGATACAATTTATTTATGTAAATGCTCTGTTTTTAATTAAAAAGTATTAATTACATTTACTGATCTGAATGTTCGAGAAATTTCGGAGAAAATATGCGTTCTCCAACAGGAATCGAACCAGTCAAAAAAAAAAAAAAAAACACAACCCCCACCCCCACAAAAAAATCCAGAATAAATAGTTCCAGTGAGTATAAAAAGGAATATATGGAATCAAAGGCCTCCTAGTAAAGAAACGGATAAATTTCTCTTTCGATCTTCTCTTATATTTACACGCGCTCTATTCTTGATATGTAAGTATATAAATTAGATAGATAGATAAACCTACGTAAACCTACTACAGTTTTAATGTAAGAATCATACTTCCGGCTGATTTTGCACAAATTAATCTTAACCAAGGCAAAAATTGACATACAATACACACATACATGCATACATCATAGGAAAAACGATTTTAGCAGAATATATAAACATTCTTAGATTTCTGGATGACACAGACAAGAATAAACTGCGTTGATAAGAAGACGCTTCATATCGATGGGTAAATATTAGATTTGTTAAAATGTATTTAGATGGTAATTAGGAAAATACTATGTAGCACAGACAGTTATTATGATATATATATATATATATATATATATATATATATATATATATATATATATATATATATATATATATATATATATATATTTATGTCAGTTCAAGTCGTCTGAATATCGCGTGACTGTGAAACTCGGGTTACGACTAGGGTCATTTTTCATAGAATTTATGTTTTTTGCTCTGTCTAGGCAATCAAGTTTCGAGCACTTTACTGAGTACGTAATTTTGCCTTTGGGTCTTTTTTCTCTTTCCCTTTTCAGTATTGTCTTTTTTATTCGAGACTGTATCTGCATAAGAGTTTTAGGTTTCGGCAATTTGTCTGTTGGGTCTGTCAATGTTTTTTGTTTTTCTTTAATATATATATATATATATATATATATATATATATAGGTAGCATATCTTTATTCAAACATATTTCATTGAATAATATAGACATATTGTGTCTACTTATTTTTATACTGAACGATTATATATATATACACACACACACACACACACATATATATATATATGTATATATATATGTATATATATATATTTATATATATATATATATATATATATATATATATATATATATATATATATATATATATATATATATATATATATAATGATACTCTCTCTCTATATATAAACAAATAAAAACGACTAGGTAGATAGATTGATTGAGTGAGTGAGTGCGAAGGCAGAAAAATACAACTCCACTTAAAAATAACAGAAATTCCTGAATAGGCAATAACCGTCGCCCTCGAGATAAACCTCTACGATTCACACAACAGCGCCATCAAATGATTCATATTTTTTTCTCATCTTTAAGAGTTTCTAGTTCATTCCTATTACAAACAGTCATCTGTCCGGCCCATACGTAAATAAATGCTTTGATGTTTCTTTCTGAAATCATTTGATATAAAGAATTACTGGACACAATTATTTCTCATATTTTTATCATCTATGTCTATGAGTTGTAAATATTTTTGACTTTGCAGTTCTGAGCTAAATCATTTCCGATCAGATTTCTCTAAGAAATCAAATAAAATACATGACAAAAATAAGTCAAATTCAATGACTTTTTTCTTTTTTTTTCTTTTATGAATCCACTCGCTACACATTTTCTATTCGAAATCCGATTTCAACGCATTTCTGCAAGAAATGATGGACTTTTAAATAAAAATAATTCAAATGCATTTATGTTGCAAATTGTATTCCATTTATTAAATAGAATCATTTGTCTTGATTTTTACAATACATGAATTGCAACAAGTTTAAGACTTCACATTAATCATTTTAAACACGTTTTTATAGCAAATACAATTTTAAATATCGCTATACCAAACAATTATGTTTACATTTCTATTTTACATTTTATTTCACTGTTGATATCACGGCTAGATTTTATTTAAGATATAATTTGAATCTTTCATTCATTCCAACGTTAGCACATTTAGCGACATAGCAAATTCTAGTGGTAGAGGCCAAATGATGTAATAATTATGTTTAGCACCGAATGCTTTTGAACCTGGTCTATCTCGACAACATTGCGGTTTTACTCATCGCTGCCCACTGTCTTTAATTCTACATCATAAAATGAGAGCTGCAGAAGAAACTGTATATTTCTTGCACTAGGGAAACAATTATGATTAAAAAAAGAAAAATAAATTTTACCATTTTCTTTTGAGCATGTTTTAACATTCAATTTATTGTGAAAAAAAACAAACAAACAAAAAAAACAAACAAACAAAAAAAAACAAACAAGGATTTTAAGTAGGTACCTCCGCAGAAACACGATATCTAAGTTTTAACAATAATTTTTTACAATGAAAAATCTTTCTTGAAGCTTTTATTTTAGTTTTAATTTCAAGATAATAGATTATCTATAATATTTAATTTTCTGTATTACAAAACTAATTTAAATAGACAGGAAGTACTTTTTGTTTTGAAATAGCTAAAAAACACTGGTTTTAGCGCCAATTTTTGTAATTCTCTTTATCAAAAATCTTTCAAAAATAAAATAAAAAACAAATATTACTTTTAGTTTAAAGTATCGCATAATTGCATTTGTTTATCACAGAAGTTGATGTTATTTAAAGTTTTGGTAGATTGACGGGATGACAGCTTGACTGACAGACGGAAATTTATCTAATTCGTTTTCTACAATGGACATATCTCTAAAAATTACTTGAGGAATATAACGTGAGCGCCTTTTTTATATAATTTTCGACTACCCAGTAATCTTAAAAAAATTGTGAAATTATTCTCTGTAATCTAGTGGTTTATAGAATTCTAGGTACGTTTGCTTTAAATTTACTATAGTTATTGCTCTTATTTTCTGATAATGTCGTGTATGGACGTCCGTATTTACAAAAATCAACAGGTTTATAAACACAGAAAAAAAATTCAAAGTTATTTTTTGAAATATTGAGGGTCGCTGAATTGTAGTAAGCTTTTCCATTTATGATTTGTAAATATAGTTTTTACTTAATAATAATATCACATAACCAGTACAAATTAATACAGAAATTAAAGATTTAAAAGTTTATAAATTATTTTAATTAAAATTTAAAAAACAAATGAAAACAAATCTTGTAAAAATAATGTCAATAATGTCCATAATATTTCTTATTCATAAAATCAATTAAAATCTTTTCCAATTAAATAAAGTCTTAGTTTTATTGCATTTCATAATTTTATGATTCAGAGCAGATTTTCGTTAACTGGAGGGTCCTGTTTTACAAAAACAAATTTGATGATTTAAATTTTCGAAGTTCGGCGTATAGCTAATATAAACATTAAGCAGTACAAAAATGAATTTCTCGAAATTACATAAAATTAAATAAGTGTTGCCTAACATATGTAGAAAAAATATTTTTACCAAGATTTAAAAAAATGAAATATTTGTAAAATAATTTAATTCATTTGTGAATAAGTCCGGAATGTTTCATTTAAATCCAACAATTATTTGATTTTTGCAAGAATTTCCAAATCAATGTGTTTTCACCGCAAAAATGACGCTAAAATCTCCTATACTAATCTTTGCCCCCACCTCACCCCAGTGAAGCAAGAAAAACAAGATGTTTGACAAAAATTTCGAACGTTTCAAACAGAATAATAAAAAAATATAATTTAATAATAAAAAAATCCTCTGGTCTTTTCTTCTAATATTAACATAAATATTTTGACGATAAAACTTTGAATTTTTTTTTTTTTTATCTTGGTATGTTCATTTTTTATCGAATCTGTGGGGGTGCGTCATTTTAAGTATTTATTAATTAATGCAAACATTACTCACAGAATAGGGTTATTGTATATAGATTTAATGGGGTCTACTCCATGGTTGAAGTAGTTGCCGTTTTCTTATCAGCACTAGCAGATGGGTTTCGAACCATGCTGAAATCCAGAATTTCAAGTGCTTATTTTTAAAGGTAGACACGAAGACTTGAACTATCTTTTTAGCCTGCACATTCCAACTCTTTCCTGCTCGAAGTTATCTAAACTTATTAAAAGAAAGAAGCTTTATTACATTATTCATCTGAATGGAAAAATAGTAAAAATAAATAAATTTCGTCTCATCTCATTAGGACATCAATTAAAAATATATTATAATTTAATTGAAAGATTAAGGAAAATTTTATATTAAATTCAGCATTTTTTAAGTCTTCGTATTTTTTAATAATGTTACATCTCTTCGGAATGTAGGAGATTGTGGCCCTCCACTGTTTCCTTTTCTTTATTAGTTTTGAATTTAATTCGTCCTACTCCTAGATTGGCTTCCACGAAGGCTAGAGAGCCAGGTTTAGATAGTTTCATGCATCTCTCAAAGTGAAAAGCAATGGTCTAGATCAGTATTTGAACTCGACTTTTCCACTCAAATAACCGTTACTACACCCGCATATGATCAAATCAAAAGTTGACAAACAACTTCTTTCTGTGTCTGTTATAAGCTGACAAAAGGAGTGTTTAGTTTTACCCTAAGAGCATTCAAAGGGATCGGTTTAAAAGCAAACGCTCCAAATACCATTTGATAATAAAATTAACGATGTTTTTTATCAACTCAATGTCAAGTATATTTTTACCCGAATCCGTGAATAATTATCAATAAAAATGATATTTTATGATAGTGATATTTTATTAAGTGAATTAATTAAAGAAAAAAAAAGCAAAAGCAAAAAAAAAAACCCCCAAAAAACAAATAATTCTTCTAAGCAATACTAGGTGTTGAGAAAAATATCAACAAAAAAACATTAAAGGTTACTGGGTGTGAGTGAAAAACCGAAGAAGGCCAGGGAACCCACTAGGCAAAAGGAAAGTTGCCATCAAATAATAACGATTACCTACTTTCAAATATCGGAAATTTTCTTGCTCATGTTGATTTTCCAATGTACGTGTAACAGACAATCTGCTGCGCATTCACACTTATACATTGTATCCAGGATTTCACTAATTTAAAGAGCAAAAAGAAAAGGACTTATTTTACATTTGCGAATAGAAACAAAAGATTCATTTTTTTCAGTTTATTTCAAAATAAGAAAAACTAAAAAAAAAACTGTTAAATTTCTGTATATTACACATGTAAATGTGAGTAGAAATCTCAGTTATCAGTTAAATTAATGTCGACCGGCTTAGAAATCAAAAGTTAATAAAGAAAATGGGATCTTTTCTGTTAATTTCACACCAAATAATTATCGAAAATATTAATTCAGCCCAAGAAATTATAAATTTTAAATCAAAGTTTGTTTTATTTTTATTAAATTTTTGGCACTCTTTTAAAAGTATCAATTTTAAATCAAAATATGTTTAACTTGCCTCACAACAACTCCAACCCTCAGAATAAAAAGTTATCAAAAATCAGAAAAATTTACTGGATTAATTGCACGCTTGGCTTGAATGCTGTTTTTCTTTATTAAAAAGAGAATACGGGTTCGATTGCTGTTGGGAGGTACATTTTCTAAATTAAAACTTTTTATCCCTAGGCATTAAATTCACTATTTAAAAACATAGATGCCTACTTAAGCACTTGTACCCACTATGGCGATTATTGTGTTAAGAAATATGTTGTTTTGTCTAAATATATTAAATCTCTTATACTGATATATACAGACTAGTTACCCGCTAAAGTTTGGGTAAAGGCGTAAAATAGTTTGTCCAAAGGCCGAAAAACTATAGTAAGCTAGCAATTCCAGTGAACATTTCATGATTTTATTGAATAAATAATTAAGCATTTGAATTAAATAACTTAAATAAATTATAGCAATAGCAATCATAGTAAGAATTATCAAATTATTTAAATCATTATTTAAAGAGTTAAGAGGAATGAAAAGATTCAGAATTGGTAAGGTTTCCTATGTCATTAAAGTCGACGTTAAATGCATGAGAGTGTTATCACCTCTTTCATCTTCTCACTCTTTCTTCTTCTTCTTCTTCTTCTTCTTTTATTATTATTATTATTATTATTATTATTATTATTATTATTATTATTATTATTATTATTATTATTTATGCCTTCTTTTTCTCACAAAAGCCCAACAGCGTCCCTGATATCTTTTTCTACTTCCGTCTTTCTTCGTTATCAAAACGGAATGGTCCGTTATTTATGTGAGACAATGGCATGACTTAACGCACATGCTAATTAACTTAGTAACTAACGGAGGAATAAGTATAATTATACTTCATCAATTCCTGATAGAGTGATCGTAAAATCTGTGAAATATCTGACGAGATATGCGAAAAAATGGCAACTTGACAAATGAGCGTACTGATCAATCTGCCAACACATTCCGTAAACCGTTTAATGAGTTACCAACTCATAGAATATGTGTATAGAAAAGTGCACAGTCAATGGCAGTTACTATGTGGCGAAAATGTTGATTTGTAGCTGTAGACTTGACCTAAGGCTCGTATTGACGAATCGGAGAGCCGAGTTCAAATTCCAGTCGAACCCATTACATGCTATTACCATTGGGAAAGGTATGAATCCACTACTTCTCCACCTCCCAGCTATGGATAAGTAGCAGGACAGAGCGGGTTCTATAGCCTTGGATGGCAACTAGACTACCGCCTCGTCAGTCTTATATCAAAAGATACATGATCGCCTAAGCGTATATCACGCATGACACATCAAATGACTGACTGACGTGCAATACCCTTGGGAAAGGTATGCATCCTCGTCTTCTTCCCCCCCTAGCAATTGGCAAGTAGCAGGACAGATCGGGTTGGATGGTAACTGGACAACTGCAGAAAGAAATGGCAACCTACTGCGAGAAAAAAAAAAGCTGCCTCGACAGTCATATATCGAAAGATACATGATCGCCTAAGCTTGTATCACACATGGCACATAACTGACTGAGGTTTGAACTAACCAACGAAGTCAATGTCATTTGCGCAGACATAAAAGGTCGGCATTACTTTCCGAGTGCTTTACGTGAATAAATTGGCAAATTAAAAAGTTCCTGACCAGATTCACTTACTCAAATGACAAAAACGGGCTTCTTCGGTGGACTGAGAAATGCACTATATATATATATATATATATATATATATATATATATATATATATATATATATATATATATATATATATGATTAATACAAATATAAAATTTAGCATTTACCTGATTGATGTTATCTTCACCATTCCGACTCTATAGTTTCGTAGACAGGCCCTTCCAGCAGTCGTTCCGTGCAGCAATTGACTGTTTATTTTCCCGTTTTTAGTCACTTTTATATTGAGTAAAAAAATAAGTTAAGCACGTTTTCATTGGTGCAAGGTTGATTTTTTTCTTCTTTCATTGAGTGTGCATGTTGGGGAAGTGCGTACTCGTGCATATATACGTATATATATATATATATATATATATATATATATATATATATATATGAAAAAAATATAGTTTTTAAGTATGCTATATTATGAGCAAAAGTGTTCAATATCAGCGGTAGAGCGTATGTAATTGTAAAAGTAGACACCGAGGTCATCACTGAGCGGTAACAGTCTGTTTCATGCTTGAACGCAATCTTTAAGGCTTGTTTTCCCTCCCACTTCTCTTTCTTTCTCCTATTCTGTTTTTTCCTCCCCCTTTCTCATTCTTTCTATCTTCCGGTGTTGGTGGAATTCATTGGATTGTTCATTCTTCTGCTTGCCTGGGGACACCTTGCGGTTGAAACTCGGGTAGTAAGGTGGATTGCATTTTAGTGTTTTTTACAAATATTTTTGCACTAAATTTCCCATTTTGGAATCTTGTATTGAGCACTTTCTAGTGTTTATACATTTTAGGCGCGGCTGTTTTCTATTACTATATGTTATTTTATATCATATAATGTATATTACACACACACACACACACACACACACACACACACACACACACACACACACACACACATGCACACACACACACATGCACACACACACACACACACATGCACACACACGCACGCACGCACACACATATATATATAATGATGTATCGATCATACACATAGTATTATATATATATATGTATACACACACACATGCACACACGCACGCACACATATATATATATATATAATGATGTATCGATCATACACATGGTATTATATATATATATATATGTATAAACACACACACACACACACACACACACATATATATATATATATATATATATATATGTATATGGGGGATTCTACTTGATCAGTGTCACTCAGGCTGAATACAATTGTTGTGACAATATTTAGTATGCATATAATTTAACATACAATATTCAGTCGAAGAATTTAAGCATCTAACGACAGTCTAATCCAATTCCGATAGAAGAAATCTGTGCATCTGTTCATTGAGATTATTTGACAACAGCGTAATGAATGAAAGCTAACACGATTATATCCTTTTTGCTTGATGCGGTGTAATGGTTAGCAAGGTAGTCACTCTAAAACAGTTACCACTGAGTACTGAGTTCGATTCTCACTGGGTACCCCATAATTTCGGCCTTGTGCCACATATAAGCTACGCTTAGAAAAATCACTATATCCTTTTTAGCTGTAGAATTTTCAAAATAAGGCAACCACCCTAGTGCTTGGGGGTTTGCCAACTTATCTGATCCATTCATTTAAACCTGCTGTCTTACATTTAACTTTAGCTGAAAATAATTTGTTGAAATGTTTTTTTTTAATTACAAATTATATGAGCAATTATTTATTTACTTTTATTTAACTTAAAAAAATACGGGCTGCTTTAATAAATTTAATTATTCAGTGTGTTTGGCGTTATTACAATTAAAAACAATTAAAAACACACGATGAAACCAAAACTTTTCATTTACGGCTGAATATCATTTAAAATAAAATTTAATATATTTACAATTTAGGATAAGAGAATTCAGTCGAATAATTTAAGAATTTAATTATAATATTATTGAACTATAATTGAAGAACTCTTTACATGTATCCAGACTGCTCAACAAACAAGCGATTCTAGGATAAGCAACATGATTACTTCCCTTTATCTGTAGAATTTTTTTTCAAAATAAATCAACCAACATGGGACTTGAAGATTTAACAATTTATCTCTAACGTATATTTTTAATCTTCTGTCTTACATTTAATTTAAACAGACGACACTTTGTGCAAATGATTTTCAGTGTTTGATTTCAATATTTTCATAATATTGATTACCTTACATGACCAATTGTTTATTTCTTTTTATTTAACAAGCAAAACTCCAGCGAACTTTAATGAGTATAATTATTTCGTGCGATGGGGACAATTAGAAAATACAAAATTGCTTCCTCTTTAATTTTCAATGCATTTCTATCATTAAATCATATGAATGGCTTTAGTAATATTAAGATTTACAAGGAACGGTCACTAAATTAAGTAAAAATGTATATTTTTATGTGAAATAAATACTCATTTCTTTTAATGATTTTCCTTGCTTTCATGGTAAATTCACCTAATGTTTTGTCATGCAGTTCTTTTTCACATTCTAAATTAATAGATATCTGTTTCTCGATGGAAATACAAGCCAATGAAGACAATCATTCATGAGCCATTGTACATTTTAAGAATGGTCAAATTCTGTCTAAAGTTAAGTATCGTTTTTTGTTTGCAATTGAAGATTTTAGAGATGGTCAGGAATTGCATGAGTTTAAGTTTCACATAAAGCAGACAAGAGACACTACTTGACTTTTTAACGTCATTGTCATTATGCAAACATCTGAGCTCATTTACTAAGGATTTGCAATCAAATATATTAGGATAATTGTACTGTAAAGCATCTATGTTTCATATCGAATGTTTTAAGTAAAGTTTTAATTTGTTTAGTAATGAAATAAATAATATTTTAAATAATTTAATTAATATGAATTATTGTTTTCAACTTAAATAAAAAAAAGGTTTGTGTTTTTTAGTGATATTTTGTTTTTGTCATCTAGACTAAATAATAATTAGTTGAATTGTTTAGATTTGTTAAAAAAAAACATCATATAATTTTGCTAGTTCCTTAGCACGTGCGTTACGTCCGGATAATAGTCATAAATATTGGACTATTCCGTTTTGATCGCAAGATGGAAAAGATATTTTTGAGATATTGTTTGGTTTCAGCGAGAAAAAGAAAGAAAGAAATAGAGAGAGAAGATAGAGGAGGCGATAATGCTCTCATGTGTGTTAGACACATTCTAAATTAATAGATATCTGTTTCTCGATGGAAATACAAGCCAATGAAGACAATGAAGTCTGCTCCAGTGAAATGGGAAATTTGTCAATTTGAAATCTTCTCTGCATTCATATTTATGATTGTTATTGCAATAATTTCTAAAGTTGTTAACCTCAAATATTTAACAATGCAATATGGGAAATTTCATGGGTATTTTATAGTTGTAGAATTAGCAAGGTGTTTATTCAATCATTAACTTACTTATTTAGTAATTTATGAATTATGATTTATCCGAAAATTCAGAGCAAAACCGTAAAATTTTCATGGGTAATTCTAATTAAATTAAATTGTTTTTTTTTTTAATTTTAATTTGATTGAATAAGATGTTTTTGTGATATTTTGTCTGATTTTTGTCATCTGGGCTAAAGAATAATTAATAGGTCTTATTAGTTTAAATTATTATTTAGTTTTATTGAAGACATTTCAAGATCTATTATAAAATCCTTCCTAACAGATAAATCCCTAGGTAGTTATTAAAGGCCATTCCTCCGAGGCCCTGGCGGTCAACAGGAGTAACTTCTCGGATTAACCCTCTTTCCGATTTACATAAATGATCCACCTAAGATCATTTGTAAACATCTATGCCGAAGATACGACGATATACGGGCGCACCTCTAAAACTCGTGGTAAACAGAGATTGGCAACTGACCACTCTTCTGATCTAGCAACAACTTCCCAGTGGGGAAAGGACTGGCTGGTTACATTCAATGCCTCTAAAAGCAAACTGGTTACATCCCATCATCGCCGATCAGACCCCGAACTACTACCAGTCACGATGAACAGATGAACGTCCCTTGAGAGGATATTGGGCCTCAAACTGACTTCCGACCTCACTTGGAATTCCTATATACGATCCATCAACAAAGATGCAGGTAAAATGATTGGCTCTCTGTACCGCTCCAGTAATTACCCGACTCCTCATACTATCCTCTACCTTTATAAGATCCAGATCAAGCCGAACATAGAGTGCTGTTGCCATATTTGGGTGAGAGCTGCCCAGTCTTCAATTTCTGCCCAGTGTTGATAGAGTTCAAAAGCATCTCCGAGTCCTTGTTGGAGAAGAATTATTTTCCACCATCCAAACTCTCTCTCTCACAGGTGGGATATGGCGAGTCACTCACTCATCTATCGCTATTACCATGAAAAGTGTTCGGATGAACTGCATTTCTTGATTCCACCAGGTTTAACGTTCACTTCTAGGACCCGCCATGCCACATATATCGTAGCAAACCATCTACATTCCCTCCGCATTCAATCAGTGAGAATTAAGCCCCACACAAGCAGCTTCTTCCCGCGAACTACTGCACCGTGGAGCAGACTCAGAAGAAGATGTTCCCCGATCACTACAATCTTAACCTGTTCAAGACTAGAGTTAATCGTCATCTTTCCCTCCTATCCATATAAAAAACTCCTTAACGTAACACTCTACGTTGAGTGGGCCCTGGGCTCTGTACAGTGTGAACCTTACTGTAAAAAAATGAAAATTATTAATTAATAAAATATAAGTAATATTTTAATTCATTTAATTTATAGAAAATCATTTCAAAAAGGAAATAAATAATACTTTAATGAAGTAAATGTTATTAAAATCAGATTATTACATTAATACTTGATAGACACGAAATGTATTTTTTACATTAATAGGAATAATGCTAAAAGTATTACGCATTCACGCATTAAACTGTCACTGCTTCACTAAACTCAAGAATGCAAACAGGGAACCAATTGTTTACATTTACTGTTGTTTAGTAAACAGGATTTGTTGTTCAGGCTTTCTCACTCCAACCGATCGGGTTAAATTCAGTGAACATGGGCTGGCCTCGTGAAAATTCTGTTCATATAGCATCATTTTGAAGTACAAAATTAACTTAAGCCAATATATTAACTTATGAAATTGCAAACTTGAAAAATAATAAATTAAAGCCATTACAATTTCTAAAGAATTTTCGTAGCCCAACTAATGTTATAAAAACGATGAAGCAAAAATTGTTTATTAGTTTTCATCGGAGTGTAAGGGATTTGCACGCGTTTGCTTCCCAAAACATTTACAACATTGTTATGACTATAAAGAGTAAATTTACTTAGGACAACGTTTAAAGTGAAGAAGTCAAAAAAAGGTTTTACATCCATTGAAAAATTCAAAATACTCGGGATGCCTTTTTTCTTAATAGTTGAGAATAAAACATGTCACCAATTATTACAAATCAAGAACGAACATACTGTTCTGTTGAGACACTGCTTGGTCTGAAATAGACTCGACACTTGGGTTACTCAGGCTGAGCCCATGTAAGCCATGTAACTCATCCAAATTCCTTAAACCAAGGATTGTGCCCCCGAGAGCCACGACTACTATCACCAAGCCGCTCCATCCAGAGCATTAGAAGCCGGTTCAAACCAAGGATATACAAGAAATTCTACCACGGAATATGTGAATGAGCGGCGCTATGACAAGTTTAATTCGTTACCTCTTCGTGGCACACTTGGTATGACCTTTTGCTTCATAACGTAACTGCCCGTGTTTCAATCCCTGGTACTGGATGCTCACTGCTGATGAGCCCCAAATATAGTGCTTTCTGTTGAGGTTTCTCCTAAACTCGATGAATTACTTAATTTTGTTTTTATATTTATTTATATATATATATATATATATATATATATATATATATATATATATATATGAGAATCACTCAATTAGTGCGGCTAATTTGTACATTAAAAGATACGCACTAATCGAATATAAACAAAAATGACAAACAAAATAGTTTCCGTTTGGAAATTTTAGAAAATTTTCAATTAATCGGTAACTGTAAAAAATAACTTTTCAATTACTATAGTTAAACTGAAGAATCTTTTACTGCACTAATCGATTATTATATATACTCAAATTAAATTTTGGTATAAAATCCTTTAGTGCACTAATCGACAATCGAATGTACATTAGTCGAGGGTTTCTGTTCGATACAGTCAACAGGGAAGCACACTGGAAGATTCTGTCGAAGCTTGGCTGCCCTGAAAATTTTGTTGGTCTGATTCGATCAATGCATGATGATATGAAGGCCTGGATCTGTGTCGGCGGAAGTTGGGGTGGAGCAGAACGATCTACTTGCACCTACCTTTTTGGGATATTCTATACTATGGTATTTTAAGGGCATTCAAATATAGGTGTTTATTTCCGATACCGAGCAACTGGCAAATTGTTCAAACTTCGCCGATTTCATGCCATCATCGAAACGTTCGTCACACTTATGAAACTGTGACCGCATCACCTATTCTGAGGTAGATTTACAACTTCTCATGGATTGTTGCTCTGCAGCTTGTGACGAGTTTGCCTGACTATTAGCTTGAAGAAGACCGTACTAATGTACCAACCTGCAGCGAACAAAACCTGTGTCCCAACTTCAATGTGTATACCTGGGAGTGCATTCTGAAGAGGTAACACCCTTGATGAGTAGATAAGTACACGAATGGTAAAGAATGTAATGCCTATGGCAGTCTTGGAGCCAGACTATGGTTGCAGTCGGACATCTCTATCATCACAAAGTTTACGATGCCTGTGTCTTAACGGTTCTCTTATACAGATGGAAGATCTGGACAACTTACAGAAGGATCATCAAACGTCTGGAACGCTTCCATCGAAAATGTCTCCACTCAGTTATGAAAATGTCATGGCAAACTTACACACTCCGGACACCAGCTTTGAGTCTATTATTATGAAACCCCGCTTCCGTTGGTGCGGACATGTTGTCCGCCTTACGAACAACTGGATGCCTAAACAAGCCACGTATAGTGAACTTAGAGTTAGCGAGCGACCAGCTTGTAAGCCTCAAAAACACTTTAAAGACTGCCTAAAGGACACTCTCATAAGAAAACCTGCATTACTACTCAGACGTGTGAGAAGAAAGCAAAGGATAGAGATTTGGTGAGATCGTGCAGGCCATGAAAGGCTTTGAGGAAAGAAGAATTGAAAATGCACAAGCTAAGCGTACGGCTAGGCATATGGAGAAGGTGACACTCCTCCCAGTAAGGGGATCTACGGAAGACCTGACTTGTAACATCTGTGGCCGTACTTGATGAAAGCGGGTATGGCCAGTCGTATGAAATCGCACCAAAACGTACCTAATGTTGTTCCGTGTGACATTCTGGATGACTTTTCATGTAACATCTGTATGAACGTATGCTGAAATTCTAGCGGCCTAACAAGGAATTTTAATCAAAACATCCAGATCAGTTAGTGGTCAGTAACCGACTAATATGTACATCATGCTATCTCAAGTGCAAATCAGTGCGACCACTTAAGAGTCATCTGAGAAGACACCAGCAAGGAGATGAACATCGAAGATGATTCGGGACGAGTTTAAGACGTGGTTATGCTCAGTCACGAGTGGACTTCCACCACACACACACACACACACACACACACACACACACACATATATATATATATATATATATATATATATATATATCTGTATGTATTTATGTATTTAGGCAGTAACCCTTCTTTCATGCACATTTCATTGAATACGACAGACAAGGTGCTTTGATTTAGTTTTTTATACAGTTTCTCATGCGATCTAATGATTATTTACATTATTCGGACTATTGTTTTCATCTTTGTCGCCATATTTATTACAACGCTCCGGCCGAAACGTTGTAATAAATATAGCGACAAAGACGAGGACAATAGTCCGAATAATGTACATAATACCTCATCTCAGAAATATAGACAGATCTAATAATTGTTTTCTTTTCAGCTGATAAATTATATAAAAACTGTCCAATTGTCCTTTCTTTCTGAGCGCTTTCGGCTATGCATTTAGCCATTTTCAAGGATGAAATATTTTAACTGTTAAATAAGAAATAGTTTGTTGTATGTATTTATATAATATTTTCATTTTTCAAAACACGGTCAAGATATTGTGTTCATGATATTATTAAGTGTTGGTTTTTTGCTCTTATTAATAAGGCTTCCATTATTTTTAGCCTTTTTTTTGGGATGTAGATGATGCCATTTTATTTGTGTTGACAACAAGTATGTTACGAATAGTGTTCAGTAGGTCTCCATGAATATTTAAATGAGGTCTAATTGAGTTATGATCAGAAAGATGTATAGTGAGTCTGCGTGTCAAACATGTTGTAGTGTGGCCTAGAAAATTATTTACGAATATTGAATGATCAGAAATACAATTCCTTAATGGGCATTTAAATTTGTAAATAATATTTGCACTATTTGATTTGGTTTTAAGTGGTAAATTATTATTTTTAACTGAAAGGTCAGAGGTTTTACATTTTTTGTAATAAATAATTAATCTAATTTTTGCTATTGTCAACTGGTGTTGTGCATTTGTTATGTTCTTAATTCTATTTTCGTTTCGTTTATAATTTTCACTCATTTGATTTTTATAAAAAATATTAATGTTATTGTTTATGTTTCTATTCTAGTCGTTGCTATTAGCTACCTTTGACAGAAAACGCCTAATATGGAAATCCAACAACTGATTAGGAAATCCGTTATTAATAAGCGTATATATATATATATATATATATATATATATATATATATATATATATGTATGTGTGTGTGTGTGTGTGTGTGTGTGCAAGTATATAATTGTGTATTCGGGCACCAATCCCTCTTTTATGCAAGTTTCATTAAAAACAACTGACAAGGCGCTGTGGATACGTTTTTCTTTAATTTTTTCATGTGTTCTTATAATTTATCAATGATAAATTTTATCAAATTTTAATTTCTAGATACATACATAAAACAATCCATACGTCCAGTTAAAATTGAAAGTAAAATTCATCCTTGATAATGGCTAAAAGAATAGCCGAAAGCGCTCGGACATACAAAACATTCAGACAATTTTTCTTTTTAGGTCCATAAAAGAAAACAAAAAGAAGAACCACAGTACCTTGTCAGTCGTTTTTTAATGAAACTTGAATAAAAGAATAACAATATATAATAATAATGATAATATATATATATATATATATAT
>OZ038494.1:31316492-31358992 GCA_964036315.1 Acanthosepion esculentum | reverse complement strand
ATGTGAACAAACAGATATATATATATATGGACAAAATGTGACAGATAAAGAGACAGTCAGACATAGATATTGCTTAACGGAGTCTGGCACAACGTCATATTTTATAAAGCCTTCTTTGTCATGTCCTTTGTGGATCGACTGGCATAAATGTTTCTGAGGATATATGGCTCATTTAATCCGCTAAAAATTATTTTCGAGGAACGTTTTTATTTTTTTCAATGCATCTGCATGAATGAAGTCGATTTTATATTCAAACAGATTTTTCACCCGGTGAATATTGAAGATACTTGTCATTCAAATTGAAAATATTTTTTCACCTAAATTCAATGCCCACATTATGTACATACAGTCATGCAATATAAGACACACACACACACACACACACACACACACACACACACACACACACACACACACACACACACACACATACATACATACATACATACATACATGGATATTCATATCTTAGATTGATTAGTAATGTATATATATTTATATGCTAATGTAAAAGAAGAAAGTGACAGCGATATGAAAGTTACATAAATACGAAAGCGAAAACATGCTAGCACATATACACTATATATATATATATATATATATATATATATATATATATATATATATATATATATATATATGTATATATATATATAAATAGACATCATATGTCCATATTATTCAATGAACATTATGCCCAAATACACACACACGCAAACACACAAACACACATATATATACGATACTATATATATAGCATAGCATAATATATATTATGATATTTGATATAAATTTATATAATAATAATAATAATAATAATAATAATAATAATAATAATAAAAAATAAATAAATAAATAAAATATAAAAGTTTCGCAGATTTTAAAAGCCACTCATCAGAAGAAAATTTTTTTTTTTATCTATATTCCTATATTTTCATGTAAAATAATCTAAATTTGTTTTTCTTAGGCGACACTAATTTGTAACATAAACTTATTTGAATTTATTCGGGTGTTAGGCATTAATGCGATTTATGAATTGATTCATATGTGTAGTGGATTATTTCTGTTTTGAATAGGGATAAGTAAAAAATGCTCCTAAATAAATTGTTAATCTAGTGAAGTGTTTTTTTCTGTTTATAGCTTATTACATATAAGACATATTGAACTTTTCTGAATATAAATGTTATTATTAATTTATTATTGTAATACTGATTTAAATTCATGGTGGGCTTGATGTACTTATAGTTTATTAATATAAACTATAAATGCATCAATCCCACCTCGAATGAGAACGTAGAAAATAAAAATAAAATAATGTAAAATTATCATATAACTAGTTCGGTAACATTTCGTTAACAGCAAAAGAATCATATTTCAAATCTAAATTGTCTGCCTATTCAAAATACTGCTAATGTAATATAAGAAAGGGGTTAGAAGACTTAGACGGCTTATATTTTTTCCTATTACCCAGTGGTTGTTGCTAGACTTTAAATGCCAATTTTATAACAGCCAACTTAGGCAATTAAACATTTTTTTCAAATGCTTCGTTTATGTGTTGTGTTTTCAGTAGATTTTATTCCTAAAATGTTTGTTTTAGCTGCCAGTACGGTTTTTCATTCCTGCCTTAGACGCCATGTGACAGTTATTTGTTGAAAGCAGCGAAAAAATACGTAGTTGTAACCTTAATGGCAAGACCACAAAAACGAGAGAAATCGTGGCCGCCGTCATAATAAAAATTGACAACAACGAATTATCTCGTGGTTTGCAATCAATGCGTTAAAAACGAAATTTACTTGAAGTGCAACAAAATCTTATATTTATAATATATTTTTAAGGTTTAGCAAATTAACGTTTTTTCCTTCTTGATTTCATTTTTATGATTTTACTGCTCAGCCCAGGGTACTGGAATTTGGAATCCCTTCTTTCTCAAATCGGAGATTTTTCAGTACACTATCCTAACACACACACACACACACACACACACACACACACACACACACACACACACACACACACACACACACACACACACACACACACATATATATATATACAAATATATATATATACATATATATGTATATATATATATATATACATATATATATACATATATATATATATACATATATATATATATATACACACACACACACACACACACACACACACACATATATATATATATATATATATATATATATATATATATATATGTTAGCAGGCTTCGCCCGCTCGCTATCGCTTTGCAAATTAAGATATATTCATTACTTGAAATCTTTGAACCAAAAATTTTAAATAAACATTTCATTCATAAATTGGCTTGTTATAGTTAAGGAAAGTTTTACAAACAGATGCTAACTTGTTGAAGGCCAAGTAAAATGCAAATTTCAAGCACTTTTCTGCACTATATAAGACGACATTCCTAAACAGAACAATTTTTTATATGAGAATCAAAACAGTCCTGGAATAAAAGAAGAGTAATGAAAGAGAGTTGTCTAAATTAATCTCTCAAGTAGTTCGTAACACGTTTATTTATCATCTCTCAGTTGCGTCTCTGTCTTTGGGCAGAGTGCACCCAGGAGTGGGCTCCGTCGAAGGACAAAGTCGCAACTGAGGAAAATTATACTGAGAGGTACCCAGCCCTGGGGTATAAAAGCTGCCCGAGGCCGCGCCCTCTCGTTGCACTAGGGGGAGGGATCACCTGGATGACCGAAAACGTAGTCGTTAATGATGACCAAATCAAAACGCCGATTAAAAATAATACATGTTACACCAGGGGTGGGCAAACTACGGCCCGCATGCCACATGCGGCCCGCCAAACGATTTCGTGCGTGCCCTGTATCTGGTAGGATTGGAAAGGCACTGTCCGTCCTCGGATCTCTCCTTCCGCAAAACCTGACATTGCATTCAGGCATTATTGTTCCCGGTTGGCAGCCGATTGAATGCGGCAGCCGATAAAAAGTGTGTCCAGCATTGGTCAGTCGTGAGGGTGTCGTCTTCCATCAGAACAGCATCCGACCTCATATCTCTTTGAAGACCCCGTAGAAACTGGTACAGCTTGGCTGGGATATTGTACTACATCCGCTGTAGTCACCTGACCTTGAACATTTAAATTAACATTTATTTCGATCCCTATAAAATTCTCTAATTTCTCTAAACTTCAATTCTCTGGGAGCCTGTCAGAACTACTTACATCTGTCCATTATCCAGGAAGATGCCAAATTCTAAGAGGATGGAATCATGAAGCTGTCTCCAAGATATCGAAAGGAAGTGGAACAATATGGAACATACGTGATTGAATTAATGTATGTAAAAATATCTTAATATTATTTTTAAATTCATTAAAAAACCTATAAATTTTGTTCGGACCCAATATTAGCGACATGATGTTCCTTATTTACTAATACATCAATAAGTCTGTAGCATAATTATTAAAAAAAAGGTATTTATTTTATGCAACAAATATTTATATTTTCAACATAATCTCCTTCCTTGTTAATGTAGTTAATGCAGTGATGAATGTTACACACACACAACTGATAGATACTGAAACTTCCAGGTCGACTTCCTATTTATTCCTGCTCAAGACGTTATACATGAAAGTTCGCTTATTTTCAACAGGTTAGTTGACGTACTTTGGAGTCGGTCATGAATTAGTTATGTGTGCGTGTGTGCGTGTAAAAAACGTAAAACTTAATAATCTTTTCCCTCAATTTACTTCTGCGTATCAGTAAAGTAGAGTGAAAATTTACAAAAAAGTTAGAAAATAAAATCACATTTGGAAAGAAAAATATTACTTTTCTCTTTTACCTACACACACACACACACACACACACACACACACACACACACACACACACATATATATAAAATGGTGGCAAACAGCTGCAGTAATTTTAAAATCGTCGACTGAATAGTAAAAGCGACATCAATGGATGATGGTCTGATAAAGATTATAGAATGTCACGGATTCCAAACATAAAATAAATAAAATATTCAGTTATGAGTTATTGTGTTAATTATACAGACTGTGTCGCGGTCTTTGTAATCTTTTCAGGGATTTATTTTAAAAAAATATGTTGCGCACGTTTATAATAATGAGAAACATATAGACAAACACACACACATCCACATCCTAGATAGATAGATAGATAGATAGATAGATAGATAGATAGATAGATAGATAGATAGATTATCGACTTTATCGTGAGAAAATAAACTTGCATAATAGAATGTGACATAGTTTATATCCGACGGAATAGTGCAAAGTCATTTGTCAGATCAATTCTCAAAATCTGCCCAGCTAAGCAAGCATCCAGTTTGGCACGGAAGTGCTTTTCTTGGTCCGGCCGGTAACTTTTTAAACGGGTCCTTGTGTAAAACTTTCAAGAATTTAAATCAACTTTTGAATCTGTTCGTCTATTAAAAAAGAAGAAAATATCAATGTTCTCTGTGTCTCGTGAAAAGTTTGGCACATTTTTGCAATCACAACGCCAAGAAGTGAAGAAATGAAGAAATGAAGGCCATACTTTTCCCATACATTTTTCTTTCTTTAAAGAAACCATTTCACGCCTTAAAATTCTCATACCATATATATATATATATATATATATATATATATATATATATATATATATATATATTTCTATGAATGGTTATTCAAATCCACCAAAATTTCTATCTCACACCCACACACACACACACACACACACACACACACACACACACACACACACACACACACACACATCCATTGATGTCGCTTTTACTATGTGTGTATATGTGTGTGTGTGTGTGTGTGTATATGTGTGTGTGTGTGTGTATGCTGCTTCGGAAAATCTCTCGGTTCGGGTAACTTTCCATATTCAATATTTTCATGACAAAACATCAGAATAATGATTTTGGGAAGTCTGTTGGACCGAAAATTTTCAGTACCCCCTCTATCTATCTATCTATCTATCTATTTCTCTCTCTCTCTCTCTCTCTCTCTCTCTCTCTCTATATATATATATATATATATATATATATATATATATGGAGAGAGAGAGAGAGAAAGAGAAAGCGAGAGAAGGTATAAGAGGTGTTTGATGCTGTAACCGTTACATATATATATATATATATATATATATATATATATATATATATATATATTTGTGTGTGTGTGTGTGTGTGTATGTGTCAGCCTACTTGTAATTTAAGCCTAGCAAAATCGCTTGATCATACTTGTTAAAATAATAGACCGAGTCACATCAGAAGTTGATGGTACTGTCCCCTGCGGAGACGTTACACTATCGAACACGTCGTAATAATGTTTCATGGTGACCTTTAAGAAAGGAGGACCCTATTGACTTGCTTCCGGACACACCTGCAGTATAGAGGAAAGCAAATGGTTAAACGGAATGTTTGATGTCAAACATCAAAGGGAGATAATTATGCTATTAAATCTGAGGTGGGTGGGATTGCGATGTGAGTGTCGGATCGACTGTTCTTTCTTGCTTTTTCTTTCTTTGTTCTACATCTATTTTTTCATTTATTTATTTTTTCTACTTTCTTTAATTTTCTTTGTTTTTATTCCCTACAACACTCTTTCTTTCTTTCTTTCTTTCTTTCTTTTCGCTATTCTTCCTCTACGTTTCCTTTTCATTTAATTTCTCCGTAGACGTAGAATCTGTGTGTAGAATATTATGATTGATCAAAACAGTTTTCGTTCATATATATATATATATATATATATATATATATATATATATATATATATATATATATATATATATATATCAGTTTGTGTATATATTTTTTTAATGATATCCATATTTGCTGTTGAACATTCTATATATATATATTTTTTATTTCTTGAAGAGGTACTTGTGTAGTTTATGCCTCTTGACGAGGTATCAACCACAAACGATAGCCGCAATGGGTCGCCGATTGCTTTGAGATGTTTCCTGAATGATACAACGATGAACGAAGCCTTTGTTCGGATTTAGTAAGTCAAATAAAAATATATATAAGTTCCAAAAACGTTAAGTGCCACTAGACCTGAATTGTCCCTGTTACTCAGAACAACAACATCCCACGCCATAAAATTGAACAATGTGCTCGTAAATTTGAGTGAATACACGGCGGAGGATGAAAAGACTGGGAACAAAGCCGACTAAAATGCTAAACAAAACATTTAAGGGCCATACAGACAAATGATATATCCGCGCGCGCTCGCACACACACTCACTCACACGAACGCATATATATATATATATATATATATATATATATATATATATATGCAAATCCCATGTTTCTGTTTATCTAAATTGAAGTGCCAAAAAAATAGAAATATCAGTGCATCAGATGTTTGCGTTCACCCTACTTGTAGGAATAGACTCACCTGTATGATAAATATATGACGTAATAGGTAAAGATGTAATGTATCTCTGGCATTAAACCATGTACAGCATTTAAGAACGTTTGACTGCGGAATGAATATTGGAGCCCAAATGTTGACATCTTTAGCTTCGAAGTGGTAACTACTTTTCGACTTTCCTAGAGAAACAGTACCCTGTGTCTACTAAGGATATGTAAATTCCGGACAAACATCAGCAGGGTGTAAAAACTATATGTGACGCAAGAACGAGATATTACCTAATGAAAAGTAACTTGATATCAAATCACATCTCAGTTAAATGCCGGCATCACTCAACTCATTACTCAACACGTTGTACATCAAATTTTGCATTCCATGGAGATCTGTAGTCGACTAACAAAGGTACCGTGATTGACATTACAACATCGTTTATTGCACGTCACTCGGACCGGACAACATCGACATTGGAACATGAAAGTTTGGCACCTCGTCACACGAATCACATTTTTAAAGTTTAACGAGGGAGTTTTTTTAAAGCATTTCACCCCAAGCAAGTCGAGAGTGCCACTAGCACACAAGGGTTTACAGAGAGTGAAATTAAGAGAAAAGTGGGGGTGCTTGAGGAAAGGATAAAGAGAAGGACGGGGATCAAGATCAAGGCATCAGAAGATGTCGATTGACATTATATTTAAATTGTTGATAAAGTCCCTCAAGGACAAAATGCGCCGGTAAAGAATATTTTTATCTCTTGTCCCTTTTTATTCATTAATTTCCTCTCTTTCTCTCTCTCTCTCTCTCTCTCTCTCTCTATATATATATATATATATATATGTGTGTGTGTGTGTGTGTGTGTGTGTGCGTGTGTGTGTATACATATATTTATTGACTGAATATAGATGCACGAGATTCAGTCATATCATAGGCACGCTGGCCTAGTGGTATGTTGCTTGTCTAAGAGTCCAGGTTCGAATCTCGGTAGTGGATGCGCACTGCTGATTAGTCCGAAAAAGAGCAAAACGGCCGTTCAGTGTTTTGTGTATTCTTGTTTTAGACTCATTGAATTATTATGCGTTACAATACTGATCACAAGAGATTGTGGGTTCCGCAAAATGAACCACCACAAACTGGACTAAAATCGGTCTTCTCCACCAAAATGTGTGGCTGTTTAAGTTATGGAATTGTAAAGGAAAATCAAATGATTTATTCGAACAAGTACTGCTCTCAGAATAATTGACTATAGCAGGCGACAAAAGGCTCACGGGAATATTTCATATAAAGGGTGGATTGTTCCATCAGAATAATGCCAAAGTGTCTATGCTTGGTAACCATGTCAAAATTGTTACAGCTTGTATGGGAAGTTTTCTGTGATTTTAGATCTTGCAAATTCAGATTACAATTTATTCTAAAATTCATTTCTTCAGAAGACATCAAAAGGCACTTGGGAGTGTTATTTTTTTTTCCTGAGAATGATAAAATGTTCAGGAGAGGGAAGTTGTACGAAAGACAGCAGAAGACAAAGAAAATTATAATTGTATTGTTCAATAAAGTAAACGTTGAAAAGTAAATTGCATTTTTATTTTTACTTAACCGAATGAAAATTTTCGTCACCCAGCATAGGTGTAGGCGCCCGTGTGTGCTTGGTGGAGAGGGAGAAATAGAACCTTTTGAACAGAAGTGTTGCTTTGTTTAACAATTTGATATCGTAATTATTTCTGAATTAGTGATGTTGGATACCATTATGATCAACCTCGTTCATGTCTTCAGCTGGAAAAAATATTTTTATAGCGATCTGATTTGTGATTTCAGTTCTCCAAACCGACATTTATTTAATCTCTTCTTTCTAGGTGAAGAATTGGTAACACGCTTTAACACAGACCAAATCAGTCACATCTGAGTCACATATAATGGCGTTAAGAAGAGTGAAATCTCAGCCCATTCGTATGTTTAATGACTGTAAAGAACTAGAGTCGCTGATTTCGTAGCTCAATGTTGTTTTTTGTTATTTCAAATACCATGACCCAGCGGGGCGTTGATGATCAGGACACACTGCAGGTTATATGTAGGTTCCTGTTGCCTTCTCCGCAGTTTTCGAATTCAAGGGTTTCATTCCTTTAGAGTGGTTGCCAATCAAGGCTAGAAAACCCAGTTTACCTAGCTATTTAATTCTTGAATGAAGGGAGAAGACTGGGTTTCATACTTTTCTCAAGGTTATCTGTACGAAAATGAATGCAACAGCATTGGCTGGTATTTGAACCCTGCTTGCCGATCCCATTTTCCGCATCAGTGACCGTTACAATACGCGCCCATCCAAGCTCAGTGTAGAGTTTGACTTGTAGAATGCTTCCTTCGTCGGCGTGTCATACACGACGACTTGTATCAGTTAGGATAGTCAAGAGCTAAATGATACTTCGTTTCATAGATCATTATTAATAACATTTCTGCTGTTACTTACCAGTTGCCCGTTTTATTTGAACGTCGGTAAACATTCATAAGTTTTCATGCTATCCAGGTATGTAGTTGGTGACACTCCTTAGCAAATGAGATTAAATAAATTTTGATGTAATAATAATTCATCACCCACGATGAATAACGTAGGACCAAATATAGTAAACATTTAATCTCTTCATTAACAAATAGACGACCCTTTATAATGTCCATGTTTCAAACTAATTTAAGCTGAACTTATGCATGAGGATTGTTAATGGCACAGGCCAGGTAGTATAATCATCTCTCTGCTGTGTTTCTATCCGCGGAGAGGTGGGGGATGGGTCGGTATTCATGTCGATGTCATCGCAAACGATCGTTTCGGGGGCTAGGCAATTTTTATCCTTGGCCCGGGTGTACGCGCTCGGGTGCCTCACATTAAATCCGACCTTGTGATACATCACACCCTCGTGGGGAGACGGATAAATACATACATGAGGATTTGTCTATATTTCTGAGATGAGGTATTATGTACACAATTTACATTATTCGGACTATTGTCCTCATCTTTGTTGCCATATTTATCACAACGTTTCGGCCGCTGTACGCTCCAGCCTTCTTCAGATGGTTGGAATGTCGAACTGAACTCTTTATTTCGCTCGCTGGGGTAGACTGTTCTAGTTCCACGTGCCATGTGTAATGGATGTCAGATATCAGTTATCTTCTGTTAATTCCCCTCTCCAAGTTCTCACCCCCTTAACCAGGTATTGAACTCACGCTCTTTGGGTCCTGTCACTGGATCTAACTAACGCTTTTATCCACTGTGCCATGTGTCCTTGAAAACAGTTTAACCCAGCGAGCAAAATAAAGGGTTCAGTTTGACATTCCAACCACCCGAAGAAGGCCGGAGTGTACAACGGCAGAAACGTTGTAATAAATATGGCAACAAAGATGAGGACAATAGTCCGAATAATGTAAATAGTATATATGAGGTTTGTTCTTTATTTCTTATTGGTTGGTGTTCGAGTCCAGGCTCATGGCCATATCATGCTGAAACACTGGTTCTCATCTGATAACCGAAGTTAAGTAATGTTGAACCTGGTCAGTACCTAGATGGGTAACCGCTCGAAAATACCAGATGCTTTAAACTCCGATGTGCGGGTGATGTAATGGATAACGGCTCGTATTCCAGTCGGGTCCGTCACTTACGTGCAAATACTCTTGGGAAATGTTTTAATCTAACTCTTCTCCTCCCAGTTATGGGTTAAATAGTAAAACTTGTATCAGAAAACTTGTATCAGTTCTTAAAATATCAAAATACGTTTTAACTTTAAATAACCATAAAAGGGTTGATAAACCGTAAAAACCAATCAAATCGAGCCGAGTTAAAAGCCAGGAATTCGAATATTTTTATCGCAAGCATAGAATTAACCTTAATTTTTCTTGGGTTGGGGTTAAACACATCATGTACAGGAATTATGAAGAATATGGATCAGCTTTGCTTGTTGTAGTATAAAATCTTACAAATGTAGGACACACAGAAAGGAACGAACTCTCTACAGTAGTAATAGTTTAAAAGTTTAACATCTTGATTTTTTCTCCACTAGGAAGTTTAATTTGGTTTGGCACAAGGCCACAACAATGAAACATGAAGTCAAAATCGAACAATCGTCTGTAAATCGAACTTCTAAGCATTGTTCTAAAGCGTTGTTCCATTTAACTTATTTAAAGCCTGATTTTAAAAGCCCTTCTTTCTAGCGGTCAGTCTTACAACTGAGTAATCTATGATAATTGGCATGTATAGATTTCTGTTAAAATTGGTCATTTTTGGCACACGCCCAGATTCATGACGCGCCCTGTGAAACGGTCTTACTAGTAATCGCTTGCGAGACGTGCATAATCAGTAGACCACCAACAATTCTGGCTGACCTAGGGGTCCACTCGTCTGACAGGAGCCATATTTTCTACCTTTGAAATCTCAGTTAATAACCCGATTAGAGTTTCAAACCCCAGACAGAAAATTAGAGGGGCCAACCGTTTGTCCACAACATGATAAAGTAATGCGAAAATAAGACGCAAGTATTTTTCTTTTGTAGGTACTTCGACAAGTCTGTCTTTGATACTTGCGGGTAAAGCTTAAATGGCAAAGCGACAGAGGAAAAATGAGAAAATCTGAGAGTCGATACAGAGTAAATAAAGCTTGAATTTCTGTCTAAGCGGCTATAGACACATCAACAATTATAGGCAATACTTTTAGTGATCTAAATTTTCCCTTCAATTAAGCACTGAGGGTCTGTTTCCTAGACAGCACCTCACTATTTCTTTTGACAGGGATATCTGATATTCATATCTATATTTTTCTTTTAAGTTCATTCACTTTCTCATAATTTTGAGAATTCTGAGAGGAAATATTGTCATGTTTAATTTAACTTTTCATTCGTTTTATTTTTGTTGCTCCTGTTGGTTTTTACGTAATGATCAGGTTTTTAAATTCTACAAGCGCAAGCATGGATTTGAAATAAGAATTTCTCAACGAGATGGAATACAAATTTTTGTCTGATACTCAGTCTTTACCCATAGCTCTTGTGTGCAAGTCGATATTATCTAAAATCTGACTATTCTAAGTACGCGTAGCAAATTTCTTATATCATGTAAAAGTCAATTTGCATATATTTTTTTTATACAATAATTGAATATTGCAGATGAGCATACCGAGTTTTCTTTTGATCGAATCTATTTTTCCAAGAGCAACAAGTCAATATTTGGATTATTATTCTGCACTTATATGGCCAAACAATAATATAAAACATTTTAATTAAGAAGAATGTTATGAGCATAAAAGAAATCATCCCGACCTGGAAAAAGTTCGATTTAAATCTTCCCCAAGGTGATGAGGAAGGAGTAAATCCAAATTAGCAGAATCACATTCTGAACACAGTTCAATTTAAATCTTCGCGGGAAAGTCAGCTCCGATCTTATTGTTGTAAAATACTGGGCAGAAAAAGTTAGTTTAACATTTACAAAGCTGCGTGGACTAATATTTTGGGCTCCTACTGAAAAATTGGTTCTTGCGAAAATGACTTAATGTAGTATATATATACTTGGACCGATTTTAATGTGAATTAAGTTTAAGTGTCTAATGATTTTTTCTTTTTTTTTCAGATTTGGCGGACATTTGGGAGATATAATTTTTCACACCTAATCGCCATGACTTAAATAACATGATCCAATAGAGAAATATATAAATTTTCATTAATAACAGTGATTTATTTACTGCTGAATTTGATCCGTCTTAATGAAACACCCTTATATATAATCCGTCTTAATGATACACGCACATTATATATATATATATATATATATATATATATATATATATATATATATATATAGCATAATGAGAATCGACGTATACTTTCTTAATATGTATATAATATAGAAAAAAAACAACTGAAAAGTTGCAAATTAAAAAAAAAATTGAATGTTTTTTTTGTGAAAGTATTTATTTATATTTTTATATATATATATTTGATATTTCAGATCGGCCCCGATCTTTCTTCAGAAATGGCTGTTGTCAGAAGTTTGCTACTTAATGTAAACAAACTTCTGAAAACAGCCATTTCTGATGAAAGATCGGGGCCGATCTGAAATGTCAAATATATATATATATATATATATAAATATAAATAAATACTTTCACAAAAAAACATTCAATTTTTTTTAATTTGCAACTATTCAGTTGTTTTTTCTATATATATATATATATATATATATATATATATATATATATATATATATATATATATATATATACGAGATGAATTTTTGTAAAAGCAGTACAACCGTACGCAATGGATGCCACTCTTCGTAGCCGAGTCGTTTAAGAGCTCGTCTTGTCTGATGAAAGTGTGTGTATATATATATATATATATATATATATATATATATATATATATATATATATATATATATATATATATATGAACGCTGATGTCGGAGTAAACGGACGTGTTTTTTTCATGGCTCTAAGAAAGCGATGTTAAGGAAAGTTTCAATTGTTTTTTTTTATTTTTAATCATACATTATTCTTATATTTTTCTTGTTTATTATTTATGATATTTCAGTTATGTTATTCATTTACAGTATTTAATATATGAATTTTATAATTCTATTGTATATCTTTACCTATCTTTATTTGTGGTATACAATGATTTCTCTTCTTTTTTTCTTTCTATCTTTTTTATTTTAAAACAATTGTTTCGCTAGTGAAATTTCTCGCTAAGAGTTATGAGAATATTTATTTTATTTGTTTGACTAATTATATAGTGGCATGAATAATTTTAATTTATTTATATCTAAGCGTAACTTTTATTTATCTGTTGTTGTTTTTACGAAAGTGGACGTAATTTTCGGAATTAGTGGAAAGCAGTTTTTCTAATGTTTATTTTGTTTATCTTTGACTAGTGGCTCATTATCGTCGATTCTTTTTTTCTATTATTATTATTATTAGTTATATTCAAAGTTTCTTTTATCACATTTAGTATGAATTTTAATTCTTTACATTTTCTTATTTTTTATTTGCAAAGTAACGTAATTTCAATGTTATTGTAAATGCGCTCCAAGTTATAACGTTATTTTGTTTCGTTTTTACTGCTAGTCAATTTGTTCTCTTGTTATCGTTCAATTTTTTTAAAAGAAACAACAACAATAATAATAATAAAATTTTATCCTATACTTTATAATAATTTATATATATATATATATATATACACACACATACACATATATAAAAACAACATTTATAATAATAATGATAAAATATTGTAATAATAATCTTATATTGCTTTATTTTATTCTATTAATATTATTTAAAATGTATATATATATAGCAATATATCGACATTTAATTTCGAACTGTTTACTCCGACATCCCAAAAAAAAACAAAAAAAAACTTTTTATGTGTTTAGGGGGCATTGGGTAGAAGTAGTACCTTTGTTGCTCATCTACTGTATCTTATTTTTAAGGGTAACGGGCAACATTGGTCTTTACCCATCCTCTAAATCTCTCACGTATATATATATATATATATATATATATATATATATATATATATATATATATATATATATATATAATGTCATGTGTATGTCGATAAACTACACCCGGCAGCAAGTCTTCTCATGGGGAGTTTGGAGGATTTGAGGAACGTGGAACCACCTTTTAATTGCTGTTGTTCCCAGGTCCACCGTGACCCAGGGTGGTAGCACCTGTTAGGGTCCCAGCTATGTGCAAATAGTGTCTACCAGGGTTGACCAAGCTCTTTAGTGTTATAGAACACGATTGGTCTAGGAGATGGAAAACTCTTGCACGAAAAGCCTGAGGTCTATTGTCTGCTTCGTCTGTGGCGTTTGTTTGCACCGACTGAGTGTATCAATAGTTCCGAAAAGTGTGGATGGTTCTGCACAAGCCTTCACCACTTTAATCAAATCACTTGTGTGGGTTTTCTGGCGGTTTACCTTGATTCGTTCTTATCCACACAGATTCACTTGCAAGGTCCACTGGCGAGAGAGTGAAGGCGACTGGGTCAGGTAAAGGATATTACTGGAAGGCTCTAGCTGGAGCTCTACACAGTGGCAGACCGATGGGTGATGGCTGTTCTTTCACAAACCCATGAGCAATTGTGATGTCCGTGTCTTCCATCGGTGACAAAGCAGCCTTATTTAAGATTGCACTGCTTTCCCTATTATGGGGAGGGTGCGATCAAAGGAGCCTTAACCATTGCTTGCTCACACAGAGACTTGGCAGCCCGCTGCAGCTGTCTGGTTATCCAATAAAGCAATCGAAACAGCAAGAAAGATCAAAAGAAATATAGGAAGAATTTCCATTTTGAATCCTGGAATGTTCGCACTCTCTAGGACAATGATTCTGCACCAGAGCATAAAACAGCTCTTGTTTCTCTCGAGTTAAAGAAATATAGCATCGACATAGCGGCCATTAGTGAAACACGTCTGGCTGGTAATTCTCAGCTTAAGGAAGAAAAAGGCGGATACGTATTTTTATTGGCTGGCAAGATTGAGAAAGAGCCACGCCAGTCTGGTGTTGGCTTTGCCATCAAGTCAAACCTTGCTAGCTCACTGCCTTCCTTACCTAAAGGCGTATCTGATCGCATAATGGCATTAACCCTCAATCTGGAGGGCAACACCCGTGTGACGAAGGTTACTTACTACGCGCCAACCTTAGGTAGTTCAAATGAAGAAAAAGATGATTTTTACAATCTCCTTCGGGATGTCATCTCCAAAGTCCAACATAAGGATAAATTAGTCCTTACAGGTGATTTCAATGCTCGTGTTAGCAGTGATTATTGGAAGGGCATTTCAGGTTACCATGGTATTGGTCATGTGAATTCTAATTGATTATGCCTTCTCACTATCTGCAAGGAATTTGACCTTAGTATCACTAAATACCTTCTACCAGCAACCCGGCTGTCGTAAAACGACGTGGATGCATCCTCGTTCGATCATCACCAAAAGACGGGACATAAAAGTTTTTAAGATAACGCTTTCATTCCACACAACATGCTATCTGTCAGATCACGCTTTACTTCGGAGTAAAGCTACACTGCATCTGTAAAAGCGAAGGATTATAAAATCTACAGTGCCCAAGCGCATTAATGTACTGCCTCTTAAATCGACTGAAACGAAAATTGAGCTCTCTGATAAACTTGATGCTGCACTTGATTCTGTAAATATTACCAATGATATCGAATCATCTTGGAAGGCTCTGCGGGATGCAACATATTCTACATCCTTGGTAGCAAAGTTAACTACGTGGAACTTTAGATGATGAAACCATGCATCGGATTGCTAACGGTACCAGTGTTTTCGGCAAACTTCGCCATCGCTTGTGGAATGAGCGGGGTATTCGACTGGATACGAAAATCCAGGTTTACAGAGCTGTTGTACTTGCCATCCTTTTGTACGGCCAAGAGTCGTAGACTCCATACAGGTACCATATACGCCAGCTGGATGTTTTCCATAAAATCTGTTTGCGTGCAATCTATGAAGTTAACCTTCAAGATGGGACATCTAACATAGACTTGTTTAACAAGTGTAATATTGGAGGAATCGAGACTTTTCTCATACAGTCTCAGTTACGGTAGACTGGTCATGTCTTGAGAATGTCTGATGACAGAATACTCAAGATCCTAATGTACAGCCAGTTAGATCATGGCTACAGGAATGTAGGACGCCCATGGCTAAGATACAAAGAACAAGCTGAAAAGCAACTTGTCAGCTGTCAATATACCACATAACACCCTTGAGCGCTTAGCCTCGGAGCGGATAGAATGGAGATCAACGTGCATTTTTCAATCTGCTTGTCTGAATCATCTTCAAGAAGCGAGAGCAAGAACTGAAAGGTCATCCAATCCAACAGTGATCTCATCTCACAATCCTCACTCTTGCTCCGTATGTGGCCTCCTTTGTAAATCACTAGCGGGACTTAAATGTCACTTAAGATTATCGCACAAAATTTCATAACTGAATCAACTAAGCTGTCAGATCCTGATACGTCGAAACCGACGGTAGAGTCCATTATATATATATATATATATATATATATATATATATATATATATATATATATATATATGGGGGGGCATTACTTCTGACACTTTGAAGACGAAAATAGGACTACAGAAGCGATTAGAACTTCATAAGAACATGTTCCTGTCCAAAGAGATGTATAACATTCAGCCTGTTGGTTCCCAACGTCCAAGGATGTATAATTTACCAAAAATTCAGAAAGTGGACATTCCACACAAGCCTATTTTGTCTATGGTGCATTCTGCCCAGCACAGATTAGCTAAGTGGCTTATTAAGGTTCTTGATTCGGATTTAGATTTCTATTCGTAGTATTGTGTTCCAGACTCGTTCCAATTTGCGTCATTTATGCGCAAATTGCAACCCACTATTGGCACTGAGTATTTCGTGTCTTTTGATATATCCAGTTTTGTTTGATGAAACCATTGATATTTGCGCGGATATTTTATATCGTGGCCCCGTAAAGCCCCTATCATTTCCTGAGGTTGTGATTGTTGAGTTGATGGAGATGGCTACCAAGTCTGTCTCCTTCAGCTTCAACAATTGCATGTACCGACAGATTGATAGAGTCGCGATGGGTAGTCCTTTGGGACCACTAATGGCTAACATCTTTGTCTGTTTCCATGAGAGACATTTATTTGACAAAATCCCGAAGACTTATTGTTATTTCCGTTACGTTGACAATATGTTTACATCGTTTTCTTCACGAAATGAAGCAGAAAAAACTTTTTAAATACTTGAATAATCTCCACCTCTATTTGAAATTTACTATGGAGATGTAAGAGAACAATAAGTTACTTTTCCTGGATGTGCTCGTTGAGAGAACTTCGTCATGTTGTATAGGAAACCCATTTTTCGTCAAAACTCGTCAAAACTCTCACTCATCGGGCTTCGATGCTTGACGCCGAGCTTAGGCAAATTAAGCAGCTGTTTTTGGCGAATGGCTACTCTGAATGTGAGATTACAAGTACCATTGGACTTAAAATCCCGAAGACTTCAATGGAGTTAAAGTATTTGGTCTAAGTGTCCTGTATACATGAGACTACCGTGGATTGGTCCCAGTAGTCAGGTATACGCCGATAAAATATCTTCTTCGGTCAGGTAGTTTTTCAATTCTGTAGTGGTCTGGAATATTTTTTTTCTACCAGATCTTTTCCCTCTGTCCGTCAGGATGTATTGCCTACCCATCAGCAGAGTTTAGTCTTTATCAATATAAATGTCAGTGTGAAGCTGATTATGTGCGTAAGACTATCATGAGGTTAGAATCGCCCAGCATGTCCCTGGCCAAATACGTAGTGCCTGTAACATCCGGGCGCACACAGTCTTATGAGTTCGTTATCGCCGAATATTTATTGAATTCAGCCGCTTGTAGGACTGGCTACTCTGAGGATTTCTTCGCTGTTTTGCACAAGGCACGGACGAGACTCCACCATAACATCTTGGAGGCAGCTGTTATTAATATACAACGTTAAGACCCTGTGTAAGGAGAGAGGATTAAAACATAAACTCGCACTTTTTGGTGAATCCGTAGGCCAAATTGAGTGAAAATATTTCATCTCTCCCTTCCCCGGTTTTGTGCTGTTTTAAAATTCGGCTCTTGAACATTTTCTTTCTTTTCGACAATTTAGTTTTATACCGACGATATCAATTTCTGAAGATGAGTCAGCCGAAAGGTACGTTAAGTTAATGTGATACTATTGTATCTTATTTAAGAAATTAATTATGATCCCTGTTTTAATAATTGTATTATCTTGGTGTGCCACCAGAAACTTTATTGAAAATAAACATGGAGCGCTCTTTTGTGAGTTAGTTTTAACATATTTCAAATTCTATGTTGTCTTAAGAGGACTCGCTTGGATTATACCAACGGATTACTACCTATATATATATATATATATATATATATATATATTGTCATTCACAGACTGACTGGTTCGCTGTATCACACACACACATACACACACACACACACACATATATATATATGTTTTTATGAATTCAACGCTATTCTTAGTGGATACGCATATTTGGGTAGACGCTCTGCTTATCTATTAAAATGTATATTTATTTATTTTCTTATTTTCGTCCACCGCTCTGAATATTCGAGAAATCTTATTAAAGAAAATATGAGAAGCCAAGACCTCCTCCTTGGCAGGGGAAAAACTGTCGTTAGATCCGACGTCTTTAGACCGACTCAGTCACAGAGTTTGGCGGCAATCAAGCAAAATTGGAATAGTGCCTTATGAATGCAAATCTTTCCTAGACTTTCATATCTGCTGAGTTTAACAGAGCCCATTTTTTTCTTCTTTTCAGATTGTTTAAAGAAAAACGAAACGGTTTTGTTAAGAATTTCTGTTTATTTTTTCTATATTTCGAACCATTTTCTAGGGTTTCCAGCGAAAATTTGGATATAAAATCTATCACACACACACACACAGACACACCCAGACACACACACACACACACACACACACACACACACACACACACACACACACACACACACACACACACACACACACAACATTATCACCAGAAAATCTGCGATAACTGCTTACAAATGCCGATAATATTCAGGCATTAGAAAATATACAAACAATTTTTCACTGGAAATAAACACATGGATCCGAAATGTAGAATCAAATAAAATAAACAAAATATCCTTAACAAAGAACAGTCATTCGTCGTTTCTTTAACTCTGTCTGTCTGTCTGTCTGTCTGTCTGTCTGTCTGTCTCTCTCTCTCTCTCTGTCTCTCTCTCTATATATATATATATATATATATATATATTTCTAAAGAAAGGAATAGATTTATTTATTTATTAATCCGACAGATTTTTATTACTTAAAGGTTTTTTTTAGTGGATCCTCGTATTTGGAAGCATATTGAATATTCAGGGTCGTATAGGAAAGTAAATACGATTTAATAAACAAACGGAGCGTCTACGCAAATATGAGTATCCACTAAAATAACGGTTTACGAATAAATCTCTCTCCCTCCCTCCCTTCCCCCCTCTCTCTCTCTATTTATATATCTGTTATATGTCTCTCTCTCTATATATGTAAATATAAATATATATTTATATATATAAATATATATATATATATGCGCACACACATAGAAGCACATACAGACACACACACACACACACACACACACACACACACACACACACACACACACACACACACACACACACACACATCCAAACAACCCCTCACACACACACACACACACACACACACACACACACATATATATATATTAATTTCTTGGTGGCCTTAGAAAATTAAGAAAAATAACAAAAATTTTCTTTCAAATAATTTTTATTTTCCCAAGTACTTTCAATCTCATCTGAGACCATCTTCAAGGGGTTTAATTGACTGTCAATATGTATATGAACTTCTGTAAATTCAAAGCATTTCAACAGTTTTATACGGCGTTCTACATTTCAAATTAAAAATTCACGTGTTTTTTTAAAGTGCTCAATAACAGGCAATATATATATATATTTATATATATATATATATATATATATATATATATATATATATATATATATATATATGTATATATGTGTGTGTGTGTGTGTGTGTGTGTGTGTGTGTGTGTGTGTGTGAAGTCATTATTATACTAATAGTAGTACTCGGTCGGTAAAAAAAACCTCAGATAGCACAATTTGCAAGTCTATCAAAACAAATTGGTACCCGAGATAAAAATGGAAAAAAAAAAGGAAAGAACTAGAAACATCCGAACAGGGCGAAACAAATCATCGAGTGTCTTAAGTTTTTAGTCTAAAGAAAAAACCCAAGCGAGTAACAAAGCTAAAACGTAGAGTGCTCAATATACTAAGTAGAGCTGGAATAAATTCAGATTACCCTGAAGATCCGTTTAGGTGAAACACAGGTAGGTTATTATTATTATTATTATTATTATTATTATTATTATTATATATATATATATATATATATATATATATATATATATATATATATATATATATATATATATATACGAGACCGTCTACGTCTACGAAGCTCTGGAATCGGAATGCTGACGGTAACATCAATCAGCTAAGTGATAAACTTTTACTTATATTAATTGTATATATATATATATGTATATACACACACAAAGATATATATATATATATATATATATATATATATATATATATATATAATTGTATATATATGTAAAATTGTTTTCGCTACAATGAACTTCAGTGATCTAAAGCACGCCTACTGTAGCGTAACTGTTGTCGCCATTATTGTGAGTTCAGTTAGTATGACTTCGAGGAAGGCGTGAATCCCTATCCCTCTATTCTGTCGTCAGATATATCTAGTTGACACAGAAGTGTGTTGTTGAGAGAGCACTTGGACTAAGCGCAGGTCGTAGTAACATGAATAGCTGCTGCACCCATTGACAGTTTGGACAAGGGGCAGTCAAGTTATATCTCAATATACAACAACGTTATATTATAATTTATTTAAGAATTGTGCCAATTCTACTAATTTAGCACAGATACTTCATTGATCCTAGGTAATGGTCCAGAGAGCAAAACTGATCTTATGCAGAGTACACAAATTGATCCTAAGCCAAGGGTCAGAAAGTAATAGTTTATGCTGAGTACACAGACACTTCACTGATCCTAACAGTGGACCAGAGAGCAACACTGATCTTACGAAGAGTGCGCAAATACACTGATCCCAAGCCATGTATCAGAAAGTAATAATTTGATTCTATGCTAAGTGCACAGATACTACACTGATCTTAGTCAGAGTACCAGCGAGTGGAATTTTCATCCTATTCTCGTCTATAAAATAAAATAGTGTCTTCATTCGCATCAATGCAAAAACTCAACTTCAAAGCTTTTCAAAATTAAATCTTTTCATTAATATTAAAAATTTAACAAAATTTATTACTTCATAGAATTTCACCAAATTAAAGACAAAAATGTTTAGTATTTTTCATACCAGTTTATAATGGTAGTCATTTTGGATTTTGCTGTTATTAAGGTTTCTCCTTTGTAATTAACGTAACCGTTGTACTCTCCTGTACCTTTTATTTGTAAAATGTAACATTTTGTGTTATAGAATTTTACATATATCTTTTTACATTTAAAGTTATACAATATATGTTTTCTTTTCTATTTCTAAAACCCATAAAAAGCATTTTAGCAATTTAAGGATTAATGTTTTCGCCAAAATTAAGCAATCTGAACATTGGTCAAAATTCTAAACTTCTTATAGAAAAAATCGTGTATGACTGAAATAAATTGACTTTTACACGAGTATAAACGGTATATTAAAGTGAACGTCTAAAAAGCGGTAATGGATTTTGTATTACTTTTAAGGCAAGGGACGTTGCTATTTCCTTTCTTTGTCGTTTCCTTAATTTCTTTTTTGAAATGATTATGAGGCGTAAAGACGATGATGAACGGAAAAGTCGCCATATTTGAAGCAGACATTAGCAAGTCCAACTACCCGGAAGTGAGATTTTTATCATTAAAAAAAATGTACCCTGGTCACCCGACGCTGAGACAGGGTGTTTTGCATTTCAACAATGCATGGTGACAAACCAAGTGAAAAAAATGAAGCTAATTATTCTGTGGCATCTCATCATTTATACGATGCCGACATCAAAATAATTTTATCACATCGATTTTTTTATAATTCTGGGAAATGGTGAGTTTTGTACTTCACTAGATGGATGCTCTCACCTGCTTAAGGGAATTTAATTTCTATTTTAAAGATGACATTTATTTGTAAAATCAAATTTATATTTTATCTATATTATAATATATATAATATATATAATAATATTATATAATTTATAATATCACAAATCGTTAACAGCTAATCATACGCATATTGTAGTAAATTATTAAATAAAAACAATTATATGAATAATCGGTCATTTTGAATATTACGATGGTTTAAATATTTCTAATATTTTAAACTCTATGATCATGGTTAATATTTACTGAATTTATTTTCCTGAGTTTTTTTACAGAAATAATTTTTATAATATGAAAATATCAAAAATCAAACAATCTTAGTTTAAATATTGTCATGTTATAACCTTTATAATATGGAACAGTGTTTCCCCAACTTTTTTCAACCAGCACCCACTTTAAGCCCAAATCTTTCAACGCCCGCCTCCTCCGCTGTCAAATTTCGAATATTATACTGAATTCATCTTTCATAGCAAAATAACACTTGGGTATTAGTGAAACATAATTTTAATATTGTTTTCATTTCTATTATAAATGCCAATGATTAAAATGCTAAAAAACCTTCTATTTTATAGCTTATCTCAATGTTTTCAATGCGATTGTTGACTTTGATACTTACTAGCTAAGGCTCTTACTCTCGGTTCCACGCTGCTTAGAAGTAATCATAGATCCCCTCATTTTGTAATTTAGAGGTAGTTTTTTTGTTTAGTAAGAAGCTGTGTAACTGCGTTGAAACCACATTCAACCATATAGGAAGTTGGAAAAACAATGAAAAAAAGTTCGATAGCTTCCCACAGCTTTAGATACCTTTCAGAAATTTCCTTTTGTAGCCAATATTGAATAATCTTTTAAAATTTAAAAAAAAAATTGAATAAATACTCAGCGCCTACTGAGTATGTTCGCCGCCCCTAAAATGAAATAAAAACTCCCACTGATCACTTTCAACATAACAGAAGCCATAAAGGGGCGCTAACGTCCACGTTGGTATAGGGCATGTTTGAAATTTGTTGGCGTCAGTAATTAGCATTTTTTAATGTAGCCTACATAAATATATCGATTAATAAATTCAATAGTCCTGCGAGTTGTGCATCTGCAAAACTTAGAAATTAGAAAAGATAAGTGTTTTTAATTTTTATTTATCTATTTACTATAATTACATTTAAGTCATTTCCCAAACGTGTCTTCACATCAATTCTAATATGTTAGTAGGTACAAATAAAACTCCGCTGCCTAATGATAAAAAGGCTTTTGTTTTACATTACAACTATTTATTTTTCAATGTAATCTCTTCCTTGTCAATGCACTTAATTCGGTAATGAATATTAATCACGTAAATCAAACATTACACAAAACTTTGTTCAAAGTGTAGCCCCATACGTCCACGTATGGATAGACGCAAACAGGGTCAGTGCTGCAAAGACGACTAAAAATGGAGCCTATGACACTTTATTTCAATGAGGAGGTGCTGCTCTAGATTTGCAATTTCCAGGGACTAGGCACATCTTCGTTCGTACCTTTCATTGCTGGAAGATAAAGTTAAACAAAGTCAAAGGTTCTGAAGTCCTTATGCTAATAATGAAGGAAAGCACCGAGTCATATCTGTTAAATAATCAGGCAAAATGCTGAATTTAAAGTGGAATTTACCTTATTGTTGAAATCTAATATTTCTTTAATAAATTTTAAGGGTCGTTTAAATGTTTTACACTCCGGGGAATTGTTCTAATAAGTATGATGGCAAAAGCATGGATAAAAATAGACAATATTTAAAGATTAGTAATTCGACAAAAATTCTAGAAAACGCATCGACTGAAACAATATGATTGAAACAACAAATATAAGGATACTCGTCTAAATAATTCTAGAAATGATGTCAACGCTTTATTTCCGAACTTCACATGACCCTTTTATCCGCTCGATATGCAAATGAATATTTGGCATGAAGATCGGTCATTATTATGGAAATATGATTTTTCTGAACCCAAAGGGATTTTCTGCTCGATTTTACTTTTTGTGTCTTGATCCGGACTTAGGTACACATGTCTATTCGTGTATGGGTGTCATTAGGCAGGTAGGTGGTCAATGTTGTTATAGAATACTCATATGAAATGTGACTAAAAATCGGAAACGGATTAATGTCTTGGCGGTTTCTTTAGACTTATAAACTCACACAAAACAGACAAAAATAGATGAATGTTTTGTATATTTTTATATTGATAGTAAACTGAATACATTTCGCATTTCATGACAAGTATCTATATATTTTTTCTTATACAACAGCCTATTTATTCTTCGATCTTCAATTTATTGAATAGACATGAGCACAAGAATATACAGTCATATACGCTTTTGGTCATATTTCAAAATTTTACCCATCAGTCTATTTCTATTCGTTCCGACATTCTCTATATGGTTTTGTTAATAACTTCTACTAAAAGTAAATGGTTGTTTTTATTGTTCTATAAAAAAACCCCTAAAAACACTGACTACTTTGCAGTAGTTTTTTACCGATCAGTTTTCGGTTTTAAATTACTTGATTCCGGATAAAATATGTAATGTCGGACAAAGATGAAACTGAGCGCCACCTACCATGAGAGATTGATTTATCTCATAGCAAATCCAATACTTTATGTCTTCAGAAGCCATTGATAATTTGCTCTAAATTTAGGTAATGTGAATTGAAAGATGAAAAGATAAAAAGCTTATCGGGTAAAATCTTACTAAAACGGAACCAAAAATGTTCTCACGAAAAAGTTCGTGATGAATGAAAATATTTTATCAGCAAATCTTGAACGATTTCAAGCATTCTGCTAAATAAGAGAAAAAAGATAATTTTCAAAAAATGATAATATAATAAAGGGTGCAATTGATAAATTGTCGCCATTTTATATTTTTAATTTCGCGCATGGGCGTTGTTTGTTTTTGATTTTGTCAACTAAAGAGTATAGTAGGGTCAATTGGGTACTGTCTGTGTGAAAAAGAGCACCATGCAGTAATTCATTCCGCCAGAAATGTAGAAACGGTACGCTGTACTGCTTGGTATTCGCGCCGGAAGCTCCTATTCGAACAGTTCAGAGTGTTTGGATGTCAATCCGAAGACAGTGCAGAGGATTCAGAAAGAGTTGGATGAGTCTAATGGAGATTACGAAGGTATTTGGAGTGATCACTTTACGACGTTATGCCGCCATTCATCTTTCCGCTGGGCTTTAGACTCAACACAGAGGCCTACATCAAGTACCTTGAGGAGGTAGTGCCGCCATAGGCCAAGAGGGTGGCTGCTGGAAGACCCCATGTCTTGCAAGCCTATGTTCTCACCGAAGCAGGAGAACAATTTCTGCGGCCATATCATCCCTTATATCTGGCTACCTTACTCCCAAGACTACACGCACCTTGTTTATTATGTGTGAGGCGCAGTTAAGCGAGAGACCAACAAAAATCCCTGTAATACGAACTGAACGCAAGCATTATGGTCCAGAAGTGATGAGTCAAGAGGCCGTAGTTGAAGCCAATGGCGATTTTACTGAATAAATTTTCTCTTTAATATTTGAAGATATTTTTGTATAATTTTGGTAAATATATCTGTTAAAATGAGATGTCAGTGTTATTTTCATTTTTTCGTAATTTAAATGACAATTTATCTATCGCACCCTGTATATTACTTTTATCAAAGCAATATGAAGTTAACAGGAACGTTGTAAAAAATCTGCTTACATAGAAACATTGAGGGTCAAATACTGTAAATAGTATATGACATTAAAAGATACATTTAGTCAGATGAAGGTACTTTAATGACTTTGAATTTCATTAAAAGCCCGAAGAACAGATCAATCAAAAATGTCATGATAAAAGGAAACAAAAGATGATCATGAAAATAAAAAAATGTATGGAATAATTTATGCAGGCCACAGTGCCGTATTTTGTTTTTATGTTAAATATGGTGTAGCTGAGGTTGAAAGGGCATCAAATCATCTTTAACATGAAACCCTCAGACGTAGCCTTTTTATTTAAAAAGAAATCCGCGGTCAGTTTCTAATTTCAATCTTGGATGAAGGTTATGCTAGTTGGTCTTGATAGTTTGTCATCAGTTAGTATAGAAAAATACATTTCACGTATTAATGCGTTATTTTTAACTAAAATCTCGGAAGCACACGCCAACTTTCGTTGACAGATCTCTGACAATTTTCACAATTTTTCAGCAGATCTAAGATCATTAAACCTTATAGATATAAATTTAGCAATGGCTAAATTGTAAGTACAAGGATGACCGCACTGGAGTCGCTGGTGGTAATGAGTCAGGCAAACATTTGTACCCGAGTACGTTCGGACATATTTCAACTTCCACTTTCTTGAGGCTTAGACCAAAGGAGTTATTTGTTACCAAACAGTAGAGGAAGTTGTACCAATTCATATTATACTGTTGACGGAAATGATTAAAATAAATCTAGAGCAGCATATTAGCATTAATTTTGTGTGGAGATTGGCAAATGTTCTAGTGAAACCATAAACCCATTGAAAATACTTCGGGTCACACATACTATGTAGAAATGGAGGCTGTTCAAAGAAGGGTGAGAAGATGGGTACAATGACACAAGAAGAGGTGCAAATTTTTACAGAGGACAAACCTTTGTGCGCTCAAATTGAAGATTAAATGTGCGTTTGATGACAGAAGAACTAAATACGAGCAGAGGAAACAGTACGGCAGGTTCGAACAGAGGATTTGGGAATGAGAAAAATGAAAGAAAGGGTTAGGAGTTGGTAAGCTCTTCGATAAGAAATCCATTGTAAGAATGGGCGATGCAACTTAATTACAAATTTTAGTCTTCCGTGTTTTTTTTTGTTTTTTTGGCTATTTCCAAAATTGAAAAAATACCCTGAAAGAACAAAGATTTGCTGATATCCCTGACATTCATAAGTAGGTGACTTCTTTGCCAAGAATGTTTCTAGTGATATCACTCATCATCTAGTATCACAGGTTTTGTATGGCTGTTCAATATAGAGTGACTTTTAGCAAGCTAGTTCCCGCAAATCAATCTCAATGGGTGCACGTGATTTAAACAATCTTGTAAAATATTGTTTGTGTGTTAGAATTCGATCTCGTTCTGTTACTGTCACCTGGTGATTGGTTAAACTAAATTCAGTAAATTTCATTATCATTAAAGTAAGTGGCAAGACAGCTATAAATATTCTACCATGCATTAATCATAAGTTGTTTTTTTTTCTTTCTTGGATTATTTTCCTACATATTATTGTTTATTTTAAAATCAAGTGCTTATGTCTTTGTATTCTACAATTGTCTGTTTTTTTTAATAAGCACTGCGTTCAAATCACACTGGGATTTTCTTTTCTGGTCTGTTCACTATTTGAAAAAAAAACTAGTAGAATGTAACAGCCTGGACATTGTGATAAAAACTGACGATAAAATAAAAACATGGGTAAATTTAACATTGTTACGCTTCGTTAATTGAATCAAAATGTTTCTCTTCAAAGTTAATCTTAATGGTCATATGAACTTTTGTAACATTGTTGATTAAATCATTTGATTTATAAATAAAATTTATTTTGCGGTTGCAGCGCGAAAACTTAACTGAAAGGGCGCTCGGTCGGCAATTTGATGTGGTCAGTTTTGTATTGGCCAAAAGACACTATTTCCTAATGTTTCTTACAGTGGACAGCCAAGCTTGTCAACGAAGCCAAAAATATTGTTTGACAGCGAAATGAAACTTTTGTCGCAGATTGACCACAAACGATTCTACGGGAAATAGGTTGATGAGAATATCTAACAACAAGGCGTTTAAAAGGTTCAACTGAAAACACGATCAGTTTACAAATGAACAGACACTATATATATATATATATATATATATATATATATATATATATATATATATATATATATATATATATATATATGGGGGTATGCTGAGTATGTGTGAATGTAAGTGTGTGTATTTGTGGAGAAACATACATATATAAAATATATATGTAGATATATATGCCCCTGTCACTTTATCTGTCTAAAAATAGACAACTGTACGCTGACATAAAGATATATACTAGCGCAAACACACACACACACACACACACACACACACACACACACACACATATATATATATATATATAATCTTATATGTGCTCATGTATGTATATATATATGTTTCCCCCGCACCTCCCTAGTAATTGCCATTACCGAATTTACTTCACATCAAAGAAATGACCAATACACTCCTTCCCTCCCGACCCTCCTTTTCTCGTCCGTCTTACCTTTGTCCAAATGAATTGTTTGTGGCCTCACCCAAACCCTTACCGCAAGCCAACACTAACTCTCAATTTCCCTCAACAATTCTTCTCCCCTAACAAAACCGACCTCCATCTCCTAACGCATCCTACCCTCCCTCACCCAACAAAAAAATCAAAACACGTCATTTTATTCACGAAAATGGGTGTAATTAAGGTAATACGAAATAGTGCAGCTATCAGTTTGATCAGACGCTCGATCGATTCGTCAGCTTAATTTTGGTGAGCATTTTTTAAAATTTTATTGACGAAGTTGCAAGAGTAAGTTCCCAATGCATACATCTACTACTCCTAGTGAGGGATATGAATAAAACTGCCCGTTCTCTGAATGATTGACTAAGATTGCAACGCAGGGTCATCTTCACATCCTACGAACTTAACTTTTCTGTTTTAAGCAAATTTTCTTAGTTCGATATTCCATTTCAGTATATTATATTTCCAATATAATTGTCTCCGACCTAAGATTTTTTGGCTAACAAATATCTATTCTTGAGCATTTGGATAACCTATCACAGAACGCATTCGAGTAAAAAAGTCACAGGAAAATGTCACTGAAAAAGTCATAGGATAAAAAGTTACCGGTAAAAAAGAAACAGAAGAATATTTCTGTTTCTTTTGTCTTTCTTTAACAGAAAGAATTCTTACTTTTTTAAAGGTTAATATGTCAATGAGTCTCAGTAAAGGAATTCGCAGAACTGATGGTACCAATAACATCTGTAAAGAGTGGAATAATAAATTCTTCAACCTTGTTGGTCTCTACCGTCCTTCAATCGGGAGTGTCATTGAATGGTTTCAACGTGAAGAAGCGACAGTGAGCACCATTATGTTGTTGCAACCCCCTCTCCGCACAAAGAACAGTTCGTCAACTGCGACAGAGTTTCTTCGAGGCGTCGGCTGGAATTCTCGTCTTAAACGCTCATCATTAAAAACACTGGATATTCATGTAAATATAAATATTTAACATATAAATTATAAACATATAAATTAGTTGTGACTTTTACTGTGGCTTTTTTCATAGCAAAAATTGTGACTTTTATCTGCTTTTTTTCCCTGTGACTTTACAGGCACAAAACAGTGTTTCGCCATTTCTTCTTGTCATTCGCTTGTCTTCACGGTTGTAGCCTTCTAAAAGAAGAACAGCCGTCAACATAGCCGCCTTCCAAGGAACGGATAGTGAGTTCTATCGTTCATGGATTTAACTTCGTTTCAAATCTATCTTAGGACAATAAATATGCAGTAGCGGTTCCAGCATTTCTTGTCTCTTTTCTTTCTTTCTTTAACTGTATCTTCTCATTCACTTCCTTATTCTTTACATCTTCCAATTTGGGTTGACTGTCAATGTTTTAATCTCAATGTTATACAAAACTGGATTAGTTTCTTATGTGAAAAGGAATAAGAAATACACAAATATTTTCTATTGCACTCACTCTTTTGCCTTTCTTTTGCTCTATGTCTCTATAAAGAATTTTAATGTATCGAAATATTTATGACTTTGCCTCTTGTCTTTCAATCTTTCATTGTCTCCTGATATCTAACTAGCAATGTTTTCTCTATTTTTGCCTTTCTTTCCCTCTCTCTTTCCACTTTTTCTCTGTAATTTCGTTTTGCATATTTTGCTTTTCATTTCGTTTTTCTCTAGCTTCCTTACTTCCAACCTTACCTTTCTCATTCCCTCTTTTCAGCTATTCCTCTCCTTTTCATTTCTCTTTCTAGCGTAATCTTAGTTTTCTCGGACAGAAATCATAACTTAAAAGGGTCGACCATTGGACAGACACTACACTATGATCCGACGTAGAAACAGGTCGTACATTAAAAAAAAACACGAAGAATAACAGAGATTATTTGAACATTAGTCGCAACGCGATATTTAACATGAAAGCAACTGGAAGCGATCTGTTTCATGATAAGTGCTCTCTGAAATTGACCTTGATGAAAACTTGAATTTTGCTGATCGTGGTTAAAATGTAAGAAGGAATATGAAGAATTTTTTTTATGACTTCTTATGCAGTTCTTCACGGTGTAATCTGTTGTAATTATCTTGTTTGTTGTTTAATTGGAATCACATCAGGATGGTCGTAAGTGTCATCTTGATAGAGTCGACTGGTCCAGTGATTAAGCATAATACGTTCGTCTGATATAAAATCCTAAATTCAGTATTTTATCATTTTTATTTCATTATTAAACTTTCAGTGTCTCCAGATGCAACCACTAATGTTTCCAGATGCAATTTCACAATGGGAGATCTGTAGTTCTTATCATGGACTACGATATGTGGTCAATTGTTCCAATAATTTTGTGTGCGTTTCATACGATACATTCTGAGTTTAATTGAATCCAGGTAAAAAATATTACAGGAAAAATGTTACGAATATAAAAGTCGCAGGAAAACAGAAACAGGACAATGTTAGCATTGTTTTTGTGTCTTTCTGCAATGGAATATCTTTTTGATATCCCTAACCCTAACCCTGACGAAAATGTGAATAGTGGAAATCTCGGACCTCAGTGCTGTTGTGGATCAACAATATTTGGATTTAGTGAAAAATACTTTTTACGCCTCTTGCTATGGAAATTATTGAGCGTGGTTAAAAAATCTGCTACAATGGGTTCATATGAATATGTATATGTCACTCGCAAAACCAAGTTGTGGCATTTTGTCTCGTGGCTTTTTTTTCCCAGCCAAAGTTGTGACTTTTTGTGTGATTTTCTTTCCTGTGATTTTATTACCGGCTCCGTTTCATTATGTGATCCTAGAAGATATAAATGGGCAGAACTGATCAACGACTGATATTGCACTTTACCTGAAGAAGCTCGGAGAAAAGACCTGTCGAAATATAAAGCTCAAAGGAAAGAAAGAAGAAACAACAAATTAAGAAAAAAGGAGAGAAAATCATTGATTATGCGTACGTGCTTGTAACTTTGAAGTTTGATCTGTACTAATTCAAGCTTCGTCAGGTGAATCTGACTTCATTGTGAATTTTTATGACTTCCCCAGATGACAACTGATACGAAATCTTTGGAATAAAAAAATGAACGAGAAAGAAAAGAAAGGAAAGACTAGCAGTCGATTATTATTGTTCTTCTTCTTATTATTTGCTGTATATTTTTTCGTGACTTGCTATTATTGTGGTTGTTTTTATCGACAAAACTTGAACATAAATAAAGGAGATAAGGTAACATGTACTAAAAGCAGAACAATAACAACAATAAGAATCAAAAGGAAATTGAAGGAAAAAGAAAGGAACAAGAGTAATATGAGGAAAGAGGGAAGATCGAAGGAAAATGTAGTAAAGGAAGAGATAGCAGTTGGCGTGGTAGCGGGATAACAATAATAAAATAGGGAAGAAAATGTATGAATAATAATAATAATAATAATAATAATAATAATAATAATAATAATAATAAACATCAATTAAAGGCACAGAGAATAATACTAATAACAATGCAGTAATTCCTCTACTTATCCGCAGGTAATATGTCCGAAGACCATCAGCGGATATCTGAAACCGTAGATAGCACTGAACCATATATATATATATATATATATATATATATATTGAACGATAAAAATTATTAAAAAAATCAATTAAAATCTTCAGACATACTGGGTTGTAGATTAATATTCTTATGCTTTTATTATTATTATTTCATTTATATTCCTCGACTAGTTTCGACCAACATGGCCATCATCGGGAGAGAAAAAATGTTTCTGCTTGCTGTAGCAGTAAACTACAGAAATGAATGTCTTGATGAAGAAAACGAACGTTTGTCTGTAGTTTTCATTTGTTTTTTTATTATTTATTTATTTATCTTTTTAACATTCCTTGTGTTGGTCAAACAGTCTCTTTTAAGTTGTCATTTGAGATAAACAAAGTGTATATATATATATATATATATATATATATATATATATATATATATATATATATATATATATATATATATATATATATGTATGTATATATCGTAGATCTTAGCAATCTCAACATAGGATGTTATACTTTTCTTATGAAGTCAAAAAACTCTCTTTTTTTGCTTCAAGGAAACATTTTACAGCTTCTTTTTGCATTATCTAGATTGACACCATCTCTTGTGCTTTGGAATTATTATTAAGTAAAGGAATCGACCGTAGTTGGGATCACCGAGTCAATGCGAACGATTCTTTCTTAGCCGCATAGTATGTGCTTCTCCAGGGCTACATAGAGTTCAGAGTTTTCCTTCTCCTAGATTGGTTACCACCCAAGGCTATAGAACCCGGTTTTTCCGGCAATTTTCCCATAGCTGGTGGGGGGAAAAGATGGATTCATATCGCGGATAAATGAAACCACAGCAAACGAACCCATGGAGCACTGTAGGTAATGTTGTGGATGTGATTGTTCCAGGTCATTGCAGAACAAAATTGAAGAAAAGGGAAGAATCGAGGAAAGTCTCTGGCGCATGAAAGTTTTTGGAACATTTGAAACGTTTCTAAAGGTTATAGCGACCCCCCCCCCAGGAAAGTGGGAATTCGAGGAAAAATTGAGACCATCCATAAGATAACTGAAAGCATCTGGAATAGTAAGACTTGTCATTCGATCTTCAGCGGTAAGCACCAAACAGCAAATATGAACTTGCATGTGCATAAAATATGATAATAACGACACGTTCGGAAGAAAACTGTGGGACTTATTAAGGCAGTGCCTATAATAGATGCCTCACTTTCAACACGGCAAAACAAGACGATCAAGCGGAAATATAGAATTAAATCAGTAAATGAAATTCCACCAATCAAGGAAATGCTTAAACAGAAAATGCAATTAAAGGCACAGAGAACAAGACGATATGAAAAAAGCGTTGTAGATTTTCTCGACGAAATAAAATATTCCAAACAGAACTCAGTCATTTTTACAGGAAAATTGAAAAAGCAGTTAAAGAAGTCAAAAAGCCACCATCTGTTGAAGAAGTGCAAAAAATTTTGTGAGAATATTTGGAGCAACCCAAATGAATATAATTCCTTGCAAAGTGGATGAAACGAGAACAAAAATGAAGGATAAACCTGTGCAAGAATGGAAAAATATATCCCAGAATAATGTTAGGCAATCTCTAACAAAATACCCAAAATGAAAATCCCCAGAAAACGACAAGGTACCCAGCTTTTGCCTCTATCATCTCTCATAAATCCATAAAATTCTTGCGCCAACTTTATCAATGTTAATTAATAACACCAATGAGATTCCAGAATGAATCACTGAAGGTATTACATATCTCCTACCAAAAATGGAAGAAACAGATGTTACAAAAAATGATAGGCCAATAACATGTTTGTCTACCACATAAATTTATCATGTCTACCCTGACGAACCGTACTTACTCTTTTTTGGATGAAAACAACATTCTTCCTCTGTATGCCGGAGAGGTTCACATGGTTATAAAGATCAACTACTGATAAATAAAATGATCCTGGAAAATTGCAGGAAACAAAAGGTAGGTATTTCTGCACATCTTGGATAGATTACCGTAAAGCTTTTGATAGTGTGCCACACTCTTGGATCGTAAAGGATTTCGAAATGCACAAAGTCTCCTCGGTGATAGTAAATTTCCTTAAATATAGTAAGAAACCGTGGAAAACCACATTACACCTAAATCACATCAAATTTATGCCACGTCGACGTTTTTGAATATCCGACTAGGAATCTTTCAATGAGACTCCCTGTCGCCCCTTCTGTTCTGTCTGTCTCCCTTTCGCATGATCTAAACAGTAACAACTATGGCTACAAACAAAAAAGAAAGTGTTTAATCACCTATTTTACATAGATGATATCAAACTCTTTACCAAAGACGACAATGAGTTGAAGGGTACCCACAATACTGTAAAATGCTTCAGTGATGACATCGGTATGGATTTCGGATTAGATAAATGTGCAAAGTAACATTAAAGAAAGGTAGAATTACAGAAACATACTCAATAGATTTAGATTTTGTCACAAGCATTAAGGATTTGAACAAACAAAAGCCTATAAATATTTAGGAGTCAGCGAAGAAGATGGAATACAGTATACCCAAATGAAGGAGAAAATATGAAAAAATGCTACAGGCGTGCGTGTTTGGTGTTAAATACCGAGTTGAATTCACAAAATAGAACATCAGCCATAAACACTTTTGCTGTCCCTGTGGTGCAATACAGTTTAAATATCCTAAATTGAACCATAGCTGACATTAAGTGAATAGATGTCAAAACGAGAAAGCTTCTCATCTGCCATCACATGCACCATCCTAAGGCTGATGTTGATCTTTTGTACGCGCCCAGGACCGAAGGAAGCAGACGATTATTTCAACTAGAACTGTCTTACAAAACCACATCAATCGGTTTTTAAAGATACCTGGAAACGACAGAAAATGGATGATGATATGTGTCAAAGAATATGAAATAAATAAGAAAATTTATTTAGTAATAAAGGAAGCCAACAAATTCAAAATTGAAATTCAAGTGAGTGAGGCTCTTCAAATAAACCATAACGGCAAAGAACCATGTACCAAATGCAGAAACGGTGGAACGATAAGCCACTTTATGCTCAATACTCTGCCCGTATCAAACAAGCTGATGTAGACAAACCCCGTACCCATCAGTGAGACAGTGGGTAAATATTTGCACTGGAAAATATGCAACTTTTATGAGAAGGAAACTGCAAGAAACTGGTATGCACATCATCCACACCAAGTTACAGAGATAGGATCTGTAGTAATCTTATGGGACTTTACAATACACACAGGCAGAACAACCAAAGATAATTGCCCAGACATTGTGATCAAAGACTACAAAAATCAGAAAGTGCTTTCTTATTGACATAGCAGTCGCTGCAAATTCTAAATGTATCTTTGAAGATCTTCAAAACACTATCAAAATACAAGGATCTTGAAGTTGAAATATAAAAATATGAGAACATCAATAATTCCAGTTGTATTTGGAACCATCGGATTGAGTGGAAAAGGTTCCGATAGACTCACCGAAGGGATTCCTAGTAGCCCATGCCTTAAAGAAACACAAAAATTTTACTCACAAGTACAACTCAACATTACGAAGAGCTTTATCTCTGTAAAATGTGTTTTTTGTTTTTTACAAAACAGAATCAGTGGGAAATAGCATGACGCCATTTCTGACCTTAGGTCTCTGGTTGCAACCTGGTAGGAAATGTGTATAAAACAGAAATCCAAGGAAATAATAAATATGTATATCGTTCCGATAATGTAATGGCATGCAATAATGGCACATATGTCATCAAACAACCCCAAGAAATCGCCTGCCTCTCTAATAGAAAACCGTATACCTGTTCTTTTGCCATTAAAACAGCATGTAGCCATATCAATAAAGATTTCCTCTTCTCATCCATTAGAAACTGTCATCGAAACTCCGAATCAACTGAATGCAACGATCTCATAGAGGAACTGCATCGATCTTCAGAATTTTACATGTCTGGTGAGGACCCCAATACGCAAGCATCTCGGAAGTCATCAGCTGTACGCCAAGGAGTGAATGAGGATGCCAGTCTATTCAATCTCGTCTTAGACTATGCCCTGCACATTTACAAACACAGATGGGATGAGACGGGCACTGAGCAACGAGTCTACCAATAGAAGATAATGATCCTGCTTTCCCTCCCAAGACAAATGTGCTGCTGCTGCTCATTATGATAGGGGGATGCTGATGTCATAGTTATTCATATTTAGGATAAGAATGATCTTGAAGTTCAGCATCCTCTATCAAATGTTCGAAGAAATGGGACTCAAGATAAACCTTTCCAAAACAGAAACTATGATATGGAATTGGAATGAAAGCATTGATGGCACCTACCCTGAATCCATCATAAAAATAAAGGGTGTGGAATTAGTAAATACTAAACACTTCATATACACGTATGGATGAGTTATAACAAATTAAATATAGGAGAAAAAGAAATTTGTCACAAAAACCAGAAAACTCGAGTCAAGTTTTTAAATAGCCTCGCGTCAGATCGAGACTTTCATATGGATGCCATGCATGATGCCAAACTCGGCCAGAAATGTCTAACCTGTCGGCTGTAAACGACCGTTTCCTGAGATCAATGGTTAAAAAACGCTTTGCACACATAAATCCTGAGTGTCTTAGCAAGGGTAATCTTGAAACCTTATGAACTGGCGCTACAGAATCCCAAACAAATAATTCTACCACATAAAATAAACCACATCATTTCATGACTACCAACAGCAGCAGCAGCAACTAAAATGGATAGCAAATGTAACTATGAGAGGAAATAATGGCATAATTAGGATGTTAACATCCCACACCACTTTAAATAGAAGGTTAGGAAGGTAACACCTTCCAATACTGGAAAGAACGATAACAACTATTGGACGTGTTTTCCTGAAAAAATGTTTTAAGAAAAAGATTTTCTTTAATTTTAACCAAAAGCACTAGCTGCGCGGTCAATGAATGCCGAATGTTTCCTTATAGGGAAACGGCTAATATTACCATTATCATTACCATGCAACTACTGTTCATATTTGGCTCACTGACTTTTTGTCTTTGTTTTTTTTTTAAATTTTCAAATAATGATAAAAACGTATAATTAAGGTGAAAGACAAAAGGGGAGAGACTACACAGTAGTTTTTGTTTATTATCACATTAAAACACTTTCCCGTACAGATGCTAAATAATAATAATGATATACGAAAAATGATGTTTCAACTAATAAAAATAGTAAAACCTTTGCTTCTGTCTTTCTCTCATTATTTCTCTTATTCTTTCTTTCTTTCTTTAACAAAAGGGAATTAATTGAATTGTAATAAAAGCAACATGTGGGAAGGAGAAACAAGAAGTAAGTGTAAAAAAGAAGATGAAAAGAAGAAAGATAAGAAGAAAACGAGAATTATTGAATAGCAAGGATTTTTAAAAGAACAACATATGAAGAATGATGAAGGAAAAATGAGGAAGAAGAAAGAAAAGAAGGCGAGGACATAACCTCGTAATAACTAGAGGAAGGGAAATATAAAAAGAGATTAAAAGAGATGGAGGGAGGGAGGGAGGGAGGGAGATAGAGAGATAGATAGAGAGAGAGATAGAATGATAGTTATACTCAAGAGAAAAATGAGAAAGAAATGAGCAAACATACCAGAAAAATTCAGTAAAGCACACATGAGAAAGTGAGAAAAAACAAAGAACCTAAAAAGGAAGAAGAAAACGCCAAGAAATAGACGAAACGAAAAGGAGAGGCAGAGATACAAGGTAAACAAAAGCAAAATGAAGACGAAGAAAACACAACTACAACAAAAGCCAAGAATAAAAAGAAATTGCGAAAAAGATGATGAATAGACTAACAATAAGAATATGAGGAAGTAGTAGTAGTAGCAGTAGTAGTAGTAGTAGTAGAAGAAGAAGAAGAAGAAGAAGAAGAAGAAGAAGGTCAAACAGAGAAAAGCCAAGAGAAGTTGGTGACAGAATCCATTATTGAATGGAATTTCCGTCGTTTTAACTGATAAAATAACTGATAATGCATACAATGGTCCCGATTATTTCAATTCTAGTGCAGACACCCGTCCAAAAATTCTAAAAGGCCGCTATTTTGAGGCGAAGTGCTGCCTTGAGTAAATACGTGAAAGTGAAAGAAAAAGTTCGGTCACGAAGTGAAGGAGGAAAAAGAGTGAATAGAAAGTAGATCGAAGGGAAAGTCTGTCGAGTGATAAGCCAACAAAGAGGAAAAAGAAGGAAGAGAAAGAGTAAAAATAAGGATTAGGAGAGAAAGAGATGGGGAGAAGGAGAGAGAGAGAAAAGAAAATGAAGTGGGAACATTAGAAGGAAAAGAAGTTAAGGGTATAAAGACCGGTTCACATGAGCAGGACAAGATGAGAAGGAATAAAGTTAAGAAGGAAGATTAAGAAAATGTAAAAGGAAAATGAAAGAAGACCATCATTCACGATCTACGTTCAAATAAATACATAAAATAAAAGGTAACAATTGTTAAAACAACTTGTAGAATATCTACGCCCTTTATTTTACCCATGTGGTGAATAAAAATTTAAAAAGAAAAATAAATCTTCGTAGTTTTCTTCTTTATTTTTGTTCATCGAAGTAAAAATGGCCAGAAAGGTCAATCCCAACCGTTTCTCCTTAAACGGACAACTGATTTGGAACCACTTACTGTTGTCTAATCTCGCTGATGAGAGGTAAATGGAAGCGTATGCCTACTCAATTATCGAAAACTAGAAGGCCACTTTATTTTACTTAGAAAATTGGGAAACCTTAATCTCTTCAAATATGTTCGGTTTCTCATCGTGTGAGAAAGCGTTCATTAATCTTTTCAGTGACAACTACGGAAGGAAGAAACAAAAAAAGATGAGGGTTTTAGTGCCAAATAATCATTGGATAATAACAAAGATAGGGATGTTAGACCGAAAGCAACATTGAAACAAAGCAAAGATAAGGAAGACATGAGTCATTTCCTTCAGAAAGAGTGCGGTCATGTTTCTCCACAACTTCTTATCCTTTGTATCCTTTTAGGTAATTTTTTTATCCTTATTCTCTTTTCCAGTTCTTGTTCTATTCATTTACACAAGCTTTTGTTAGTTATGTTACTTACTGTTTCACTCTGCCTTTTCTAGGGCTTACGGCCTCATCAGGCTGAAGCAGCATCGAGTCTGGTCAGTATTTAGATGGGTGACCACTAGGGAATACCAGGTGCTGTAAGCTTAGATGTGCAGGTGGCATAATGGATAATAGCTCGGAATTATTAATTGGAGAGCCGAGTTCCAATTATAGTTGAGTTTGCAAATACCCTTGGGAAATGGTATCCACCTCTTATTCCCCAGCTATGTGTTAATTAGTAAGACTTGTATCACTAAATCATTATTATCTCCAAAAGAAATTCTTAAATCTAAAATTATTTTCTGTCTTTAAATAACATTAAAAAGGTTGATAAACCGTAGAAAAGGAATCAATCAATCTGCGCTTCATGTCTTCAAAATGTCCGGTGTGTGCCAAATACCAAAAGCCATATTTTGTTACATATCCCAGAAACGTCTCTTTCTGATTCTAAGTACAAGTGTCCTTCCTGTCTTCCATTTTCCTTAAAACTTCCTCGTTGGTCGTATGTTTAGTCCATGGTATTCCTAACATTCTTCTGTATAGCTACATTTCTCTTGCCTGAAATCTTTTCATTTGCTAGGAAGCTGTTCGGCATTCGTTGTCATATTGGAGGAATTACGTTATATAGCTATACAATATTCTTTTATTTGTAACAAAGTTTTTCTGTCCCTTAATACTTTGTTTAGTCTCTGAAAGGCATATTTGGCTATTTCTATGCTCTTTTCAGTATCATATTATCCGTCATCTCTTAAAAGACTTCACCGACATTTACATTTTTGTACGTACTTAATGTTTACATATCGATGTTGACATATCGATTTCGTAGCACGCATCTTGGGCTGTTCCTCTAACAACCATACTTTTTTTTCTTATAATTGATTGTTAGTCTCTTCTTCTTGCTTTCCTTAACTCCCTTGTTAAGGTGTCCCGGCAGGTTTCTTCCTGCGTCTGTCATCAACACGGAGTCATCTGCATATCTTGTCATTATTGTGCCAACCAGTAATAAGCACAGGCAGAGGTTCTCTTAATATTGCCTCACTGTAAAGGTTAAATAAATCCGGTAAGAGGATTTCGCCCGTTTCCATTTTTTGTACGAACTAAATCCATTTTCTACCCGGATGCAGGCATTTTGCTCCCAATATATACTATGGATTATACTGATATCTTGCCAAATAATTTAAGTTCAACTATCAGTATAAAATGTACTAAGTACACTTGAACAAAAAAAATAAAGTAAGTAAATAAAAAATAAATAAAATAAGATGAGCTTTTCCGAAATTTGATTTGAATATGTACCAACTTTAAATAGACATGCTTTGTCGATTGAATTTAACAAAACCTAGAAAATTGAATCCTTCCTACTTAAATATACGTGACATATGCATAACATATTTATCTCACTCTGTTCATATCTATCTATCTATCTATCTATCTATCTATCTATCTATCTATCTATCTATCTATCTATCTATCTATCTATCTATCTCTCTCTCTCTATCTATGTTCATATCTATCTTGTCAGGAAAATATGTTAAGATAGATTTCTGGGCAACTGAACAACACATGTGGATTACAAATCACTAAATTTTATGGGTTATCGAATATTTCACGAAAATTATACTTCGGATTTTTGTGTCACATTTGTTAGAGAAGTCTCATTCTTCTTCTACATACAGCATCCCTTCAGGTCGTGGGTGATCCTGATTCTCCACGGCTTCTTGTCCTTTGTAGGTCTTAGTAAAGTTTGTCTTTCTGCTATCCCTCTTTCTGCCAAGTACTTTTCAAATATGTCAATTTCTGTACTTGCTTAATTTTGACGCCTCCAAATTTTATCTAGCATCTTGGGCTGTGACCATTTTGCTAACAACTATATATTCTGTCTTCTAACAGTTGATGGTTAGTTCTTTCATATTGCTTTCCTTTACCACCTTGTCTGAGTTCTGCAGTTTTCTTTTTGTGTCTGCTATGAACCCAATATCATTTGCAGATCTTATATTGTCAATGACTGTGTCCGACAAGAAGAAATCTTAGTAGAAGAGCCTCACTTGCAGTAAACTCTACTAAATTCTACTGCTCGTTTTGTACGTTGATATTTGCAGCGATTTCAATGTGATATTCTCAAATTCTCATTAAGGAAACATTTATAATAAACTAATAACTTTGCGAAACTGATATCAAGATTTAATTGCAAGGTTATTTTAATAATAATAATAATAATAATAATAATAATAATAATAATAATAATAATAATAATAATAATATACGCGCAGTGCCTCAATAATTCTGTAGCCTAATGATGAGTGTTTATGTTCAAAATAGTTACGATGTTTTAGCTTTTAACATCGTCATCCTTTCTTATGTTAACCCAAAGCTTCATCATTGTGTCTTAAATTAATTTTAATTCACAAATAAATGGATAGTAATTTTTTAATTGTATTCTATTTCTAAAATATCAAACAGTAAAGTGTATCTGTCATTTTTTAATGGTATAAGGATGAGCGAGTGATATAATGGATAGCGGCTTAGAATTGAAAATCGGAGAGATCTTTCCAGCTATGGGTTAAATTGTGTAGGATATGTATCTGAAAAAATCTGTTATTGTCAAAACAATATATATATATATATATATATATATATATATATATATATATATATATATATATATATATATATATATACGTAAAATAACTAACTTAAAATGCATTTTAAAATGCATTTTAATAATGAAAAATCTTGCAAGCTAATACATTTAATTTAATATTTCTAATAAGTAAAATACTTTGCTCTATTTCAAATTGAATTTACATTGATTGGAATTATTTTTCTTAAAATCCTTCATATGACGATAAAATCTGTCACCACAACATAATTTTCTATGTTAAAGATCTTTAAAAAATAAAATATACTTTTCTGAAACGTTATGTGAGAAAAAGTAGCTAATTTAACGTTTAATTAATCTGAATTGAAATAAATGCCCTTTACTTTAAAATAACGTAGAAAAGCATTTTTAACACGCAAGTTTTATGAGGTGTTAACACATTTATCAACAACTTTATGTTTGGAAAATTCTTCTATGGCGATAATTGTTATAAAATTATATGACGAATACAAAGTAAACGTCTTCTTTATATTTTTAATTACCCTTGTAATCTTTAAAATTTGTTAAGCTTTCTAATATTTTATTGAATTTTAGATACTTTGGCTTTATAGTCTTACTTACGACGATGCTTGTTGAGTAAATGTTAGAAAATTACCAATCAAATTTAAATTTACTATAATTACCGCTCTTATTTTCTGGTAATGTCGCGTATGGACGTTCGTACTTACAAACCTCTGCGTGTTTATGCATACACACAAACATCAAAATTATTTGTAAAATATTGTGGGTCGATGAACTGCAGTAAGCCCTTTCATTTATGATTAGTAAATGCAGTTTTTATTTAATGGCAATATCACTTGGCCAAAACAAATTAATATATTGAATTTTA
>OZ038494.1:31271492-31311492 GCA_964036315.1 Acanthosepion esculentum | reverse complement strand
TTGTGCCAGGCTAGATTAATGATGGCCTGACGTTTGTGCTTAGCATGAAACAGACTATCACCTCTGGGTGTTGAATTCAACGTCCACTTTTATATTTATATACGCCCATTCTCTAATATTGATCACTTTAATCCATAAATATAGCATACCTTAATATATATATATATGTGTGTGTGTGTGTGTGTGTGTGTGTATGCGTGTATGTATGTGTGTATATATATATATATATATATATATATATATATATATATATATATATATATACTCAAAACATATATATATATATGTAAGTTCTGTCTATCAATTTTTTTATTAAATCTTTCAAATTTTACAATAAGTTTTTGCAAATTTCAAAGATTTAATTTAAAAAAATTGATAGAACTTTCCATATTTAGCAAACATGTTTGGAGAATTCTTGCTGATGAAATACACCTTATATATATATATATATATATATATATATATATATATATATATATATATATATATATATATATATATAGTTTTACTTAATCTGAGTAAGAAAGTGTGAATTTTGGAGTAGAGAGTGAGTACTAAATCCAAGTCCATGACAAACATTCACTCTAATGCTCTACGGTAGACTTTCCATTATTCCCACTCCCTGCTTATGAACGAATGTTTCATTATTTTTACATTGACCAGAAAAACTTCTGTCGGTCCATGTTTATGTTGGGCTGAATTTCAGCATTTCTTCTCCGTCCACGCCTACCTGCCCCATGTAGAGCCATCAATTCAGTCATCTACAACGTTTGATGCCGCACTGTTTTGACTGCCCATCAGTTTCCGCAAAGAATGAACCCCGCCTTGCTGTATGCTCCGTGGGAGGTGACGCTAGGCATCCCGTCCTTTTGTTATGGCTTCACACCCGTCGACGCGCCCGACCCGGCTTAGTTATCTAACTGACACGTTCTTTATCGGCGGATACCAAAGCCGAGGCTCGAAGAACAACAGTTGATTTTTACGCATTTTTCCTGGCCGGACAAATGTAGGATTATACATACTACACACACACACACACACACACACACACACACACACACACACACACACACACACACACACACACACACACACATATATATATATATATATGCATACATATATATATATATATATATATATATATATATATATATATATATGCAAAGACTTTCTTAGAGAAAGATTGCTTTTCAGAGATAGAAATAAGAAATGATTTAAAATATTTACTGGGCTTAATCTAGCCTGGCACAAGCCACAAAAGAGTGTGGATCGAAATTACTTCTTTATTGATAGCCTCAGAGATAAGTTGGACACCAGTTTCCTGAGGCAGTTAGACATTTGCTTAAAATCAGACAACCGTCGGGTACCCAACATGCTCTACCAATAACTGTGTGAAAGAAGGGCTTGGTAACCATTGATTATTATCGATGTCTGTGTATATGAATAAAGGAGGCACGGTGGAGTAATGGATAGCGGCTCGGATTGAGGAATCGGAGAGCTGAGTTCGAATTCCAGTCGAATCCATTACATTCACTTACGTGCTAATAACCTTGGGAAAGGTATGTAATCCTCTTCTTCTTCACCCAGCTATGGGTAAATAGCAGGACAGACCGGTTGGATAGCAACTGGCCTACCGCAGAAAGAAATGGCAAGCTACTGCGGGAAAAAATCTCCCTCGATCATGTATTGTAAGATACAAGATCATCTAAGCGGGTATCACGCATGGCACATAACTGACTGACTGTATATATGAATTAAGCTTGGATTTGCACAATCCCACAACGATTTTGCATTCAGGATCGAAATGACTACATTAAGTCTTTAAATTAACTTCTGGGCCCTCGAGTTACCACACGTATCAGCAAATATTTGTTTAGTATCGGTCTGCAAGTGGTCTCTCGACATTAACTGTCATCTAAGATAGTACCTTGGTAACCACCACTCTGCGACACGTGTTTTTTTCTACCTTCATTGTATTTGAATCAGCAATACCGATAATGAGCAACAAGGCTAGCTTGATAAGCGTTGCCCTCAGTTTAATTTGCAAATGAGAAACTCAACGAAGAAAGAAACCAGCAAACTAACATGATTAATTTGCTAACAATTGGCCGAGAGCAGGATCCATAACATTAGTCTTTATGCTTTTTTAAAATTATTTCAGCCCTTGCAAATAAAGCCACTACGACGCGAGGTGTTACTGAGTATGAGAGAATGTGAGAAAAATGTTAGGGGAGAGTACGATAAAAAAACAAGAATTAAGAAGACACAAGATAACCACTGACATTGCATTTAAATTTTTGAAGATCAAAGTTGACCGGAAAGCAAGACGGAAAAAATTTATACAAGAGAGAAGTGCGAGAGAAAAAAACTGTTAGCATAGAACATACGATTACATCTAAGGTATTTCAACCTTAAAATGACGAGTCATTTCCGCCAGTCTTGTACTTAAATTTATAAAGTCTTGATACTTTAGAGAAAGTTCATCCTAACAATTACCACGAAAGAGGTTGGCAGCAGCCATGCTAATGGGGAGTAAAGAAAAGATTCTCTCAGACGAGAAGTTCCGTTTTGAAGGTATTAATATTAATATGTTGAACGAAGAATTTTTGTCTGTATTCGCTTTATTTAAAGCAACCAGAGAGTAAAAACGGATTAGAAATGTAGATGTGAATAAAAGGTGTAATAAAATCTGAAAAAGAAATACTTATTTTCATCGAGCAGAACGGAAAACGGGTTTTATAATGTTTTCTAAATGTAAAGTAGTCGTAGCTTTGCCAATTTCTAGCAATAGAGAGATCTAAATGTCATGGCATAGCTTCTTGAATAAAGATTTGGAAGTCGATGTTTCCGTATCTATTGCAGGTGTTTAGTGATATTGATATACGAGAGGCATGTCCTTCCACAATGACCGCATAAAGGAATCTGGCATCATGATTGAATGGCTATCAACTGAAGTCTAAACCGTTCTCACACGATCATGCACTTAATTTTGTTCCGAAAATATATCATCGTTATAACAGTTTGTTTCTCTTCTGAACTTTTCAATATTTTTCCTTTTTTTTTTTTGCAATAAACTATAGTAAGCAGAGAATACAGTATTTTTCTTATCTGGAAGTGCTTCAGATAAAAATGTTCGGCGGTTGAATTTTTATGTTTTAAATTAAGAAACGTATTAGTCTCTCTGTAAATCTTATCTATATTTGCAGAACTTGCCCTTCCAAGTAATACTTGCGTGTATATTTTGTCATGTACATTCTTTTCTTTTATTTCAATTCAAAAGTCTTGTTCTCGAGAATAGACAGCGACTTTACACTAAAGTGAGACAAAAGACGGCCATTACAAATAGCCGACTGCTATCCAAAAGCCCAGAAATTAATTGAAAATAAAGAATACACCCTTGGTAGGACTCGAAAACACATTTATCCTGATTATCTGGACCATCTGCTTTGCATGTTGAGCTAGAAGCTGGCCTACACGTGCCAATGTCAACTCTAACCATTTGTTATCCTTTATTTTCCTCGTTCACTTGCTAATACGGGATATTTTGGGTTTCGTTTTTCACATTTACTACTTCTGTTAGTAGTAGTAACATTATCTTAGTTCATTTTTTCGGGGGGGGGGGTGAAATAAAGAATCTTCAGCTGTTATTAATGAAGGGATGCGAGTTTCATTCTCACAAAGAGTATCTTTTTAATTTTTTTATCTTCGTTGTATAATAATGGCCGTTGACTGATGTCAGAGTCCGTGTCAATGCAATGAAAAATGAGTGAAATTAAAATGGAAGAAGAAATACTATTTCTAACACTAATAAAATTCAGTATATTGTATTTCATCTAATCAAAATAAATCGTAATGCTTTATTTATTTTTTTCATTCGTTTTTCTTTAAGTTTCAGTTTCAAGAGTTTAAAATTAGAAAATACTAAACAACACTGTAACCTGTTGGATCAGCCTTTCAGAGACACTTTTGATGGAGCAAAATATTATTCGCTACATTGCAGTCTTTTAACTTATATGCAGAAGTGAGCGATTTCTTTTTCAGCCGTGAATTTTACTTCCATATAAGTAAAATAATAAGAGATGCTAACATATAATTAGCATTTAATACTTCTATCCCTTCAAATTTTTTGGGGTGAGGCTAAATAGTTCTTACTAACTTTGCCCTTTTTTTTGCTACTTAAGACGAGTTCCATACAGACATACAAAATTTGACTTTTATTGTATATAGATATTTAACAAGAAAATCTATAAAGATTAGCGTCACACAGATTATAAGGGAAAATTTTTGTCAGGTTTTTGGTAGACTTGAATTCAGCTTCGTTCCCATCAGCAGTCGTTCTCTTTGAAAAGACGTGCATAAAAAAGACAAAATATTACATTGAATTATGTACTTAAGCTGTTGTTTCTACTAACTGACAGTTCATTGTGACCAAAGTTTCATTTAACTAGAATTTACTGCTGGACTCGGAGTTAAGACGAGTGTTTAAAATGTAATTTCAGATCAAGCAGAAAATAAAAGTCGACTTCTGTTTCGAAAGTCGAGAAGGTCAGATCGGACAGAAAATAAAAGTCGACTTCTGTATCTGTCTATATTTCTGAGATGAGGTATTATGTACATTATTTACATTATTCGGACCAATGTCCTCATCTTTGGGTCCTGTCATTGGATCTAACCAACGCCTTTATCCACTGTGCCATGTGTTCTTAAGGACATCTGTGTATGAGTTTTTGGGACTTGTAAACTTAATGTCCTCAGCAACCATTTTATAGAGTCGTGAGTTCAATACATGATTAAGGCAGTGGAGAACTTGGAGAGGTGAATTAAAAAGAGATAACTGATAACTGACATCCATTAGACATGGTACGTGGAACTAGAACAGTCTACCCCAGCGAGCGAAATAAAGGGTTCAGTTCGACATTCCAACTACATGAAGAAGGCCGCAGCGTACAGCGGCCGAAACGTTGTGATAAACATGGTAACAAAGATAATAGTCAGAATAAGTAAGTCGGCTTCTATTTCGAAAGTCAAGAAAATCAAATCGGCCAGAAAATAAAATTTCATTTCGGCAATGGTTGCAAGGTTTCAGATTTCCTTACCGATGCTCACTAACATTATCTTTATTTATTTTGAGTTATTCTATTCATTAATGAAGTAAATATTTCAGTCGGTAAGTAAATAATTGATGGTTAAACACCCAATTTTTTAAAGTTTGAACCTAGATTTTGTTTGAGTAAATTTCGCTAGTGTATATAATGCATTAAAATCAGCGTTTACATTATTTACATTCGGATTAATGTCCTCATCTTTGTTGTTATTATTACAACATATCGCTTCTTCGGAGAATTTTTATCTGAACCTTTTATTTAATCTGTACGTATAGATTAAAAAAAATCTGTAGTCGGATATTAGTGCAATAATTACTGAACGGGCTTATTAAATATATGGATTGTTTATTATAACATATCAAATTTACCAAAACCATTGATATTAAAGTTCGAATTTGGCCCTTACTAAAACTCTAACACTGACTGTAGCAGTAGCAAACTTTATAAATGCATTCGATGCATAAACAATATGAAGAATTACCTTCACAGACAGCGTTGCTTAAAAAAAAAAACTTCAATTCTAAATTCAATTCTATGACATATTTTACCATCGCACACATTGACAGTAACACACGCACACCTGAAAGATTCACCCACTCAACCACAAAAAGAATACACGAGAAAGTACCCTTAATAAAACAGACAACCTTTCGTATCATAAAAAGTACTTGCTCTAAATATCTGCTCTTGACGACCAGGCATCGAGGGTAAGAAGAAAGCTCATTAAAACACGTCTCTATTCTTTTGCATATTAACAGTTATAAGAAGTCGAAACCTTTGAGTCATTCAGAGTTGCCGCTACAATTTTAAGTACAGTCTGCCCTGGTAAGCACGTTTGTTCCTTTTCAAGGACTTGAAGAATCGTTCGAGTCCTTCTTTTCGGGGTCAAGCCCAAAACGATAAGTTCTTCGAAGCTTGACAGATCTTATCACCGGAATTCTTGTTATTTGTGGAGCTTTTTATTTTTGTTGTTGCATTTCTACATTTTTTTTCATGTTTCTTTTATCCTGTGATACAATTAGTTTTTTCTCGGTACTTTATTTTTTATAGAGGGCTAAATGTCTAGTGATTGCGATCTTCTTGTCTGTCTAATTTGATGGTAAAGTCAGCTACTCACTGGTCTAGCAGGGTAACCCATTTTTACCTATTATTATTCGCTAATTGAGATTTCATACTCGTAATAATGGATGAGTATCAGTGGAGATCAAGTGACAACAAATTTCTTCACTATTGCAGAACTTCGCTTAGTATTTTATATTATATAGTTTTTCACATTAGTATAAAATTGGCAGATTTAAATTGAGACTAAAATAGATCAACTTTCTCAATATTCCAGGACAGTCCTACTTATACTATTCGATTATAATAATCCTGTTGGAATGTTTCGATTCTGTCAGGTATTTCTGTTTCTTCTGGCCTCTTTGCAAGGCTCTTCAGGATTATTCATAACGCGATAACATTCAGGACAGTTCATAGCGTGTCAGTACTCAGGACTGTTTGTAACGCCTCAATATTCAGGGTAGTTCATAAAACATCAATATTTAGGATGGTTCCTAACGCGTACCTATTCAAGACTGTTCATAACGTGTCAATATCCAGGACTATTCATTACGCCTCGATATTCAGGACTGTTCATAACACGGCAATATTTAGGACACTTCATATTGCGTCAATATTCAAGGCTGTTCATAACGATACAATTCAGGGCTGTTCATAACGCGTCATTATTCTGGACGGTTCATAACATCAATATTCAGGACTGTTCATTACGCGTTAAATTCACGACTATTCATAACAGCACAATATTCAGGAGTGTTCATAACGCGTCAATAATCAGAACTGTTCATAACGCGTCAATATTCAGGTCGGTTCCTATAGCTTCAATATTCAGGACTATTCATAACGCGGCAATATTCATGACCTGTTCATGACGCGTCAGTATTCTGGATGGTTCATAACATGTCAATATTCATGTCTCTTCACAATGTCTCAATATTCAGGACTGTTTATAACGCGTCAATATTCTGGCCTCTTCATAACGCGTCAATATTCAGGTCGGTTCCTATAGCTTCAATATTCAGGACTATTCATAACGCGGCAATATTCAGGACTGTTCACAACGCGTCAGTATTTAGATCTGTCTATAACGCTTTAATATTCAGGACTGTTCATAATGCTTCAATATCCTGGACTGTTAATAATTCGCCAATATGCAGAAACGCGTCAGTAATCAGGATTGTTCATGACGCGTCGATATTCTGGACTGTTCATAACGCAGCAATATTCAGGGCTCTTCATAACGCATCAATATTCTGGACTGTCCCTAACGTGTCAATACTCGTAAACGCGTCAATATTTAGTACCGTTAAGTCTTCAATAATTAGGCCTGTTCATAACGCGTACATATACTGGCCTGTTCACAACGCGTCAACATTCAGGACCCTTCATAACAAGTCTATATTTTGGAATATTCATAACACGTCAAAATTCAGGACTGCTCATAACGTGTTATTAATCAGGATTCTTCATAATGCTGCAAATTTCAGAAATGTTCATAACATGAAAATATTTAAGTCAGTTCATAACGAGTCAATATTCCGGACTCTTCATAAAACGTCAGTATTCAGGACTTTTCATAACGCGACAATATTCAGGTCTGTGCATAACGCACCAATATTCGGGACTGTTTATAAGTGGCAATATTTGCGACTGTTCATATCGCGTCAATATTTGCGACTGTTCATAACGCGGCAGTACTCCGAACTGATCGTAACATGTCAATATTCAGGAATTTTCATAAACTGGGAATATTCAGGAGTATTCAAAACTCGGCAATATTCGTGGTTGTTCATACCTAGCAATAGTCGCGACTGTTCATAACGCGCGTCAATATTCGAGACTTTATTAAAGCGGCAATATTCCGCACTGTTCATAACGTGTCACTATTTAGGACTATTCTTAACACGGGAATATTTAGGATTGTTCAAAAAGCCTGCAATATTCTGGACAGTTCGTAACATGGCAATATTTAGGACTGTTTATGACCTGACAATATCCAGGACTGTTTAGAACGCAGCAATAATCAAGACTGTCCATAACGCGTCAATATCCTGGACTATTCATAACGCGACAATATTCAGAAAAGCATTAATATTCAGGACTGTTCATAACGCGTCAATATTCGGAACTGTTCATAACGTATCTGTATTCAGGGCTGTTTATAATGCATCAGTATTCAGGAACATTTATAATGCATCAACATTTACTCAGTATTTGCCCAGTGCAAGATCCTGGGAGACGACCGTAAGCAAAGCATGACAACTATTACCGAAGAATTAGAATGTGTCTGAAAAAATTGGCTGCAGCCATGGCACGTGGAAATAGAACAATCTAACCCGGTGGACGAAATAAAGGGTTCAGTTTGAAATTCCAATCACCTGAAGAAGACCGAAGCGTACAACGGTCAAAACGTCGTGAACATGACAATAAAGATGAGGACAACAGTCCGAAAAATGTAAATAATTCAAATACCCCACAACAGAAAAATAGACTGCAGGCGTAGAAGTGGCGTGTCGAGGGCAAAATTGCCTGACGGAGTCTATCCCTCTTCAGACTCCATTTCCTAGAATGGTAAACACCTAAAACGGGAGAGTAACGTTTGATTTCCTGTTTAACCCATAGCTGGAGAAAGATGAATTTTTGTGTCGCCAAGTGCATTAACGCGATGAGAACGAAACGGAATCGAACAGAATTCGAACTCGGGCAGAAACCTATACGAGGTTAGCAAAAATCTTTAGTACTGTTAGACTGTGTCAGCAAGCATGAAAACGAAATAAAACGAAAATTATAGGACCTCGCTCTTAAAATAAAAATCCAAAAATCTATGGAACATAATAAGTGACATAAAAGAACTGAGAGTAGAATTAGCGGATTTGGGGAATGATTGACCCTAGTCAGATAATTGCAACGCATAATCTTTGCAAACAATGAAGAATGCATTAGAGCTCCAAGAAGATTTGCTACCACTCCATCTTCAGCGACAATTATCAGTCTCTATCCCTCCCCCTATCTATATATTTCTGTGTCAAGTTTCTTTACAAAGTGATCAATTATGGTTCTCCACAACTCCTTGTCATTTGTTACTCGAAATAATTCTTCCCCTTTACGATTCCTCTTTGTTTTCGTGCTATTCGTTCGGCCATAGTTTTATTCAAACTTGGCAAATAAGTTACTTGTTTCGTCCTGCATCTCTTGCCTTCAACACGCCTTGTGAGTATTAAATTTTTCAAACCTTTTGTCCTCATCATGTTTCACTAAAACTTCAGTTCTCTAAAGAGTCTTTTTCGAACGCATCATTAAAATGCCTCTTTTTCTCACATACTCTGTTGCAAAATTCACCGTTTCTAATCTGTCTCTATCGCTGAGGCAATTATCCAGCATTCACTGCTATATAGACAACTAGACATTACGTAGCAATCGAGCACTTGTTTCTTTATCACATTTTTCATCCCTTAATTCCTGGTTGAGTTTCTGTAAAAAGCAATTTTGCTATTCCTATGCCACTTTGGATTTCTCTCTCCCTTTCCATCGTCCCTTACTTTATTATCGGCTTGATTATTGCGTCTCTTTTGCTGGCAGCCATGCGTTTTGTCTTTTTACATAGTCCTTCGTTTTGCGAACATTTGTCTCAATGCTCTTTTTGTTTTCTTTCTGAATCTGCCATTTGCGCAGCAAAAATTGTCATATTTATGTCCACCGTTAATAAATCCTGGTAGGTTAATATATCTGACAAGAAAATACATTTTTGTCTTTCTAATTTTTCCTATTCACTTAACTATTTTTCTAGTCGCATATAATTTCCTACTAAATGTTAGGAATTATATACATTTTCCGTATAGATCATGCTTCCTTAATACTTCGCATCGTACCTGATCGATTTCCTTTGTTTAATCTATGATATATAGACATAGATCTTATGCACTTTTACTGCCCACTCTGATAACATTCTTTATTCTTTGGATTTCTTGTTTCAGTGTTCTGAATAAATTCGCACTGTTCTTATTCCTGTCTAATTCTACTACGAGCTATAATCTCTATAATACTATTAGATTTTATTTTGCTTATCAGTCTGGTTGTTAAGTGTGCTACCAATTTTTGTTTCTGTTGCTGTTAGAAGAGTTGGTAAATCTCTGTGTTTGAGACTGTGTAGCGCCAGTCTTTCTCTGGACGGCGGTTTATATTTTGTACAGGGTGACCCCAAAAAACGGGAACTTTTTAACAATTCAATAAAACCAAGAATGATGGAAGAAAAATATTTAATTCATAGTAATTGAAACCTTAAAACATGCCATTTAAGAAACAATGATGGAATTTTCATTTTTTAAAAATTACGTCCTGTAGATGGCGTTCTGTACGAATGCATTCTTGAAATCTGCTATTGAGATTCCTCATTGACTGGTGCAACATCTCAGCTGGGATACTGTGAATGTAATTCTCGTTCCTAAAATGCTGAAATGTTTACTTGCTCAAGGTCACTGTCTCGCAGTGTTGCCACTTGCTCATGTCTGACAATACGCACTTAAAAAATTCCCGTTTTTTTGGGTCACCCTATATTTTCTGGCAAATTTAAACCATGTAATCTTTTCACTTTAGTTTGGGTAGAGTCTTTTAGCTGCAAATCCTCCAGAAAATACATTCTTCCTATATAGAAATATATTATCGTCTCCTGGCATAGCGTTCATTTCTTCAAAATTCAAAAGATTACATCTATTTTTAGAATTTATTTTTGCTCTGTTTTCAAATCCCTTTATTGATTTCAGCCGATCAAGTTTTTATTTTACAGAAACCAGGGAAAATACAATTTTCACTGTAATTGTCTCTATGTACAACCAATACCCTACACCCTAAATCTCTCTCCTCTTGACCATTATTTGTATTTAGGCACCTTTCTTTGTCCTTTAACCTTTGGCACTCTGCATTATTAATATTACTTCCCTTTCTACTACATTCTTTTCCAAGGCCTCTCAATTGCAGTAACCTTATTGTTAATTTCACTCAAAGTTGTTTTCTGTTTCCATAGCAGGATATGACAACACAACTATGAAATTAAAATTCAGGGATCAGGTCACCTTCAGCGGAAGGATAAAATTTTTGTATAGCAAATGAAGTCACATACAGAATGATAAAGATTAATGCAAAATTCGAAGAAAATAAAATTTAGTTAAAGTTTTTTAAATTTTTAATTTTAATCAGCTCTTTGTAAAAAAAAAAGTGCATCTTTGCCACAAATTAATGACAGCCTTTGCAAACAAATATTCAATTAACCTTGATAAATTTTACTTCTACAGTTGGTTTAGATGTTTTAAGAAAGGACATCGATATATTTGAAAGACTTGCAGACTAATATATTTGTGGTAGAATTGAGTTAGTTAAGACTAAAAACGCAGAAATTATATTTTCAACAACCTTTTTCACCCAACTAATAAACTTAGCTTATTTTTAGGAATCTCATAGTAATATATTTTAAATAAAATTGATATCATTGAATCAATGGGGATCTTTTTGAATCCTTTACATGAAATTTTAAATGGGATTAATTAGGAATTTCAGTGTGTTTTTTCTTCTGTCATGTGAAGGATATGTACCATAATCGCACGAGATCTTAGGGATTTGGTGGCCAGAGCACAGTTTGTTTCAGCGATGATGAATACTGCAGAAGGTTTAGTGAGGTGAAAGTGTCCAGAGAAAGTAGGTGTTGTGGCTTAGCACGCACGGTATTCCCTTTGTTCAGTTTTGCAAGGCCTTCGTTGGATGGCCATACTGCTTCGATATTGGCAACATTGGTCAAATGAACATTACTACATCCGTTGATCGGTTTCTGAACGGTTATATAGTACTGACACTCACCAAGATAAACTGTAAGGGCAGCAGAAGAATATGTCTACAGGAATTGCAATACAAACTGGAGGGAAGAATCTCTTACTCGCAACAGGGCCGCAGAAATATGTGGCTCTAGCCAGGCTTCTACTTACGCTACAATAACATCGTACACATCTCCAGTGATGTCGTAAGAGAGTCACGTGGGGGGGGGGGCGAATATATTGTTTATTGATAAAACAAGATGTTGCTTTCATGCATGTAATGATTGTTTGCGTGTGCGACGGAAACCTGAGGTGTGTCATTTTCTAGAGTGTAATCGCCCATGACACACAGGCCAATTTCCTGGCACCATGCTGGTGTACATTAAACTTAAGTAAATCTAAAGGTAAAATCAAAATTCTCGCTTGTCTTTGATGTTTTTAAAGGTGTTCTTCAACATGTTCTGTAATAAAGTTTGACCAGCACATTTGTCAGACTTATCCCTCATCTAACATATACGGAACATAATGGAAGGGCACCTGACTTATTCAGTTCGACCTCCTACAAGTCTTGCTCTACCGGGTCAACAAGCGCAACAATTCATTTCTAGGTCTTAAAAAAGGTAATCACTCATCAGGAATCACAAAGAAAGACATTTTACTAAATAACAAAAAAAATCACTTGAAGACTTTCAACAGCAACAGAAAGTAATATGGGTAGCACATGTAACTAGAAAGGAAAATAATGATATAATGTTGACTTTCCACACAACCTTAAACAAAAGGTTAGGAAGGAAAGAAAGTACGCTAACAGTGAACTTGAAAAGTTTATTTTTCTGAAAAGATTTTAAGAGAAAGCTTTTATGAATTTCAACCAACAGCAACGCTAAATGTTCGGTCAATGGATGCCGAATGTTTTCTGCAGGAAAACGGATAATTTCAGCCTTACCATTAGCATCTACGTAATATAGGTATACCGAGAGCGTGAGAACTTTTTTTTTATCTATCTTTAAAGCTTATTAAATATCAATATATGTACTGCTTCGAAATTTTCATAAGTGATTGCATAGTGATCGTGTTCAAATATAAGCTTAGGTTTCGAAAGCTGATTTTCAAGGTACACATTTCCTTATCAAAGAGTGACACAGCATAATCTTCTCTTTCTTTTAAACCCTGAGCTCCAAGAGACTAATTTTAGTAAATATCTATCAGTCTACCTATGTACCTCTAGACGCATCTACCGTAGAACAAGAGTTATGTAATATGATAAGTGCAGAACGTAACGCCTACTTCAAGTAGATTAACATAAGAGATCTTCAAATAATCTATACTGAAGTTTTTAACAAAGGCTAGCTAATATAATATGTAGCCAATGATCTTGGAAAATTATGAAGTTCGATAGCTTCTGAATATTAAATACCATGCAAACTGAATAGTATTTTCATTTTGATACACAGTGAAAAACCACTTAATTGTTGGCATTGTTGCCTAAGGTAGAATTTCTGCGTTCTTGCCTTATCATCACCAGGTATCCAGTCACAGTAATAATTGTAATATAAGAAAACGGCTGTGATTGTTCTGAGTAATGAAATACGATCAGCCAGAACACCAATTGCAATAAAACAAAATAAAAAAAAAATCGTGGACGAGACGGAAATCTTTGTTTCAGTGGGAAGGATAGCGAAATACAAATTGAATTTTGGAAGTAAGTCTTTGTTTTATTCGGAATGTTGACTGGAGAGAGAATGAGAGACTGAACTAGAGTGAGACTTCCTTATTTCAAATAGACTGACTACTCCCGATCGCACGTTAGGACTGCAGCGACCCATACAAAATAACCTTTTTATGTCTGCTAGCCTAAGCAAAGTATAAAACCGGGAACATTTCGTTGAAACCAAAGAAAAGCGTACTGAACTGCTATGTAATATAAATCTTCCTACATTGCAGTGAATGCTAGACAATTTCCTCTTCACAGACGTGGGCAAGAACGCTAAGAATACCATGGACAGAGCATGTAAGCAACGAAGAAGTTTTAAGCAAAAAAGATAGTTATACTAAAACTCAGAAAGAGAGAATTGAAAATTCTAGGACACATAATGAGAAAAGAAGGCTTGGAAAATTTGACACACACATAATGCCAGAACGGAAAGTTGAAGAGATAATAAAATTACAAATATTGCTAAGAGCTTTTTTTTGCAATAGGAAGTTGTGGAGAGTCTTAATCGCCCATGTCCTAAACATAATGAAAAAGAAGTCCTATTTTTCATGGTCACAATCATGTAATAGATAGAAATTAGTAAAAGAAATCAGTACAAGTCCTTCAGTAGATGAAACTCACCAACTTACGACAGACTAACTTAGTTTGAAACCTTCTTTCTATTGACCATATTGAAGTTCTTTGCTGCGTAAATTCTTATTACAAGCGAAATGATATATGAACAAACAATTGTTGTCTTTTCATATATGACTAGAAATAGCATTGAAAATTTCACGGTTTTTCTATTTGAATTTTTTGATGAAGTTTAGATTGAATGAGCTCATGGTGAGTCCGAGGACAATAAAATAAGCGTAGAAATTCCCATTTCACATCGTTAAATGTTTGAGCTTAACACATTTATCAAAATATTGCAATAACAATCATAAATATGGATGTTGGTAAGGAAGTGAACGGGTACAAATAAAAGGATTTGAAATTGACAACTTTTTCCATTTTTACTGAAATAGATGTTAAACACATGAGAGTGTTATCGCCTCTTCTATCTTCCATTCTTTCTTTCTTTCTTTCTTTCTTTCTTTCTTTCTTTCACTGAAACCTAGTAGCGTCTCTGATATGTCTTTTCTGTCTTTCCACCCGATCAAAACAGAATAGCCAATTATTTATTATGTATTGGTAGGGTATAACATACGTACTAACTAAGGAACCAAAAGAGGGACAAGCAAAATTATAATAATATATCATTTCGTATTGATTGTAGGAAATAATAGTTTAAAATATTTTAATATTTTCATATTTTATATCAATATAAAGTTAATATTATTGTTTATATCGATGGGCTGCCACTCGTTGAATATTGGCGCTACTGTGAAAGCAGATCGCCTGCTATGTATTAAGAAATGAAAAATAGGTACAATGAAATGTATTGACTTTAAAACATATTCAGTAAAATATGGTGTTCTGTTACCGTGAAGAAATTGTGTTTGACTTATACAAGTAGCAAATAATACATTAATGATATTCGGACCTAAATCAAACGTCAACTGACTGTGTATCTGGCAGCGATCCATTTCGGAATTTCAATTATATTTCATATCGAAACGGCGGATTTAAATTGTAACATTGTAATGGGAACGTTCTAAGCGGCGTTGGACCGAAATTGTAATTCTAAGGGAGATAATTGATATTATTCTCCGAGCCTTCATCGATTCATGATGTCCAAGAAATTGTTAAGAGGCGTCACTGTTGCCAAATGCCGGATTCCTTGTCTCATTTCTGTAGACCAAAAATAAACAAAATGACATGATCAAAGCAAAGTACGATATAAAAGATAATTTGCAATGAGAGTTTGTAGAACACACACACACACACACACACACACACACACACACACACACACACACACACACATATGTATATATATATATATATATATTGATGAAAACGTTATTTTCACTGAGTACCCGTATTTGATAATTGATATCCCTATTATATTAAACTGTGAGATTAATGTCAGCCGGCCTAGAAATTGAAAAGTCCTTAATAACTTGTCTATTTCTGGACCGGTTGACATTAATTCCACTGTTTAAAATACCGGTGATGTCAACTCAAACACGTGCACTCACTAACAAATAGCATTCATAGCAATAAGAAATAATGCTGGATTGCAAACATCTATCTATCTATCTACCTATATATATATATATATATATATATATATATATATATATATATATATATATATAATGTACTATAAATTAATTTTTTTTTTATTCTTGAATCAATGATCGACATATATACAAGATCAATCCATAGAGCGGGAATCACTGGAGAGCAAGAATTACTGAAAATATTCAAGCAAGTGTGGGAACATACATTATTTTTTACTTCCATCTGTGATTAGAAATGTCTGAGGGAATGGTAAATATAGCGTTTAGTGCTTAGCACTTAGTTTCAGTTTATTGAACATAGTGGAGGGCTGTAGCGCAATGGTTAATTGGCTGATACACATTTCGATGCTTACAGAATGCACCATATACAGGCTGGCTAAGAAAAAATGATATAATTTCGTAGTCTAATAACTTGGCCAATTCTCGTTCAGTTGGTTTCAAATTTTAACAGCATGTATAGAATCAATTGAAAATTCTATGTTTAATGTTTATGTTGCTTATTCTTTTCAGATATAGAAATGTCATTCATTGGAAAAGAAAAGGCGTTTCGTTTGTTAGACTATTCTCAAACACAGTCGAATAAGACTGTGCAGCGTGCATTTGTGAGAAAATTCACTAAAAATGCACCAGTTACGATATAGATTTGGACATGGCACAAAAGTTTCAAAGAGGGAGGCTGTCTGTACAGACCAAAAGTATCTGGATGACAACCAGTATCGAGCGGGTCCGGGGAATATTTTTGCGTAGCTTCGGAGTTCACAATAAGAGCAAGTCTCGAAATCCAGATTCCTTCAATGACGTGTTGCAAGGAAACGTTTTCAAGGTTTGGGGTTATGTGAAAGGACCGGTCTATGTGAAAGGACTGGTCTGTGTCCTTCTTCTTACAAGCCTAGAAAAAAACATGCAGAGAATCATTGCCACACTGGAGACTGTTACTCAAAACATATTACGGCGTATTTGGCAGAAGCTAGACTATCGACGTGTGCCGTGTAACAGGCGGTGTGCTTATTGAAAACTTGGGAAATTGTTCATGAATTCCACATACCTTTGAATTTCTGTTTCAAATTTTAATGAATAAATCTTGTTTTGTTCAACATTAATCCTGTTTAGTTGAATTTGCATTGACGATGTAGTTACTCAGATATTTACATCTCAAACAGTAGCAATTTTATTAAACACTTTATATATGATCTTTTACTAAAGTTAAGCTTAACCAATAACGACGGTAGAAGATTTTTTATGTATGTTTTATAAGCCATGGAAATTGGTTCTTTCTTAGCCTAATTTATTGTTGGATTTGAGAAACAAAACAAACAAAAACACGCTCTAATCTAAATATACACGAGACATATCCTAGAATTTCTTGGCCCAGAATCAACAGACGACCTATGCATAAGATCAACTTCTACACGTGCTATGTACAGTATGTATATTGGCCTTCGTTTTTGTTTAGTAGTTAACATACATTTTTTTTGTTGCTACGTGCTGAGCAGGTAAGGTCTTCTGGGAAAGTGTTTTTTATATATAGACTACTCCCTTATCGAAGCTCTTTTTTGTCATCTGACTCTGGAAAAGAGCCCAGGACAAAGTGTATTCATGCTTTTCTCAAGGGTAATAGTGAGGAGTGAATATAAGCAAACTCATCCTATATTCGAACTCGGTTCTCCGATTCCATTTTCCATCATTGTAACCGTTATGATAGTCCACTTCTGGAGAAGATATTTATACACACAGGAAAAATACGTGTAAATAAGCAAAGATGAGCATGTTCCTCGAGTCCTTTTGGACAATTAAACGATGCAATATGGCTTTGGTCTAAGTTTAAGCTAATTATCCAGGATCTATGCCGTAATAAAGATTTGAATACCCGCTTAAAAGGACATTTAGCAAGCTAGTCTCATGTGTTCGAGATATAGAGAAAGACTTATTTATATAGCGATGTTTAACAAACTGGTATCACAGGGTACTGCTACAGAGTTGAACTCGCACTGTTGTACATACAATTAGGACCACATGAAAAAACTAAGCTAAGTAAATACAAGGATGGCCGTTTAAAATGATTGCACTTATTTTCTTCTCCTTCAAGGCAAATACGACACAAAGTCAATTTAATATGGGGGGCGGTAGGCGTACGTGTGGGCCAAGACAAAATTTTTACTCGTTTGGGAATTCCAGGTGCTGTAAGCTTGGATGTGCGGGTGGTGTAATGGATAACGGCTCAGAATTGGAAACAGGAAAATCGAGTTCAAATTCCAGTCAAGTACATTAAATTCACTTACGCGCAAATACACTTGGGAACGCTATCATTCCAAATCATCTCTACATATACGAGTTAAATAACGGAACATATATCAGTAAAAATCATTATTATCTCAAAAAGTTCATACAATGAAAAAGTTCATAAAACTATTTTTAGGTTGTAAATAAGCTGCAAAAGGTTGATATACCGTAAAAAGCAAATCGATCCAAAAACTCTCTCATGATATTGCAAATTTTTTAGAGCTTATCACAGAAATATCGACCGGCATTTGGTCGCCTATTACTGTAATCTTGTGCCAGACTAACCTAAATGGGACTGAAAACCGAATGAAAAGTTGATACAAATAAGCACGCTCCCTCGCATTGGAAATATGTAGATAAGGTTGTAGTTAAGATTTAGGGTGAGAAGTTATAAGTTGTTGGCGGTGTGTGTTGGGAGGAGATCTCTAAGTAGTTGTTATTTGTTTCTTTTAAGTATAATGACGGTGTGATTCTTGCTTCCGTCTCTTTGTTTAGCGAGCTTAGATAACAATCGGCTTCTCCACACAAGACAACGAACAAAAAAGCCCAATTACTCACATCCACTTTTCGTAACCACTGAAGCACACACACGTACTCAATCTTATATAGAAACATACAACCATAAAATCCATACAGACTTCTGTCTGTGTGTGTGTGTGTCTATGAATGTTTCGATACATACATCTCTCTCTCTCTCTCTCTTTATATTTGTATATATATATATATATATATATATATATATATATATATATATATATATACAAGTGTAGGATTGGTGTATACGGAATAAATTCCAATAACCAACAATTACTATTCTTAAAGGAGTGCTCAGTACAGAGTAGAGCAGATATAATTGTTTATTTAAAAATTATAACATAAATATGTCATAAAATCATTACAAAAATAGCCATTTTGTTTCAACACCTCCGGTATCATATCAAGTGATGATGTTGAATGTAGAATAAAGGGTTTAAAAAGTTTCAAATTAATTAACGATCCTTCGTAAGGGGAAACGCTGTTATATAAGCAGGAATGACCAATCAAAATACAAGTATACGGGAATTCAAAAAACTTGACAACGAAGTAAGGTTATAATAGCTATTAAAAGCTTTAAAGTTGGGGTTTTACTAAGATAGAATTTATTCTAAGCAATAAGTATTAAATTATATGATAAAATTTGATATTAAAATTAAAGGTAAAAATTACCAATTTTAAAATCTTTTAAAAAGACGACAAAGATTTTGTTAATTTAAACTGAACGAAATATCTCCAGATATGTTAAAATGTTTAATTTTTGTGCAAGTGTTAAGTTTCTGTAAAGACGCAGAAATTCGTTCACGCATTCTAACAAAACTTGATTAGGACCCAAAATTAACCTTAAAGACCGTGGCAGAAGAATATGAAAGAATTCTAAATTGAAGACATGATACTGCAAAAATTGAAGAAAGAGATATTGTACAAATGCAGAGTGTGATCAAATGGAAAAAAGAAGGGGGGAAATGACTGCGCCGAAATCGTGTTATGGTTGCGAAGGGCTTCATTTTAAGGCAGACTGCCTGTTCAAAAAAAAAAAGGTGTTTCCAATGTGGAAGACTTAGCAATAGACAGTCATCGCAAACGAAAGCATAGAAAAATGTAAGACATTGTAACAGTAAAAGTTGCATTGACAACTTAAAATCTGAATGATGTCTAGAACAGAAAATTTGTGATGGTTAAGATGAATAATGTTGAAGTAAAACTTCAATTGGGCACAGACAACGACATTACTATAATTATTGAAAAAAACTTGGGGAAATATTGGTGAACCTACAGCTACGAAAAATCAAAAAAAGTGCATTTGGCGTCACAAGGTAAAATGTTTTCAAGACGAAATTGCATGTAATGTCTCGTGTGTCGGTAAAACTTTAAAAACTATGGCATTCGTATTAAATACGTTGAACTTATTCGGTGCGGATTGGATGCAATTGTAGGATTTGTGGAGTCTGCCCGTAAATTAGTTCTGTAAAAAAGTGAATTGTTCCTCCTTTAAAACAAGTATGGCGACTGAATGTGTTAGAGTTAAAAATGAATTTTCCTACAGTGTTCTCCTAAGGTCTTGGAAAATGTACTAAAGCGAAGACAATTTTTCACTTAAAGGAAAATGTAATTCCGGTTTTTAAATCCAAACGTAGTGTACCTTTTGCAGTTGTGGAACCCATTAACAAAAACTTGACAGATTAGAAACTCTAGAGGTTATTTTGTCCACAAATTAATCTGAATGGGAAGCTTCAACAGTGTATATAAAAAAAAAATAAGTGTCTATTACCTCACACATAGCCATTACCACCCCCAGAAGAATTTTTTTCTAAATTAAATTTTTCAATTATACTAACCTTTCAGATATTTACTTACAAATGGAAGTGGATGAAAAATGTAAAAAAATAACAATTAACACACACGCAAGGGTCTATACAGTTTTAATAAGCTACCGTTTGGGGTCAAACTGGCACCTTGCATTTTTCAGGAAGTAATGGATGCAATGCTAGCTGGCTTTGATTTTGTCGTCGCCTATTTGGACGATGTACGCATAAAGAGCGAAACAAGTACCCCAGAGAATAATAGATCACGGGTTCAAACTCAGTGGGAAATGCTAATTTTTCAGGAACAATATAAAATACTTGGGAGAAATATTCAATGCAAATGGGCATAGGCCAGACCCATTAAGGACGAATGCCATTAAAATATGCCTGCCCCAAGAAACGTTGCTAATTTACAATCATTTCTAGGGCTCGCAAGCTATTACAATATGTTATGTGCTAAACATTCTTAAACTGAGAGCGCTTTTAAATAAATTATTGAAAAAGGTTCGGTGTGGAATTGGTCTGATGAATGTTAAAAATCTTTTGAAGACAAAGAACATGTTAACATTTGAATTATTGTTAACACATTTCAATCCTGATTTAGAAATAATTGTAGCATCAGATGCTAGCAATTATGGCATTGGAGCTGTTATTTGTCATAAATTCAAGGACAGTAAAATAAATAAAAGAAGTTGTCCATGCATCTAGAATGCTAAGAGTGGCTAAAAAATATGATCAGATTGAAAAAGAAGCACTATTACTTTTACAGTAAAAAAATTTCATCAAATGATACACAGTAGAAAATGTATCCTGCAAACAGATCACTGACCATTATTGACTATTTTGGGTTCTAAAAAAGATATTCTGATACATACTGCCAACAGGTTGCAACATTAGGGAACAATTTTACTAAACTATGATTTTAAGATGGAGTATTTACCATCAAAGAAATTGAGACAAGCAGATGGTTTGTTCAGATTAATCCCAAAATTTAAGGAACCTTTTGAGGAGATGGTGATTGCTTCTTTAATTTCTAAAAATGAGAAAGTGTTTTGTGTAACACAATAAGGGAACTACCTGTGACTTTGAATGAAATTAAAATACAATCCAAGATGATGGATGATGTAAAAGTGGAATGGAAAAAAAGAAAAATTAAACCAGGTGTTACTGAAAAAATAAGTCTTTTTCCATCTATGATGAAGTACTGATATATGTTGAAAGAGTAGTAATTCCTGATTCCATGCAAAAATGATTTCTAAAGCAGTTTCATATTGGACATTCAAGAATGAAATCCCTTATCAGAAGTTAAATATATTGGCCTAAAATGGATCAGGATATTCAAAATTTTGTTAAGTTTTAAAAAATGACCTGAAATATTTAAGTACAAAAACCTACACTACTGTAACTGTAAATTTTATTCATGAACACTTTTCGAAATTTGGAGTTTCAGATACTATAATGTCTGATAATGACACGCAATTTACTTCGAGTGACTTTCAAAATGTTTTAAATAATATACAGTTAAACATATAACAGCACCGCCATACCACCGAAGATCAAATGGCCAGGTTGCATGTTTTGTTGATATGTTCAAAAGAAATCAAACGGGAAGGAAACGGAAGAAGTAATGATCCATCAGTTTTTAAGAATTTATAGACTGACACATGCATAACACTTACTAATTATTAAATCTATAGAGTGACTCCCCCAAAGAGATTTACCTATAGAAGTGTTGTACGATACATTTGACTTACCAACTCTAATTATAACTACTCGAACACATGTGTTTTTAAAAGAAAAAGAAACCCAAGGGAAGTTTTGAAAGTGAACCCCAAAGGAACAAAGTAGGTATTCAAAACAGAATGCGTGCCTTAAAAAGGGATATGTTGTGTAGAAAGATGGCCGGCCTTCTTTACACTAATTGTCCAAATTCTAATTGTAATTCATCCATTCACTATGAGAATGACGTCTGCTCATAAAAACAAGGGTTACAAAGTGGGTTACAAGGCGTAGTGTTGAGTTATATGCATTGTCGCACTGAACCATGTATTTGCTCTTATTCTGTTATCAATCCATGTCCCTAACGGGATTAAATCTTTTCTTCACTAATCTTTTGTTCCAGTGTTTTCTTTACAATATTATTAACCAGAAACTACGAGCTTTTACGAGCATAACTCTTACTAGATTTTAAATCCAAAGAGTGACCTCCCAAACGTTTGGGCTATAGTATATATAAATCCTTAACCAAATGAAGAAAAATAAGCGTTTTACAAAATACATATTTATCAACATAATCTCTTTTCTTGTCAATTAGTACAACCATTCTCTGTAGATCGCATAGAACGAGCATTGTAAATTTCAGAGTAAAAGTTTTTCTATACGCTTATTAAACCAGCTGCATATATATGAATATAGTACAAAAGTTCTGAAATGCTTATAGTAAATAGTTCTTTAGAAATATCTAAGTTAAAACTAAACTGTTGTTAAAAAAAACATGCAAACTATGGCTTACCGCAAGAATTCAATCATTAGGTAAGTTACCTCCCCTACATTATAAACTTTACAATACAGAAAAATTTAAAAAATCACCGTTTGTGACTTGCGCAAAACCGGAGTCGTTAATCGTTAAACCAAAAAGACAAAAATTTACTTCTGACACACAACTAGTTGTCCTGATCACCATAACCGTGAAGATAAGATTGTGAATATATCGAAATTACTTGAAAAAATACAACCATGACACCTTCGTTGCGCTCTTTAATCACGGAACAACAAAGCTTATGAAAGGATCTTGTTAAAAATAAACAAACGTAATATAAAAAAAACTTACCTAGGACTTTAATACCTTAGTCCATTTCAAAGTACACTTCTCTGGGACCCCACAGACCTATCCCAACATCTTTCAATTTCTGCATTTACGTTTTATGCTTCTGCTATGTAGTTAGAGATTCTCGATAAAATCCAAGGAAGAATCTGCAATGTTATCGGTCCTGACCTGGCAACTCTCGGTAACTCTCCCACCGCCGTAACTTAGATTCCGCATGCCTTTCCTATAAATATTTTCATGGTGATTGTTCGGGTGAGCTTTCCTCTGTTGTACCTAGATTTTACGAATTTACTACATAATTAGCGGTAAGGTTTCATATTTTTACGGTTGAAATGGCTGAATATAACCGTAAGTACTATGCTAATAGTTTCTTTTCTCGTACTTCTCGCTTGTGGAAATCTCTTCTTTCTTCCTGCTTTCTAATCAAAATTGAACTTGAACAAATTAAATCTAATGTTAATCTGTCTCCTTAACTACTGTTCTTTTATATCCCTCTTCCCTTAATATATTTTTTATTTTCTCAAATACATTCACACTCAGTAAAGCCTTTTTAATGAATAATTATATGGCACATAGCACTTCATGCTTATCAAGAAGACTTACGTTGCATCACTCAGACTATAGCCTTTATCACCTTGCATGGGGCTTGAAATGATTTTAAAAAAGAAAACTTTATGTCGTCTTAATAAATAAACGCTCATCAAGGTAAACAAAAAAACTGTGATTAGACTTATTATAAATGAATCCTTCCAAATTTCCAATGTCATCTTTTTGCATAATAAGTGACTGAAATTTATTCGGCTTACTCAATCAGTCAATAGTAAGAAAATTCAGAAGCTGGTACAATGATTTTCACCTTAAACTAAGGAACGGAACATCGGTCAGCATTTAACCACTTGTCTTTCTCTTCTTGCTTGACAAAGAAAGCAGTTACTTTTAGAATTTAAAGTTTCTTTCCAAAATAAATAGATCCGTTACAAGAATAAAAAACGAAGTGAATTGTGGCTACATTCATGGAATTCTTCAACGATTCAACCTAAGCGGAATCTTCTAAGAAAAGAATTCTTTGTGTTTGATGAAATTTCATGGAAATTCTTTTTTTACGGGAAATTACTGACAATTTTTTTTACCTCGTTACAATGGTGGTATCTGGGACAAAGTAAAAGTGTATGTGTGGGGGGGATGTTATTGCGTAAAACTACAAAGAATATTTGGTTCGTTTGATTGCAAAATTGGAAGTGTAAAGATCTTTTTTTTGTGGATGAGAACGTTGACGACACCTATCCTCGGGTTTGCAAATGGGACATAGCAAACAACCTTGGAGCTGGAATATTCTTCTAAGTTCTGAAAAGGATTTCGGAAACCCTTCGACTTCAGACTATCATAAATTATCAACTACTAAACAGAGTGAAAAATATCATATCATTGTAAAAGTTTGTGCCCAATTTTTATTGTTAATATACAATGACAGCAACTTGTCACTTGGGCGTTTGTTTTGGTGCCGATTTCTGGTGTGTTCTAGTTTTAAACCTTGCGTCGTTTAGTTGCGAGTCAGACATTGTTGAATGTTAACATTAACGTTTTGTCCACAAATGAATACCTTAAAGAAGGAGGATGAAAAATTACACGTTCAACATATTATGTTCTATGAAATTCGGAAAGGAGTAAGCGACGGAACTGCGACGGAAAACATTCGGAAGGTTTATTTGGTTTATACTCCAGCTCTTCGGACGGTCAAAAAGTCGTTTGGCAGATTTTGTCAGTGTTATTTTAATGATCAACTCCTCCCCCAGCGACCTTTCGACGTCGATGAAGACGTTCTGCTTGCCATCGCGGAGAATAAACCGAAAATTTCGATAGAAAAGATTGCCAAGAGTTTGAAAATCGACAACTGCCTTTCGCCATTTGAAGTGACTTGGTTCGTTTCCAAATTTGACACGTGGGTACCACATTCTCTGACCGAACAAGCTCGAGCGTGTTTCTGTCGCGATTTCTTTTGCTGTTAGGTGACGAAAAAGAGCCAGTCTTAGACAAAGTGGGTAGAAGAGATGAAAAAAGGATCGTTTATGATAACGTTCGGTGCAAACGGAACTAGAAACAAGGTTGTGAATGTGCAAAACTCGTGGTTAAAGTGGGCTTAACTCCAAAGAATATGTTGTTGTACGTTTGGTGAGATTGCATAAAGAATGTGTTTTCTTCCAGCTGATGAGACAATAACTACAAATAAATACTACCACGCACTCACTAAGCTCAATGCAGATATTCGAGAAAAACTGCCACTTTAGCAAATCGAATAGGTGTCATTTTCCACCACGATAACGCAAGAACCCAAGACCGCATACTGCAAATCAAACCTAGCAGAAACTTAGAGTTGAACTGGGAAACACTTCCGCAACCATCATATTCTCCTGACTTGGTTTTCCGGATTTTCATTTGTTCCCGTCTCTACAGAACAATTTAATTTTGACTCTATACAGTCACAAACTACAAACAAAAATAAACACGAAGTTTCTACGAAAATGGCATCAACAAGTTTGTAGAACGATGGCAGACAGATACATTTTGATGAAAGGTTGTACCATGATAAATAAGTATATATATATATATATATATATATATATATATATATATATATATATATATATATATATATATATGCGGTGTGTGTGGGGAGAGAGAGATCCAAATAAATTCGTTTACACACACAGTCAGATTCGGCGTATGTAGACCCAACAGATCGGGTTAGAACTGAACCGCTAGGCTAAATACATAGATGATTAGATTATAGAGGTGAAAACTTATATAGAATAGACTCACACCTTTTGGAAGAATCGACAAACAGATGTTGTACTGTATATATAGTGTATCTTAAAAATGATTAAAGATATCTTACTAGAATTATCCGATGTTTTATAACACTGTTGGACTCTACTTTGAGCAATAAGAATGTATAATTACTCTCCAAGCTTAACAGAAGAATCGTGATGAAATCGATCATAAACGAAAATCACATGTTCATCATTAATTAATCATAGCTAAAGATCGGAAGCTCATGAAGGTTTGATATAAAGTTCAAATATATATATATAATTCCAGGATCAACCTTCTAACCTTCAGAAATTTCACGTATGATTTAATTTCAAGTCTTTTTCACTGCTCTGTGGACAGTTATTGCAGAAACTCCTCTCTCACGTGCCAAACGTCTTATGGATTGAGTTGGATCTTTTCTAATTGATCTCTTTAGCTCTAAGTTAAAATGATGATCCTCCTTCCTGTTGTGACCTCCTGATCCAGTTTTCCTCTGTACAGATCCCTATTTTTTTAACTTATTCACCGTTCCCTTGATGGTACTTGAATTGACTTTGAAGATGGAAGCCAGAGTATGAATGTTGATACCATTACTGAAGGCCTGAATGATCTTTTTCTTTTCAGCATTGCTCAGTTGGGAAGACAGTGGGGCTGACACAAAACGATTTTAACCTGTTCTCTTTCTAGCTGAATAACTATTAGGTTGGTGCAAAAATAATGTCGTTTTTTGACGTTCAACTTCATGTGAGAAAACGACATTATTTTTGCACCAACCTAATAATAACTGAATAATGTTTTTTTCGGTGATTTTTAACACAAATGGTGTCAAGTTGGCTAAACGTCTTATCTGAAAACCTGGAAAAATGAAATCGATTTAATTTAGTGTTTTTTAGATATTAAACATTATGTGGGATGGAAAGTTATGCTGTTACACGATTTAGACAATTTTGATGCTACACACTATATATATATATATATATATATATATATATATATATATATATATATAGATAGATAGATAGATACACGAGGCACTGTTGAAAAATTAGTATTTCAATTGCGGACGGATTTTGGTAGGTTTCCGTAGTGGCATGTTCAATGTAATTATTCATGAATTTCTTTTGATCAGAAACACAGTTCCGTAAGAGGCATGTGAATACATAAATATAATTGGTCCTCTGTTATTTAAATCTTGCAGGTGAGTTGTTATTGTTATATGAATTTACATCCCTTTTAAGGAATTATGTTCGCGATCAAAACAAATTAATGAATAATTATATTGGACATACCACTTCATGCTTATCAAGAAGACTTACAATGTATCGCTCAGAGCATAGCTCAATAAGAGCCCATTTAGCACACACGGAAGCGTACACGCAACATACATGTGGAAAATATGACCATAATAGCCTCATCGATAGGTAAAAAAACGGGAAAAAATAATTGAAGCAATAATAACAAAAAAGAAAAAGCCAACATTTAATATATATATATATATATATATATATATATATATATATATATATATATATATGAAGAAATATAGTCTTAAAGTGTGCTATATTTATGGGATAAAGTGCTCAATATCAGAGATAGAGCGTGTGTAAATATAAAAGTGGACATGGAAGTCAGCACTTAGAGGCGACAGTCTGTTTCATGCTAGTGCAATCGTCAGGCAACCAGTGCTGTTATTTTTCTCGGCTATTTATATATAAGGGTCAGTGGTGCATTATGGGTAGTCTATTTTGGCGGTTACTTTTACCGGAAGTCACTTATTTGTTTATTTATTTATGTCAAATTATTTTGCTTGTTTTTTTGTTTGTTTTTTTAAATTTTATTTTTATTTTTTATCTTATATATTTATTTATTTATTTTTTATTTTGATCGGTGTTTTTTTGTTAACGTAGTAAAAATTTGTTTATATAGCTTATTGTTGGTAGTCTATTATGGCGGTCATTTACCGGAAGTTGGATGTTTGCTTATTTATTTGGGTCAAATTGTTTTGCTTGTTTTTATTTATTTTCATTTTTATTTTTTATATTATATATTTGTTTATTTGTCATTGATTAAATCTATTTGTTGAATTTTGGGGTGGGATGTTGTAGTTTGTTCTTACTATTATTTTGGTCGGAACAGTTTTTAATTTATTTATTTGGGTTGATTATCTTTATTTGTTTTTTCTAAACGGCTAGTTTATCGTTATCGGTTGTTAGTTTATTTATATATTTGGATGTATTTAGATCAATTTATTATACTTGTTGTTATTTATTTGTTACACTATATATTTTTGGCTTTCGATTTTTAAGTAACGTAGTATATTATCTTTTATTAATTTTTTTATTTTTTATCGTTATATAGCAGTTATAACTTTCGTCCGTTCTTTTGTTTTGATTTGATAGAAGGCGGGTGGTTGGAGTATATGTGTATGTACTGTGGTTTATCATTCAGTTTTCTGTATGGTTTGTGTGTGCCTTTTCTTAGGTTGAAGGTAATATCTAGAAAATCTACTTCGTTTAGGTTAGTTTTTATATCTATCTCGAATCCGTTATTTTTGAAAATTTTAATTATTGCTTTTCTAGTTTTATCTGTGTTTTGTTTGTTGCAATTTCTTAAGATTATTATATATATATATATATATATATATATATATATATATATATATATATTACGTGTTGGCAGCTTCTATTATTTTAACCATTTTACACACACACACACACACACACACACACATACACACACACACGCACACGCACACACACACACTCTCACGTGTGTGTGTGAGGTCTTTCTGAAAAGGATACCAAATTTTAACATTCTATTTTCTCTTTCTAACATGTCGGGAGCATTAACATATCACTATTACGTTTGGAGTGTAGTCAAAAGACTAACCAGTAATCCTGTAATACAATTGATGGTAAGTCCTTTCTTTTTGCTTTCTTTTACTACTTTGTCTAGGACTTTTTACAGTTTTCTTTCTTTACCTACCATTAACGCAGTGTTGATTGCGTATCTTACCCTGTTAAGTTTGTGCTAGCCAGTAATAAATTCTGCTAGGATTTCTAGTTCTCTTAAAATCTCCTCGCTGCAAAGATTAAAATTAAAATAGAAAATTCGACAACTAAGTTGTAACAGGATTCTCATACAGCATGAGTTTTTTCCCTCTTGGAATCTACCAATTTCTTTAGCGACCTGTTATGAATACGCATCATTTCGGCATTGGGCAGAAAATATGTTTTCTCAATTTCCGGTGTCATGTTTTAATAACTTAACCCAACACGCAATATGTAGTTTATCTTACAATAGATAAATAAATAAATAATAATACTAATCGGAAAGCCGCTTTTCCTATTCATTCTTAATTATTTATTTATTAACTTATTATTTAACTTTTTCTTTATTTAAATATTCTTGTTCTTCCTTTCTTAATTTATTCATCATTTTTTCTTTTGAACTTATTCATTTTCATTCATTCTTTCTTTAGGAATTTATTATTCGTTATTGCTTTTTTACCTATTTATTATTTTTAGTTTTTCTTTCTTAAAATTTGTTATCTTTCATTCTTTTTCTTTCTTTCTCAACTCATTCATTATCGTTTCTTTAATTCATTCTTATTATTCTTTCTCCTTTTTCTGTTCTGTTTTCTTTGCGTGTTTTGTATTCATTCTATCCTCGTCAATCATCGTTTTTATTTACTTATTCATTATTCTTTCTTTCTTTCTTTCTTTCTTTCTTTCATACGCATTATCTTTTCCCTATTTCTTTGTTTTCCATGATTTATTTTTCTTTACTTAGTTATTATTAATAAGTTCATTAATTCTATTCCATATTTGTAATTCGGTTCCTGAAAACGCTCTTGGCTTTTGGACAAAGTGCCCGGACTCATCGTCTACAGAATGTGATGTGTTCTCCTGCGTCTGAAGTTTCGTTTTGAATATTCACGTAATTCGGACTTTTATTGCAAATAGGTGTGAAGCGTCAATGTATAGTTCAAATGTTTAGCAGAAGGCGCTGTTGTCTGGGGCCATACTGAAGAAAGATTGGCCTGAATCATGACTTAAGAAATGTTCCAAACATAAAAGATTGAGCAGAGTTTGGGGGTAGACAACACAGCGCAAAATTATGAAATCATTTTAGGCCTTTTATTCAACATCTATCTATCTATCTATCTATCTATCTATCTATCTATCTATCTATCTATCTATCTATCTATCTTATTTAATCTAATATATAACAACTGCGCGGGAAGATCATGAAAAATATAATCAAAATAGAAGGAATAAAGGATGAAATTTACTCAGAAAATAAAAAATATTCGAAGTAAAGATTATTCATTTTGTGAATTAATGGCTGCCATCGTCAGATTTCGTTGCCACTGTAATGCGATGCATGTTTTCCAACCAAAACGAACCGTTTGTGTATAATGCGCAGGTACTATTTCAGCTGTTAGATCTGATTAAAAACTATGCATTCCGCGCCGTACTACACGGTGTCTTCATCCCTTCTCTTTACTATAATTAGTTCCTTTCGGAATATCTCTCTGTCTACCCATCTATGCGTGTGCATGTAATTTCATCCATTGTCTCCCTTAAACCAACACACGATATACTTTTTCCGATCATTTTATTTATCTTCGTTGCACGCAACTTATCTAATATTTTTGAAACCACCCTCCCACACACACAATCATTAATGTTAATGTTACAAATTACCTTACGATCCACAGTTCCACTGATGATCTTTTAGGGATAGGAAAGCTTTTCTTCAATCAAAATAAACACTATGCAGCCAAACAATCAAATCAGGACAAATTGTCAAAAAGATCATTTAGTAATTCTCTCAAGAATTATAGTTTTAAAAATGTAGAAGAAAAGAAAGCAATTGGGAATAAAGGATAAACTCTCAATAAGGTTCGAACTCATGTCTTTTTTAAATCAAGAAAGACTGGTTGAACATACCAGCTGCTTACGTCTTGCGGTAAATCAAAACTAAACCTTTCAATCAATTCTTCATAAGACGACCTCTTTCGGTGCGGCATTGATTTTAATCCTCATTACAGTATTACCTTTTATTATTATTATTATTATTATTTCCTTTGATTTCCGGCGTTTACACATTTCTTTCCGGGTCCCGCCCAGAGACCTAAGGTTAGAAATGGCATCATGACACTTTCTACTGACAAAAAAAATATAAAAAAATTACATAGATAAAGCCCTTCGTAAAGTGTGGGCTGTACTTTTCAGAACAATTTTTTGTATCTCTTTGAGGCATGGACTTCCAGGAATCCCTTCAAATAGTCTAGCGGAATCTTTTCCAACCAACCCTAGGGCTCCAACTACAACACGGATTGTTGATGTTCCCATGTGCCACATTTTTGAGATTTCTATTTCAAGGTCCTTGTATTTTGACAACTTTTTGAATAACTTCAAAGATACATTGCAGTCTGCAGGGACTGCCATATCAATAAGGAGGCACTTTTTTATTTGTGGTCTTTAATAACAATGTCTGGGCGGTTGGCTTGATTGTTCTGTCAGTGTGTATTGTGTAGTCCCATAGAATTGTAACAGGTCCTATCTCCGTAACCGGGTCTGGGTGGTGTTCATACCTGTTTCTTTCAGTTTCCTTCCTGTAGAAGTTGCAAATTTTCCAGTGAAGATATTGGCCCACTCTGTCATGCCGATGTTTATATTCAGTGTGTGCCGATATCGTGCAACCTGATACAAAATGATCAATCGTTTCTGGATATTTATCACAGAATCTGAATTTTGGGCTTACACAGTATTTTAGTATATGTGCTTGATAATTCCTAGTTAACAAGCATTGGTCCTGTGCAGCAAGGATAAAACCTTCAGTTTCAGCTTTCAACCCTGCATTACGTAGCCACTGATGAGTACAGATTTTGTCTACATCAGCTTGTTTGGTACGGGCAGAGTATTGGCCATGAAGCGGTTTATCTTGCCATTGTTTCTGCATCTGGTCGGTTGCAGTTGTCTTTGCTTTCTTTTTTAAGTATTTTGCAGCTTCGGCCGGTTTACCGTGCTGTACTTGTAGTTCTGCTCCCATTTGAAACTCCATTTTGAATTTGTTGGCTTCCTTTATTACGGAGTAAAGACGCTTGCTACTTTCATGTTCCTTGACACATACCATCATCCAGTCTTCTGTAGTTTCCAAGTATCTTTGAAGGCCAATTGTTGTAGTTTTGTAGGACAATTCTAGTTGCCTCCTTCGGATCTGGGCACATACAGACGATCAACATCAGCTTTGGGATGATGCATGCGGTAGCAAGTGAGAAGCTTTCTCGTTTTGGCATCCATTCGCTTAATTTCAGCTATGGTCCAGTTAAGGACATTAAAGCTGTATTACACCACAGGGACAGCCAAGGTGTTTATGGCTGATATTCTGTTTTTTGAGTTTAGCTCGGTATTTAGTATCAGACGTACACGCCTGTAGTACTTCTTTCTTACCCTCTCCTTCATTTGGGGGTGTTGTATGCCATCTCCTTCGCTAATTCCTAGGTACTTATAAGCTTCATCATGCTCCAGTTCCCTAATCTTTGTGACAAAATCTAAATCTATTAAGGGTGTTTCTGTAATTCTACCTTTCTTGTATGTTACTTTTGCACATTTATCTAATCCGAAGTTCATATCTATGTCGTCACTGAAATATTTTACAATCTTGAGGAGACCTTTCAACTCATTATCGTCTTTGGCAAAGAGTTTGAGATCATCCATGTAGAGTAGGTGATTGAGTATTTTCTTATTTATTTTGTAACCATTGCTACTGTTGTTCAGTTCATGCGTAAGGGGAATTAAGGACAAACAAAACAGAAGGGGTGACAAAGAGTCTCCTTGAAAGATTCCACGTCGGATATTTAGACAGTTGGATATGGCAGTGCCTCTGGTGTGACTATGGTATAGTTTGACGTTCCACATTCCCATGCTGTGCTTAAGGAAATTTAATACCACAGGGGAGACTTTGTACATTTCCAAAGTCTTAAGGATCCAAGAATGTGGAACGCTATCAAAGGCTTTACGATAATCAATCCACGCTGCGCTAAGATTTCTACGTCGTCTCCTGCAATTTTCCAGGATCATTTTATTTATCAGCAGTTGATCTTTGCAGCCATATGAAACTCTCCTGCATCCCTTCTGTTCCAGGGGAAGAATGCTGTTTGCTTCGAAAAAGGAATAAGTACGGTTCGTCAGAACAGACGTCATCAACTTATACGTTGTGGAGAGATATGTTATCGATCTATAATTTTTCGGGTCGTCTGTTTCATTTGTTTTTGGTATTTATTTCGGTAATCCATTCCGGGAATTTATTGGGATTATTTAGAAGCGTTGATAATGTTTTTGCAAGGATTTTATGGATAGATGACAGATGATAAAGCCAGAAATTGGGTACCTTGTCATTTCCTGGGGATTTCCATTTTGGGGTTTTCGTTAAGCTTGCCTAACCTCATCTGTGGATATATTCTTGCAGAAGTGTATCCAGCATTCGTTCTTCTTCACGTCGGATCCATTCTGCATTTGGGTTATATTCCTTTGGGCTGCTTCAGATATTTTCCCAAAATGTCTGTACATTATCAATTGGTGGTGGCCTTTCGACATGTATAGGTGTTTTTCCAATTTCCCTGTAAAATTTCTTAAGGTCCGTTTGGAATATTTTATTTTGGCGATAGAACCTACAACGTTTTTCGTATCGTCTTGTTCTCTGTGCCTTTAGCTGAAGTTTCTGCTTCAGCATTTTCGTGATTGATGGAATGTCAATTAGGGATTTAATTTTTGTATTTCCTCTTGATCTTTTTGCACTTGTGTGTGTTAATATTAGGGTTTCTGGTGAGCTCATCTAATATAAAAAAACTCACATCTGATTTGTTTTATTTCTCGTAAAAGTTTTGCTTTCCAAGCTGACTCTCTATGTCTGTTAACTTTATTTATTGTCTTGACCCCAAGCTTCCGAGTCGCTGCTAAAGCTGTTGCGTACATGACGTTGTTAACTTCTGTGATGTTTCCCGGTGGTTTATCTGTTAACAGTGTTTCCAGAGCAGCGTTGTATATTTTCACAATGTGCTTGTTGGAATTCGTCATTTGAATTTTGGGGTGCTGGTCTCTTTCCGGCAATTGTATGAAAGTTACTCTGCTGAGTACTTGGATGACGTGGCTTTTCGCTTTAGTGATTTCATCTTTGTGATTTTCAAGGAATTCTAACTTAATGTACCTGGAGTCATCTTCAGTGACATTGTCTGGAGAACTGCAGGTTGTGTTTAACGTAGAGTCTTTGAATTTATTTCCTGGGAGGTTATTTTATATTTCATCTGTTTTAGTTTTTACCTCATCCTCTGTCACATTACTTATTTCAACATTCATCTCATTACAGTTTGAGTAATGGGTGATAGTATTTTGTCTTATATCTAATTTTATCCTATCTATTTCTGTCTTTGAGAGTCTGTTGTTTCGCATAATGTCCCTACGGACATTGGCAAGCATGCTTGGATTGAGGTTAGGTCTTATATCATTTCCCACCATACTTCTCCATATTTGGTATGTTTGATTGGTGGTGTTCTTTGCTGGGTTTTCGAGTGCAATGAAGAATGATGTCATGACTTGTCGATACTCTTCACGAGACCATTTCGTTCGTTTTCTTTTTATTAGTCGATTTGGTATTGAGTCACTTGGTCCAAGGTTGGCAATAATCTGGTTTTGGTGACCTAGTGTCTCTTCGTTTGTGGAAGAGTTTGTTCCAGTGACAGATTTTTCGTCCTCACACGTGGCCCTTGTTGACCCGGGTGACGTCCGATCCGGTATGAAATTTTATGCGTATTCATTGAAATTGGTAGAGATTTGCGTTTTAAACTTGACCGCCAAGGGGTAATTATGTTCAAGTTACCAGCATTAGGACGACTCTCGAAGAAGACCCAAGAGCACACCCAACCAATGAGATTGGTTAGGTTTGGCTTGGTTTGTTTTGGTTTACGGCATATCAACCACAATGGGTTATTTAATGCCGACAAAATGTTTATTGCTGGCACTATGTTTTTCTTCAAAAATCTATTTCTGGGAATATTTTTCCTTGAAGAAATCTATAGATGTTTTTTTTTCAAAGAATATATAGCTTTTTGTATTGCTGGTATTTTTAACGTATTGCTGATAATAAATTTTCCTTTAAAAATTATTTCTGGTAATAATTTTTTTTATTACAAAGTATTTCTGGTATTAAAACCTATTTTTACACAAGTTTGGGTGTTAACTATTTTCCCATAGCTGGGACCCTAACAGGTGCTACCACTCTGGGTCAGGGTGGACCTGGGAACATCAACAATTAAGAGGTGGTTCCACGCTCCTCAAAACCTCCTGATCAGAGGCCTTGCTGCTGGACGTAGTTTATCGTCTTACCCAGGACGCGGATGTAGTTTATCGTCATACCCATGGACGGTGAGATTGGTTAGAATGTGGATTTATTAATATATCGGAGGTAGAATAGTTCATAATAGTGTATTGTATTCAGTGGGGTAGACTATACTAAGTAAGTCGGAGTGACCACTCCCAGGGGGAATATCAGATTTTAGTATATAGAGTTGAAAAAAAGGGCTAGAGTAAAGTGAAAAGGGAAATTAAATGAAAGAATTAAACTTAAATTGAGTCAAAGGGATTTAGAATCATATCAAAGTACAGGAAAAGTATAATTGAAAAATGGTACAACATTTACCATTTCTTACATGTTCGGAGCATGGCACAAGTGACTTTCCACAAATGTTCAAATTTCCGTCGCCAACGACAGATACTTGTCAAATTTTATGGGGTAGGCTGGACCTTCTGCTACAGTTTGGCAAGGGGACTATCAAAGAATTCATTAAACAAAGTGGTAGAGGCATAGGAAAAAAAATATACATTTCCGGTCATCTCTCAACCTACTAGCCACTAAAAGATAAATTTTAAATTTTCATTCAAAGAGAAAACAGTCAAAGGGCAAAACATTGTTAGATAATTACACCTGTAGCCATGAGAAAAAAATCATTCAATATGATCCCTACCCATGCGGACATATACACATGTATATGCAGATATACATATATATATATATATATATATATATATATATATATATATATATAAAAGTGGACATGGAAGTCAGCACTTAGAGGCGACAGTCTGTTTCATGCTAGTGCAATCGTCAGGCGACTAGTGCTGTTATTAAAAAATATCATGAAGCCATTTCTGGCCTTAGGTCTCTGGTTGGGACCCAGACGGAAATGTGTATACAACAGAAATCAAAAGAACTAAAAATAATAATAATAAAATATAAACACTGGAAGAAGATCGGAGTGATACTAACGACAAAGATACGGACATAAATACTGTAAATAAAGATAATTCATCCAAGAAATTCAGAAAGAAAAAAAAATGAGAGATCAAAACCAACTTTATTTTATGAAAAAAAAACTAACATGTCAAAGGTCAAACAACATGGTTATTTAATTGTTTTGCTCGGTGTCATAGCTGTTCAGTGGCGACATCGACTAAGTCTGGCACGATGTCTGAGGTGTCTGGCATTATGCTTGGAGAAAACTCCCAACAGAAACAAAGATCTTTGGGACTAACATACTAACCATCATTCTACAATAATATCCATGGTGGAATTTTCAAAATGTTAATATAGTCTGGTAAAAGGAAGCAATATTCGAGCGCTTAATGAGAATCGAACTGGAACAGGAATATTAGACAAAACATAACATACGATACATATTTTTATATCAAGTAGTCCTAGAAATTTACAAATTATAGTCTTGTACAAGGCTATAAATTTAGAGTGCTCAATGAAGATCGAACTCAATGCACAAAATAAGACATAGATGAAGTAACCATCGGTCTACAGATCTCGCACGTAGTTATTTATGAAGATTAGTTTAGCATAAGGCCACAATACCGGAGCGCTCAGTGAGGATTGAAATCAAACAAGTGAAACATGATATTAAAGAACTAACCATCACTCTTCCGTTATCGCATCTATATAGTCATAAAGTTTGGCACAAGGCTACCAAACTGGATCGATTCGTTATACGAAAAGGTATGTGAAACCAGTCAAGGAAACATTGCTTTGCAGATAACGCACTCAGATAGCTATTCCTAAAACTTAGTCCGACACAAGGCCACTATCGCGGCGCGAAGAGTGTGGAACGAATTCACTACTCATAATACTAAGTAACCATCGATTTATAGGAATCGGATTTTGATATTAAAAAAGCGTAGCCTGGTGTAAGGCTACAATAGTGGAGCACCCAATGGCAATCAATACAAGATACATTGGACTAAGTAAACATTGCTCAAGCGCTTTTAGTTTAGTTTGGCACAAGGCCTCAATAAGTGGTTGACGAGTGAGATTATTTACTAAATTTACCTTCGTATCGTACAGAGGTTCTCAATATTCCAGGTTATATTCCTTCCCTTGCTATCCTAGCTTTCCTCAATACCTCCCCTATCTTGATTTGCCAACTAGTAATGTTGTAACCGTTATACTCTTACACTGGTAATTACTGATACAATTTATGAAAAACAAGTTGCTTTACTTGCTGGAACAACTTATAAAGCCAAATTGCTTTATCAATTGCAACGAAATGAAAAAGGAAATCGTTATTTCAGTGGATCATAAAACTTCCATTTCATTTAATGCCTAATTACTCCGCTGGATCAAATTCCTCTCTTTAGATCTGAAATTCCTCCCCTGGGAGCCAAATGCCTCCTCTCTGAGAATCACTATTCTGGCATAGACGCAAAGTAATAAGTCACACTCAGCGATCATTTATGAGTTTTCGACTAACATTGTCTCGTTTTCAGGCGAAACAGACAGAGTATCTTGCGAATCTGTTCTCTAAACAGTACCTGATTGGGGTAGAGGTCATTGGACGATATTTGCATCTGACCATGCACCACAAGGCTTTATACCGCATTTTGTTGGCCTGACAGGACGAACAAATACCCTCGGCGGGGGTTGAACTCTTTACACTTGCAATGACCCACGTGACCAGTTTGTTGATTGTTGCTGAGCGGCCATTGATTCCACCCTAAACTTGTGTTTGTTCAAATGAAAAAATAAATATAAATAAATATAACAAAATTATAAAATAGTGAAAAAAGTAAAGAGTCAATTTAGACACAAAAAATAAGGTAATAATATATTTTCTTAACAAACCTAAAATAAAATTTGTAATAAGTGATTGGATCGGTGCTGAACGTTGGGGATGATGAAAACCACTTCCCAAAATCAGAATTTCACCCACTAATATTCAAAATACTAATTTTGGGAAGTGGCTCAGGCCAAGAATCCCCTCGTATACCACATCAATTAGACATAGAATAAGCCTCGAATAGTCTGTGTCTGCAATGGTCGATGAGGCAAATAGTCGGTTGATGCTTATAAGACCTAAGTGGATTTCCGTATTATAGAAGGGTGTGTACGAGCAGTTTTCTGAGGTTAATATTATTTTCTTATGTTCTTTATCTTAAAAAGAAGAAGAAGAATAATGTTGTAGTAGTAGTAGCATCATATTTGAAATATTGTTATTGCTCTTTATATCGTCCTTTTTCTTCTTTCTCTTCTATGAATTTTCGCATCTATAATATCTGAAGGTTGCCGTTGTAGATCGAGTGATAGCAAGTCTCTTCTATCTATCTATCTATCTATCTATCTATCTATCTATCTATCTATCTATCTATCTATCTATCTGACTGACTCTCTCTCTCTCTCTCTCTCTCTCTCTCTCTATATATATATATATATATATATATATATTAGTTGAGCGTTTATATCAATAGTTAATTTCACTGACGATAGTTAAATGACACTAAAAAGCAAGGGTCGACTGGGAGTAAAAGTGAAAACTTATGAGAAACCGGAAACCCAATCCTAAACAGGAAACAAAGGATATAACTCTACTCCTGTTCAAAAGACCGGGGAAGGCGTGGACCGGTCGATAAGCGAATTTATCTACTCCAATCGAGGAGAAAATAAGTAATTAGTAAATAAAATGTCAGTGTCCAGTCGGAGATGTTAGTCGTATAGCCTTGAAGAAGAATGTAGAAGGAACCGGAACCTCATTGTTAAACAGGAAAAAAGGGTTAAATCTCTACTCCTGTTCAAAATGTTTTCTATAGAAATTAAATCTAAATCATTTTACTATAAAATACATTGAAATTGAAGAAAGGAAATGATTCAAGAGTAAGTGATAAAATTGGTGTAATTTTTGCATAATTATTACAAGGAAAAATATTAATAATATTTTAATAATGATCAACTTTTTCGTTCATTTACTCATTCATATACAAATGTACATTTCGTGATTATTCACTGTAATTTTAGTCTCATTAATAGGAATACCGTTTGTATTCCAAATAATTTCTATTATTAGATGCCAGTTAGAAGTGTTAGCTCCCTTGAATGTCTGCTGTTTTTCCTTGTACCGCCAGGAGTCTGTTGATATCAAGCTGCAGAGTAAGACGTTTGATGTGTCTGAAAAGCCGGACGTAGGGTGTATAGTGAAGACTGAAAAAGTCATAGTGAAAATAAGAAAAGATGGAAATAGAGAGAGAGAGAGAGGGGGTGTTAAAAGGTAATAAACAAAGAAAGATATTCAAGGTTTGAAAACTGCATTTTCCAAAATGGAATAGTGATGATGGAAAACAGATATTCGAAAAAAGGAGAGACGGATGCTATGTCGCAACAAACAACAAAATTGATTAAATAAACACAGAGAGAGAGAGAGAGAGAGAGAGAGAGAGAGAGAGAGAGAGAGAGAGAGAGAGAGAGAGAGAGAATGGAAAAAAAGAAGAGCTATATAATGTCTATTTGAGAGGGAAATAAAAGAGAGTGAGGATAAAAATAGTTGTTATTTGACTTAGATGA
>OZ038494.1:31258992-31266492 GCA_964036315.1 Acanthosepion esculentum | reverse complement strand
TATATATATATATATAATGAGGCATAAGAGTAAAGGCCAAAAAGCAATGTTAGGAAAAATTGTCTCGTTATTTGGCAACACCAGGCATATTTAAAGAGTGGCGTCCTTGATAATATAACAATGGAATATAACATTATTGCGTAAGGAACACAGGATGTATGATCGATCAGATAATTGTAATCGTATATTATAGAATAAATAAATGGCATACATCAAAGATAAAAAGAGAATGCATAAGTAAGGCAATATTCACTGAGATTTTCTAATTTATCCGTTCATCGCAAGAGAGATACCCGATTATCCGTAGAGGATATCACTACCTAGAGAATTTTGTGTTCCCCCCTCACAAACAAGTTGTCGGTTTAAAGTTTCTGTCTGACGCACTTCGCTATCAGACGTTTTCGACCAAGCCCTGGCGCACAGAGACACAGCAACTGATAGCAAGGCCGCGCGATATTCCTGGGAAAGCGAATTCTTTAACACCTGAGAACTCGGACAGCGGCAAACAATACGAACAGGAGAAGCGAGATTTTGGCGAGAACTAAGGTTGGATATCCAATAGATATCTTTTATTTTGACGATATAAACACACACACACACACACACACACACACACACACACACACACATATATATATATATATACTGTTACATTAGAACATTTTGTTTCGACGTTTAATAAAATGTCTCATCAGGTAGTCAACAATGATTAAACGTAGGATTTTGTAGTGGTTACTTACACGTTTAAATGTAACAGTGTATAATAAATATTTATTGGTCTACTCTTGTATTGAGCCCTGTTTTAAATTAATGTTTTGAACGTTGAAATTTTATTTTTCGTTCTTTTACATTTGGAGATCATCCTCCATCTATAATTAAGCATATACCTTTATCTATCGAAAAAAGAATAAGTACAAATTCAGCAAATGAGAAGATTTTCTATGAACATATTAATTTTTTATAATAAAGCTATAAAAGATAGTGGCTACAAAAGCCCAAAACTAACTTATATAAAAAATGAAAATGGAAAGCATAGAACAAACGGAAGCAGAAAATAATTTGGTATACACCCCCATACAACCAAATGGTAAAGAATAAATTAGGACAAAAATTCTTTGCATTAACCGTTAAGCAAAATTTTTAACGATTAATGCAAGATAGTAAACTCAGTACCATTTTCAATAAAATTAAGTTACAGCTGTACTGAAAACTTATAAAAAAATTATTAAGAAACATAATGCGAATATCTTGAATAAACACTTAGACCAAGACCAAAGAAATTTAGACAGTATAAAAATAAAAAGAGATGAAGATAAACAAAAATTATGTAACTGCAGAAATCCTCATAACTGTCCTCTAAAAAATAAATGTCACACAGAATCATTAGTATACCAATGCAATATCTCATCTATTGAGGATCCGGACAATGTAAAAGTCTATACTGGATGCACAAGGAAAGACTATATTGGATGTTCAAGAAAAGATTCAATCAACATCAAAGTTCATCTAGGATAAATAAATACCGAAATCAGACGTCCCTATCGAAATATTTCTGGCACTTAAAAGAAACCAATAAAACACCTACAGTAAAATGGAAATTAATAAGAAAAGCTAGAATATGTAGGTCATTAAATGACCCATGTCCTTTTTGCATACATGAGAAACTATATATTACTAGATTTATAAAAAATAAAAATTTACTGAATCAAAGAAATGAAATAGAAAATTTACTGAATCAAAGAAATGAAATAGCTATTCTTTTGCCGACATTGTAAAAATGTTTTCTTAAATAATGTTAAAAAAAGCTGATAAAAGAAATATACATATTTATATTTGATATTTAATAATATTTTTTAAATAGCTTAAGTAATTCTATTACATTTATTTGTTTTAAAAAGAAATATAGTCTATTAGAAATTAAAAGTAAAAATAATATTTTAAAATTGTTCAATACAACGTATTCTAATCCAAACACCCCTTTTAGAAAGAATCTTTATGTATACAAGTACAAATTTAACGGAAAAAATACCGAAAAACTTTTTGTCGTTGATAAAAACCAGACGACATGCGTTGAACGGATGTCATAATTCGTTGAAAAAGGCACTCCTACCCTATCTAGACTTAACCTCTTTTCGAAAGTAATTCATAATTGATACAATAGTCGTTAATAAAAATGAACACACTACCACTCCTTGTCAAAATGATTGGATTTCTCCGTATCCTTGGAAACAAATATTATGAATGTATGTGCGTTTAAAACTCAGTAAATTTCAAAATAAGTTATTTAAAAAAATATTAAGCTTGAAAATGAAACAGAACTAGTGCTTTTAATTTAATTATATAACTGAATTTGAAGTTTTTAGTTTCTATTTTTGAAACATGGTAATTCCTGTGTAGCGATGGAACTATATATTTAAATCAGTTAATTTATAATATTTATGCTTTGTAAATTTAAATTGAGCACTGTTTTGTAAAAATAAAAATATCAATAAGAAAACCGGATTATATATTTTACTGTTCTTTCTTTTTTTATTATAAAATAGGAATAATATAGCATACATAAATGGTGTTGAAGTTTTGCTTTTTTGTGGAGGAAGGAATTTTAACTGAATCTGTTGTATTGCTTCAAGAATATTTTTAGATAAAGTACAAATCTACGAGTGACATTCGAATTTCAAACGTTAAAACTGTCTCTTGAAGACCAACTCGAATAGGATCAACCTACAACAAGCCGTAATAACGAAAATCCTGGAACGTTTCACCACGTAATCAAGGGAAATCTTGGTCAGATTATTTTTTTCTTTTAGATTTCATACCATCGTTGACAGTAGATTTGTAAATGAAACGCGTTTTTCCCCAAAACTTCATGCTTCCTTTTCTTACAGAGAATTAGACAACAACAATAATTTGACTGTACACGATGATTTAATGGGACAAGTTTGAAATGAGCTACAGATTCTTTGAAAAGTTGTGCCACATAACCCGGTATTTTTCTGAAATTAAGTCTAGAAATGAATTACTCAAAAAACAGAAAGAAATGATTAAAAACGAGATTTTTTATCGCCTGGTTGAACAATATTTTTCCCCGCTGTGTCTCATGAAATATCCAGCGAGACACGGGAAACCTTGCGTAACTTGAGAGATGAAAAGATTGATTAATTTGTTCTGATTCCTCGAAATTTTCGTTAGCATCTCGTCTATCTCAACTTTCCTTCTCTCCTTCTGTACATACCCATAAACACACACACACACACACACACACACACACACACACACACACACACACACACACACACACATATATATTAGTATAAACGCTATATTTAGTGGGTACATGTGATTGAGTAGACACCCCCGTTTCTTTTTTAAACAGTGAAGTTAATGTCTACAGTCTTAGATATCGAAAGTCTTAAAGAAAATATTCCACCAGATATGAATTGAAAATGTATTCGCTTTTGAATTTGAGAAACCATTTGAATTCAAATGTGATTTACCATTGAGCCAGAAGAAGCCATGAGAGTAACGTAAACCTTAATTACCCGACTTAAGAGATGCACTTCTCTCGTTGGGACGTTTCGAAATTTATATCTGCTAACTTTATTTTCGTACCCGAATAGTAAAGAAAGTATTTTAAAAAAGCAACAGATCACTTAATCTGTCAATATTTCTTGTGAAATCTCCCCAGACCAAATCATTCCTCAATAAGGCTTCCGATGTCTAGGCCGGAAGACATTAATTTCACAAGAAATAATATCGCATTAAAAGATCCATGAATTGTTTCAAAAATTACTTTGTTTATATTTTTAATGCGAATATGTATACATACATACATACATATATATATTTTCTGTTTTTAGGTTATTTTTATAGATACAAATATTTAAGTAAATGCTCTGTTTATAATTAATAGTATTGACTACATTTACCGTCCTGAATGTACGAGAAATTTCGTAGAAAATATGTGCCCTACGACAGGAATCGAACCTGTATCTTACATGGAACCGTCATTTGGCCTGACGTGCTATAACATTTAGCTGCAGAGGAAAGGTTTGGTTAACAGAGTCAAATTACTGTTTTTAAACATCAAATTTCCCATGATATTTCTTGAACGATCATATCTTCTCGAAGCGTATCTTAACGTAAACAAATGACAACGTATATTATGAATATACATATACATATACATATATATATATATATATATAATTATTATTATTATTATTATTATTATTTGGCGTGACGTGCTATAACATTTAGCTACAGAGGACACATATTTTCTATGAAATTTCTCGTAAATTCAGGCCAGTAAATTGATGAAAAAATGAAAAAAATTGTGTGATGCGTTTCGTCCTTTAGGTCATCATCGGACTAAATTTACGTTTTCGTTGATGTAAGTACACATGCACTCAAAGGGGAGAGGATGCTGATATTTTAAACTTAATTTTTTTTTTTTTACACATGTCTGGCAATTTCATTTATTCTCATTTTATTGTTGTTTATTTTTCCCTGAATTTTGTTATTAAATATCTGACATTGTGATAATAAAATTTCTGCCTGTGAAGTCGAAATGTTGCAAGAACCTGAGAGCAAATTTACTGTGGATGGTGTAGCGATTAAAGCACTTTCTATAAACTTTAGTTTTAGTAAAGTGTTTTCTCTTTTAATTAAAGTAGCATTTTTTAAATTTTAAATTATAGTTAGAATCATTACGGTGAGCAACTAATGCATTTAGTGTTTTGTCTTGAAAAAGATTCCTTTTATCTTCATATAATCTTATACAAGGTGTAATCCTTCGTTTATGCATGATTCATAAAAAACGACAGACAAGGTACTACGATTAAGCTTTTTATTTAATTTTTCTTGTGTTCGTACTAGAGCTTTCTTTTCAGGACAAAGAGTGTGTAAAAAATGTTTTATAGTTCAATGCGCTTTCGGCTATACCTTTAACTATTATCAAGGATGATTCGTTTTTTCAGCTTAATTGAGTGTGTGCATTATGTGTGTGTTTTAGTGTGTGGTAAGACGTCTCGATAAGCATGTATATCGGTTACACAACTACATGCTTATCCAGACGTCTTACGTTATATATATCTGATCACAGCTCCATTAGAACCCATTTAAGCAGACACACAAACTTACCAGACTCCATTAGAAACACACTAGTAGAAAACACAAATATATTAACTGCATCCACCTGTAAAAAACGACTAAAAAAATGGAAGCTTTAATAATAAATAAAAAAGAAAAAGCCAACTCTTAACAATATTAACTACGAACAAAGCCACAATGTGCTAACCGTATTCTGAAAATGAAACATCCATACTACACACATAATGCACACTCAGTTAAGCTGAAAATACGAATCCTCCTTGATAATGGCTAAAGGTATAGCCGAAAGCGCTCGGAAACATAAAACATTTGGATAGTTCTTACACACTCTTTGTCCTGAAAAGAAACCTCTTGTACGAACACAAGAAAAATTAAATACAAAGCTTAACCGTAGTACCTTGTCTGTCGTATTTAATGAAACATGCATATATATATATATATATATATATATATATATATATATATATATATATATCACATAATTTCACGTACCTAATATATATATATATATATATATATATATATATATATATACATATATATATATATGAAAAGTGTGTGGATATAAATATAAATATATATATATGTGTAATATATTATATATATTATTATTTATCTCTATCTATAAAAGGCAGTATGTGTGTGTGTGTGTGTGTGTGTGTGTGTGTGTGTGTATCGAATGCACGGCCGCAATCTTCGACGGATTTGCACTAAGCTTTACGTGCACATGCTCCATGTTAGTAAAAAGACCAAGACCGACTTTGCATTTCCCAGCTCCCATCGATAGTAGAAATAATCCATTTTTTCATGCTTCTACGGCAGTTTTCATTTAGTTTGTGGCCATCTTCTACTGGCCAGAGTGAGAGCCTATAGCTGGCTGCCACGAATAGGCAGGAAGATTCTATTAGCCAGTATGTGAGTCAACAGCTGACTGACACGAATAGTTAACTAGCATGCTAGCATGCCAAAAATAATCGATAGCTGCATTCGTCACAAGTGGGAGAAATTTAAATCTGCATGGCACTTTACTCTAATTGGCTCATTCGCTTGCTCAAACTCAACGTTGATTCTGATTCCGCAGAACTGGGTTGGGTCTGAAAAAGTATTTGTTGTTAACATTCTTTTTTCATTCGGTTTTTCTAGTTGCGAGTCCTTTTTTAAAGCTGATCGTTTTGTGTTCATTTTGATTAGTTCTTTTTTCGTTACAGATTTAATGTTTAGTATAGAGCTTAGAAAAAATTCGCAGTGTGCGATAGGCAAGAAGTAAGGCATGTAGCAACATCAGCACGGCAAAGGGCACTCCTTTAATGTCAAGGAAGGGCAAAAATATTTTAAGTCAAGTGATAGCGATTGCTGTATGAGTCGTACGATATTTGAATCAAGTACGGGCAACGCCGGGCCATGCTGCTAGTATGCGCGGTACTTATTAGAAAGCGCTCAATATCAGAGATAGAGCTAACATATTTGGATGGATTGATGTGAGTTTGTGACCCTGGGTTTCATGCTTTTGCGATCGTCAGACAAACTGATTAAATTTTAAAAATTTGGATTTATGTAGATTGCGTGTACGGATATGCATCTATGTTTGTGTTAGTATGACTGACATCACGACGACGATTTTCCCCCCGACTTCTATAATAACACCAATACACGCAATCTACATAAATCCAAATTTTAAAAAAATTAATCATTTTTTCTGATGATCGCAAAAGCGTGAAACCCAGAGTCACAAACTTACATCAAGCCAACGAAATATATATATATATATCTATATATATATCTATATATATATATATATATATATATATATATATTTATATATATATATTAGGATAATTTCCCGCATCCAGAATATACACCAGGTAATTTTTAAATATATAAAAATAATTTTATAATTTTACCTATACTCTCAAATTTGCTCACAACACAAACATACCAGGTACTGCTTGACAGAAGCAAAATAATAGGGGAAACTCGCAAATGGTTATCATTGCTGCTATTAAATGATAACTCAGTTAATCTAAAGCACTGTGAACTTGCATAGCAATAAAGCAATTCTAAGGACATGTCCAATTTATTAAAGACTCTCAACAACACTGGCCGATAGTTGACGATTACACTGTCTAAGAAACAAAATCTATCTCTACTCAAACACGTGTACTCATTTACTATAATGTTTATAGTAATAAGAATACATATTTCTTATTAACTATATAATTATGTATTACATTACTTATGTGTGTGTGTGTGTGTGTGTGTGTGTGTGCACGCAAGGGATTTGGGGAGAGAAATCAGGCAGAAATGATTCCCGCACACATCGCATATAGATATAAATAAATTAAATTGCAAAGAGATATAACAAGCGAAAATGTAAACAGAAAATAACTGAAA
>OZ038494.1:31201492-31256492 GCA_964036315.1 Acanthosepion esculentum | reverse complement strand
ACCACTAAGCCGTCGGCGCACGGCAAGGATGAAGGTGAATTTTAGCGTGTTTATTTTTAGATTTGGATAAACACAGTGACTGACAGTGACTCAATTCTTTCGAAGATTTTATATATATATATGTGTGAGTATTTGTGTGTCTATATATATATATATATATATATATATATATTGAATAACTAAAAAGAACTAATTCTTGTTTATATATTTGGTTAAAATACGCTATAGCACACGTGTACGCACATTCATATATATATATATATATATATATATATATATATATATATATATATATATATATATATATATATAATAAGGATAAATGTAGTTTTAAGGTATGCTATATTTATAGATTAAATTTCTCGATATCAAGGATAGAATGTATGTAAATATAAAATGAACATTGAAGTCAGCACCCAGACGCGGCAGTCTGTTTCGTACTAAACTAAATCGTTAAGGCACACACACTATTTTTAGCCGTTTTTTTTACATGTAGATGATGTTATTATATTTCTATTTTCAACGCGTATGTTGTGGATCGATTTTGGTAGATGTGTATTTAAAAGAGACTTAATTGAGCTATGGTCAGAGAGATGTAACGTGAGTGTTCTTGTCAGGCATGTTGTAGTATATCCGATATAATTATTTATGAATTTCTGACAGTTAAGTGTCAGTTTACCTAGAGAGAAACAATGCAGTTATTAATAAAAAGAATTGAAATTAAAGCATGCAAGATTTCCCTAAGGATTACTAGCCCGCCTATGAAATTGTCAGCCCACATCATCATTTTGAGCCGGAGACAAACCACCCCTCTACACATAATCGAAAGAAAATCAAAGTCGTTTTATCTGCAGGGAAGGCGATAGCCTGAGTTTTTTTGTGATGCAAAAGGCATTGTGTTTGTCTTCAAAAGGACCACACAGTCAATGGAGAGTACTATACCAACTTGCTGAAGTAGTTATGAAACCAAACCCCTTGCTTTCAATGGCTGCTGTGCGTGACTGTGGCTTTTAACTGGTTGATCACTCTCCCTATTCTCCTGATTTGGAACCATTTGACTATCATCTGTTCTCCAACACAAAAAAATACTTGACTGGGAACCAGTATCGCAGCGATGATGAAGTCATATCTGCGGTTGATGACTTTATTTGACCTACACGATAATCGTGACCGAGGTTCTGAGCATGCTGGCCTCCTTGAGACTGTTGATCATACTAGATAACGAGCACTCTTTCAGAAACTCTAAGGTCCGCTCAGCATAGTTGAAGTATAAAACACAGGTGGGATTTGTGGGTATTGAAAAAAATGTGCCTAAGAAGGCGTCTGCTAACCGCCCTAGTAGATGCTATTTAGATACATATGAGTAGTCTACAGATACGCATATATGCTTATTTACTTGAATATATATATATATATATATATATATATATATATATATATATACCTTAGTTGGTTTCAGAACTACCCGCAATCATTGCAAGAGTTTTAGAAAATGCAAAGAGTAGATATTCGCGAACCGTCCAAGGCTAAGCACCTCGCAATGAATTCCACGTTAGACGACAAGGGCTATCCCCTACCCGATTTGCCTCCTTCCATGGAACACAAACTTGGTAATATTCCTATCTCGGTTCGGGAAGTTTCCAAACTCATCAAAGACATTGACTCTAAGAAGTCTACGTCTCCAGATAAAATTCAGGCGATTGTTCTGAAGAACATTGTTTCCCATCCGACAGCGCCTTTCCTACAGACGAAACGTCGCAAGGTTTTCGTTAATTAATTTTGCTATTTCGATGGCAAATGTTCTGATGAGCTACATTCATTAGTTCCAACAGTTCTAACCATCACGGTTAAGATCCGACATGCCACGTACACAGAGTCGAATCATTCTCATTTCCTTCGTATTCCACTGGTAGGGAGGAAGTTCCACTCGGGAACTTTCTTCCCAAGAACAGTTTCTTTGCGGAACAGATTCCCGAGGGGATGCTTTCCCGATCACTACAATCTTAACCTCTTCAAGTCTAACGTTAACAGTCATCTTCCTCATATATCCTACCTTCTACTCTTACCACTCATACACGAACTTCATTCCGTAATCCTCGTTTTTAATATTCCTAAAGCAACAGTTCAATACATTTACTTACGTGCTAATACCCTTGGGAAAGGTATGAATCCTCTTCTTCTCCCTCCAGCTATGGGTAAATAGCAGGGCAGACTGGGTTCTACAGCCTTGGATGATCGCCTAAGCCTGTATCACACATAGCATATAAATAAAACAACAGTTTTTTTGTTTTTGTTAATGATTTCAATAGTTTCTTTTATTGTTTTGTGAGATCTGTTGCAATTTTACAACGTTGTGTTCATATCAATAAATTATTAAATATCTTGTTTCTCATTGGGATTATAATATTTCTAACGACACATTATAATTGTTACATATTACGTTGTTAAATATATATATATATATATATATATATATATATTGTTATATATATATATATATATATATATATATATATATATATATAAGACGACCGACAAGAAACTGCGATTAAGCTTTTTATTCATTTTTTTTTAGTACGTACGAGTTTTTTCGTACGAGTTTTTTTTCTTTTCAAGACACAAAGTTTGTAAAATTTCTGCATATCCGAGCGCTTTCGACTATTCTTTTAGCTATTATCAAGGATGTGTGTGTGCTTTATATATGTATAGATATAGGAATGTTTTATTTTCAAAACACGGTCAGCACATTGTGGCCGTGTTCATAATTTTATTGATTGTTGGCTCATCTTTTTTTTTATTATTGTTGTTTCTATTATTTTTTATCTTTTTTACATGTCGATGAGGATAATTTCTACTAGTATGTTGCAGATGGAGTTTGTTAGGTTTCCGTGTGTGTTTAAATGAATCGGGATTTAGCTGTGATCAGAAAGGTGTAACGTGAGTCGTCTAGCTAGGCATATAGTGGTATGACCAATATAATTATTTATGAGTTTAGTTTGATCATGACAAATCCGTCAAGTGGTATGTGAAATCATAAATAGTATTGCTTCACTGTAATTTGGATTTTGCAGCTGCGTTGTTATTGTTGATGATAAGGTTAGTTGTTTTAATTGTTTATAGTAGATAATTGAATGTTCTCGTTCTGATCGAATGGTGTTGTGCATTGTTTTATGGTATTTTTTGAGCATTTTTTACACACTTTGAGTCTGGAAAAGAAAACGCTTGTACGAACACAAGAAAACTTTTAAAAAAGCTTAATCGTAGTGTCTTGTCAGACGTCTATAAATTAAATATTACGAACGTTGGAATTGCACCCTATTCGTTCTCATCTTAGCTGAACATATAGTCAGAAACATTTACTTCAATAGAATGAACCGCCCTGTAGTTACATATCACACCTTCAAATAAATTCATATAATGTATTATAAATTTAAATGAGATATATAAATATATTCACCAAGATAATTTGGTAAATAATAAATACAAATTGTTTGTCAAAACATTGACTTGCATAATAAATGCTAACACACTACACATACACACACACACACACACACACACACACATATATATATATATATATACTGAGAGAAAGTTTATATATAACTCGATAATACACATATACATATATATATAACTAGATACTGAGTATAGATATATATCAGTATCTATATCTTTATATATGTGTGTGTGTATGTGTGTGCTTCTCTCTGTATGTGTGCATTTATATATATATATATATATATATATATATATATATGTATGTATATATATATATGTGTGTATACATAAATATAGCTAATTATATACACACTAATGTACCCGTCCATGTGTGTGTGTGTGTGTGTGTATGTGTGTGTATACGTGTGAAGAATATGAAGCCAGTTGTCGCCACAGTCCAATTATCATATTTTGCGGTTTATTAAGGTTCGTCCATGCATTAGCCGCACCCCAATAAAAAATGCCAACCCTGACTTAAGATTTACACCGGATGAAACCGAACCTGCTTTCTGCATGAAAATCTCATTCATACTGATGGAAACTAATTTTACGGCACGTAAAATTTCGCCAGTGTCTCGTACATTTTTAGTTTTTGGTTTTTGACCTTAACGCTAGCTTTGTTTTTGAAACCGATTAAAAGAATCGATTTTTATTTAATGCCACTACTGACATCTTTGGTGTGTTTTTTGTTTAAATATGGGTCGCAGAAATTTTGGTCACTTTTATTATTATTATTATTAATTAAAGGGAATGAATGATAGATATCCCAGTATTATTTGGTGTATGTGAATGTTTTTCAAAAATATACTGTTTTTACAGTGTCTTGTTTGCAAAAAGAGTGCGCTTAAAACTTTTACCATCAATGAGAATTCATTTTAGTTCTGATGGAAGGATTCCTACCGCTTCATAATTATTATTATTATTATTATTATTATTATTATTATTGTTATTATTATTATTACCAGAAGGAAAAGTGCAGAGATGGTGTTGTGATAATATTTGCAATGATTATATATATATATATATATATATATATATATATATATATATATATATATATATATATATATATATATATATATACGTGAAGTCTCGGAATGAACGGTCCTATTCAAAACAAGACAAAAATAGGTTACAACGTAACAGTCAAAACACGAGGAAAAGTAACAAGACCATAAAGAAAGCGCTTGAGACAATGAAAATTATGTAAATTTTGTCTACTCCTTTACTCCTACAAAAGGGAAAAATGTAAGGATGCTGGAAAAAATAATAAAAGATATTCCTTGTCGGCCGTATTTAATAATGTTGTTTGAAAGAAAGGTTGCTGCCCATTTATTTAGTCAATGGAGGTAGATTAAACCACCTGAAGAAGTACATATATATATATATATATATATATATATATATATATATATATATATATATATATATACATATATATATATATATATATATATATGAAGAAATATAGTCTTAAAGTGTGCTATATTTATGGGATAAAGTGCTCAATATCAGAGATAGAGCGTGTGTAAATATAAAAGTGGACATGGAAGTCAGCACTTAGAGGCGACAGTCTGTTTCATGCTAGTGCAATCTTCAGGCAATATATATTATGTTATATATATATATATATATATATATTTTGAACGATAAAAATTATTAGAAAAATCAATTAAAATCTTCAGACACACTGGGTTGTAGATTAATATTCTTATGCTTTTATTATTATTATTTCATTTATATTCCTCGACTAGTTTCGACCAACATGGCCATCATCGGGAGAGAAAAAATGTCTCTGCTTGCTATAGCAGTAAACTACAGAAAATATATATATATATATATATATATATATATATATATATATATATATATATATATATATATGAAGATTGTTTATCTAAGATTGCCTTGGGTTGGAACCAAATGTGAAAGTATGGTCAGACAAATTTCATCTAAGGTTCGTCGCTGTTTTTTCTCTGCCGAGGTACGGATTGTTTTTCCAACCCGGCCCATGGTTCGTCCAGTGTGTAAAGACGTCCTCCCTCCTCATCAAATTAACTCTATAATTTACGAATATAATTGTAGTTGTGGGGCTAACTACATAGGAAGGACAACACAACGCTTGGACAGGAGAATCAAGCAGCACGTTCCTACCAAAATCAGGAACCACACTTTGCCGCTGAATGGACTCGTCCCAAACACCTACGGGTCCGCCATTTGTGAGCACTTATCAAATAGCAGATCGTGTGCAGTGAATTTTAGTGTTGACCGGTTCACCGTATTGTCCCGGTCACACTCTTTATTTCACCTGAAGGTGCTGGAGGCACTTTACATCGGGCCCCGCAAACCTTCCTTGTGTAAACAACGTGAGTGTTTGTTGGGGCTCGCTGTCATTTGCCTCTAGCTCCTTTTGCTCATTTCTTTTTTTTTTATTATCCCCCTCCGCAATTCTTTTTAGTGTACATTTTCTGTTTTTTAAATTAAAATCTCCCGTTGCAAGCCTGATGAGCGGGAGCGAAACCGGTTGCTTCGCGCGTTTTAATATGTCTAGTAATATTAAGCTGAATACCTTTATCGCCATAATAAAATTTTGTACCTATAAAAATATCTTCATATATATATATATATATATATATATGTGTGTGTGAGTGTGTGTGTGTGTGTGTGTGTGTGTGTGTATGCCCCAATATAATATAGTTGCCTGGGTGGATGTATGCACGGGCACGCTTATGTAATAATGTACATATGTGTATACTGTGTGCGCATATGTATATACGTGCGTATGTGCGTGTATAGTTGTTTGTATATGTGGGTACATATGTGTATATAAAAATATAGATAAAAGAAACAATCACATAGTCATACAGACACTCTTCAAAATGTCAAAGAGCACATGATAAGCGAAAGTAATTAAAGTGATTTACAACAACCAACTTATCTTCAGAGGTCCACAAAACACTCTTCCAACACAGAGTTTCGTCTTTCCTTTTTTATTTCAACTAATGAAGCGAAAGAGAACATAAGCTCAGCTTTTATTTTCCGGCGAAACGCGTCTTTGATTAAAGATTTTCTATTTTGTCTCATCGTTTCTCACTTTTGTCATGGATACTAATATACATCCCCACCACACATATGTATATATTTTCAAATAAGTGTAAGAAAACATTCTGGATGCTAAAGTGTGTAAAGGTTAGTGAGACGCTGTAGGATATTTTGAAAAGATTTTCGTTAAAGTATATATCGTGCGTATTTTGTATATATATTGATTTTTATGTATTCGGAAGAGACAAGTTGATTTCATGAATAATGGATTTGTAGAAAAACGTTGATGTAATGTCGTTTTTTAAACGTGTGTTGATAGTTAGTAGTAATCCTGTAAATATGTTTTCATAATATTTTCGCTGTTATGTTATGTATTCCTGGATGCCGGTCTTTAGATCACGTGAAGTCTTACCAATGTACTTGTTATTGCACTGTGGACATTTTATTTGATAAACTCTAGCATTATATATATATATATATATATATATATATATATATATATATATATATATATATATATATGCATGTTCCATTAAAAACAACAGATAAGGTATTACGGTTAAGCTTTTTATTTAATTTTTCTTGTGTTCGAACAAGAGCTGTCTTTTCTGGACAAAGGCTGTGTAAAAAACGGTCCAAATGTTTTATATTTCCGAGCGCTTTCGGCTATACCTTTAGCCATTATCAAGGATGATTTGATTTTTCAGCTTAATTGAGTGTGTGCGTTATGTGTATGTCTTAGTGTGTGGTAGGGATGTTTTTAATTTCCGAATACGGTTAGCACATTGTGTCTTTGTTCGTAGTTAATATTGTTAAGAGTTTTTTTATTATTAAAGGTTCCATTATTTTTAATCTTTTTTTACAGGTGGATGCAGTTAATATATTTGTGTTTTCTACTAGTATGTTTCTAATGGAGTCTGGTAAATTTATGTGTGTGTTTAAATGGGTTCTAATGGAGCTGAGCTGGATAAGCATATAGTTGTGTAACCGATGCAACTATTTATGAGTCCGGTTTGTCAGGAACACAGTTCCTTAAGGGGCATTTGGACTCATAGATAATGTTCGTTTTTTGTAATTTTGACTTAGCTGGTGTGTTGTTATTTTTGAGGATAAGGTTAGCTGTCTTAAATTTTTTATAATAGAGAATTAATTTGATTTTTTTTATTCAGGTCAATTGTGGTAGCATATTTCTTTATAATATGTCTTAGTGAAGATTTGTCTTGTTTTTAATTATTATGCATTTGGTTTTTGTAATAAATGTGTATGTGATTTTTGACTGTGTGCTCACTATCGTTATTACTTACTTTGGGGAGAAATAGTCTAATTTGGTGGTCTATTAGGTGGTTAGGGAAGCCGTTGTTGATTAGTGTTTGTTTAACATTATTAAGTTCTTTGAGGAAGATTAGTCGAGAGGAAGAATTCTGGTGTGCTCTTTTTAGAAGAAATATATATATATATATATATATATATATATATATATATATATATATATATATATATATATATATATATGTATGTATTGTGTGTGTTTAATCCTAAAGAATTAATACATTTATTTTTAATCCGTTTTTTTATTGCTACAGACGTCATTCTTAGTGAAGTCGTTTTTTTTTAAACAGTGTGTATTGTGTCTACCGGCCTGCTCATCCGAGAAGATTGAATAAAGAAAATGCTCCCTCGGGCATGGTTCGAACCTACGCTCTCCCTTGAAGAAGGAACCCTATTTTAAGTTCGACGCATCGATTCAAACACTGGTAACCGCTAAAAATGACGTTTGAAGTCGTCAAAATGTCGGATTAAAAATAAATCCACTAATTCCTTTGAAATTGCTTTGTTTACGTTTCAGATCTGAAACCAAGCTGATATGTGCTTTCAATAAAATCTGATCGAGGAGATGCATTTCTTGAAATGGGGTCAGTAGAACCTTTCTGGGCTGCGTCGCTCTCTATGGGCGAACGTTCTACAGCACAACTGATTAGATGGTGACTTCTTCAATAAAGGGAGACGCAAATGTCCCGCCGGTGAGCACAATTTTTATTAAGTCTTATCGAGGGGGCAGGCCGATCGACGTAATACGCACTGTTTAAAAACGTGGTGCCTATTCAAATACGAGAATCTACCCAAAATAACATTTGAAGTAATCAATATATATATATATATATATATATATATATATATATATATATATATATATATATATATATATATATATATATATATATGGTTAATAATTGTTATATTTAAGGGGGATGACCGTTCGAGATCGGAGATACAGCATTTGTAAAGATAAACAGTGTTTACATAGAAATTAACACTTTGTGGTGGTAGTTATTTGTATGCCTTAAGCGATCAACGGGTCACGTGCTACTCCTCTTTGTGTGGCCGTTATATAAAGGCCACTGGTTGCTAAGAAAATGTGGAGGCATGCGGAAACCGGTGTTTCCAGTTAATATTTTGGGGGGTAGGGTTAATGTTTTAGATAATCTTACCTTGGTCATTTTTAGATAATTTCATGATCTTGATAATTTTTAGGTAATGTGTACACTTTCTGATTTTGCTTTTAAAATTAAACAAACCCAATACCGGAGCCATAAATTATGATAATGTCTCTTGAAGTTGAATTAACCTAGATGTGAAATTTAGAAAATCCAGTAAAATCCAAGATATTTTACAAGAATGGCACGTATATGCCTTATGCAAAATATCCTGTTAATTCACTCGTAAAATCCGGAATTAATTATAAAACTGTTATGGGTCCTTACCTATAACTACAGAATGAACTCTTCCTAACACTATGTATACTACGCCTCTCAAGAGAGAGAGAGAGAGAGAGAGAGAGAGAGAGAGAGAGAGAGAGAGAGAGAGAGAGAGAGAGAGAGAGAGAGAGAGAGACTATTTGTCGAGCCGATAGTAGTTCACTCCAAACCAGACTGACAGTCATACTTTCCACATCAAGGTAGACTAGCCCAATCAGCCATGCTATTTAATCCATAGCTCAGGGGGAGAACATGGATTCATACTTTCAGCAAAGGTATTTGTGCGAAAGTGAATGTAATGAACACGAATTGAATTCGAACTTGGATCGCTAATTTCTCTCCCAGATCGCTAATTGTTAGACTATTCGCACACCATTAAGAAAAGACCCCCCCCCCCAAAAAAAAAACAGTAGTAGTGACTCGGAGATTTTATTGTTCACTTGTTTTTATACTAATTGGTTTGTTGATTTCTTCTTTTAAGAGAAAGTGCATTTTTCCTATTTTAAGATAACTGAGGATTATAGAAGGTAAATTCAAAACCAATTGCTTCATGTCTACGGGAAGCTTTTCTGCTGATAGAAATGATGCTTTTGTAGCATTTTAATGCTTCAGTTAATCATAAATTATAATAACTTTTTCCTAAACCTTAATATAACATTTATTTTTTATTATTAATGAGTTTGCTTAAAGTATAACCCATTTTATTACCAACACAAAGTGAGTGTGTGCATTTCATCAGATTTTGTGTATCGTCTTTTCCTCCAAAGTGTGTTGACAGTTCGTAGTGCTATAGGCACGCAGTCACGTTTTCTCTTTCATCTTCTTTCGTAGGCAAAGAAAGTCAGACCCCTAATCCCAACTTGAGACTCTGTCTAAGCTCTTAAAAATGGATCTTTAGTTACCTCTGTTAAGAGTGCCTGAAGTGTATCTATTTAAACTTCGCCATGTTTTTTTCGGGCTCCTTTTGTTTATCAAAACGCTTGTTTTGCTTAGGCAGAATATCAAAGACTACACTAATGTTTTTCATTTTTAAGGTTCTCTTTCAGTAGAACAATAAACCATAAATCAACAGACAAGCCAGAGATTAAAACAAGTGTAAAATCACAACTTCCATTTTATGTAAGAATATTGTCGTTTGCAACAATATTTCTTTACTCCTTCAACTGATGTAGCCATAAAATCCAGGATTTAATTTTATTCTGTTTGTGGCAAAAACCGATAAAAGACGTATCGGCCTTCTGTTTTTACAGAAGTACTGTGTATACTCGTGTATAAGTCGAGTTCGAGACAAAACAATCAATTCGGGCTTGACTTTTGGATAGTTTCGCTAAGTTGAAATATGTGCACAATTGGAAATTATTAAATTAATTCCAGGTATGTAAAATATTGTGGAGTTAAGATAAATGCAAAAATCAATGCTTTACTCATGTCATGGATAGAAAAATGTCATCTACAAAAGGTTTTAATGCTTGGTCAATTTCATAGACATTAATGAAAGATGGGTCATTGTGGGAAACGTATCAGAATCATTTAAAAACATTTATCTACTGTGGCATGGTTTTTCACTAGCCGCAAACACAAACTCTTTATAGGAAAAATAGTGACAATTTTTCAGTTTCCCTTTAAGAGAAAAACCGCAAAACCTTTGAAAAGGAGAAGAGAAAGAGCCTTATTATTTTAAAAAGATCTCCTTAGCCGTTGCATTCTCCTGCTTCATATTGGCCTGTCAGCTGATCAGAAAAAGAAATGGGGCCGCAATTGAAATCATCAATAATATTTGACTTGAAAAAACAAGAAATAGCTGAACAGAATGAAAAATATTTACATTATTTACATTATTCAGACTGTTGTCCTTATCTTTATTGCAATATTCACGACGTTTTGGCCGTTGTACGCTCCGGCCATCTTCAGGTGATATTAGTTGGAATTTCGAACCGAACCCTACTTTATTTAGTCAATGGAGGTAGATTAAACCACCTGAAAAATATTATATATATATATATATATATATATATATATATATATATATATATATATATATATATATATATATATATATATATATATATTAGAATTGGACATAGCCCGACAATTTATTTAAAGACATTTATATTATGTTTAACGTTCTTTTTATAGATACATGTATTTAAGCAAATGCTCTGTTTTATAATAAACTGTATATATATATACAGAGTCGCCCAAAAGACACTTTATCTTAATAATATAGAATAAAAACAGTCAAAATAGGAATTAAATTTTTTAGTGTTGTTAAAACACTAAAAAAAAAAAACTATACAAAATAAAAAAAAATAATAATAATAAAATACATACATGGCTTCGTTTTTCGTCCGGTTCGTACTCTCTCCTGTCTTTCGAACAGGAATAGAGGTTTATCCCTTGTTTCCTTTTTAGAATTAGAGTTCCGTTTCCTTCTAAAGTCTACTTCCACACCATACTTCTAATGTTTTCGACTTAACTCTAAAATGTTATTCACTAATTAAATCTTGACCTATTCAATCCTAGAGTTAGTCGTTATCTTTCCTGTATAGCCTCCAAGTACTTCCCTTCTTGCTTTTTCTTACGTTCTTATAACACCATACGGTAACCGTCTACCTTGAGTTGATCTTCGGTCTTGTAGTGGGTGTGCAGTAATGAAAAAGTAATATGAAACCTGAAAAACCACTATGTTTGAGCTGAAAATATAACTGGTTTTATAATATAACTGGTTTTACGTTAAAGTAACTTTTTTGTTTTCTGCTATCTATCTATCTATCTATCTATCTATCTATATATATATATATATATATATATATATATATATATATATATATATATATATATATATATAGTAGATAACCAAAAACCCAGTAGACACCCGCTTGACGCACAAGCAGCAGCACATCCTCAAGGCACTTGAGGTCGTCCACCGTGTTGAGTCTGAGACCCTGTCGGAAGCTGAATGAAGGCCAAACATTGTCATCACTAGTGATCAATCCAAACATTATGATGTTGACTGGATATATTATCCAACCCTTTCCGAATCCTCTGCATTGAACTCAGACTGACATCCAACCACAAGGAAATGTTCATATTGAAGCTTCCGTCGCGAATGTCAAGCAATGCAGCATATCGTTGCCAAATTTCTGGCGGAGTGAATCGCGTTAGCGTGGTCTTTGTCTCACAGGCGGTGCCCAACTAACCCTACTATATTGTCCAGTCAAAAAAATCAAAAGCAAACATTGCGCATGCGTGAAACTAAAAATATAAAATTGCGACAATTTACCCATCGCACACTGTATTTTATAGTAGGCAGTTTGAAATGGAAATAATGTCGACAACAATGTGATGAGAAGTGCGGCCTTTATTGTTGATACCCGTCTGATATTAAAAATTGCCTTTAATGACGTTAACCACGAATGTTCAATCTCCTTCCGAAATTAATGATAACCCAAAATGGCTGATCAAAAATATTTTTGTATGCTTTTTGTCTTTTATTTAGCTGACATGTGGGAGCACAATAAAGGTTTTTGAAAATCACCAAATTTTCAGTTGTTTCCGCAACCTTCATCACTGATACGGAAGAGTAGTTTTTAAAAATTATTTACATCAGAAATGAACAGAAATATGTCATTAGTTGCAAATTGTTATAATCAGATACACGGTAAAAATTAAAAAGAATAAATGAGAAATAAATCATAAAATTAATAAAAGTTTAAGAAAATAAAGGATAAATAGAAAGTTGAGAGAAATAACGAATCCTAAATCCATTGAACGTTAATTGTCTCAGTACAAAAAAGAACAATTATTTGACCGCAATATCAAAGATCGTTATTACTTCGTCCCCATTTTTCCAGCACGTTTTTCTTTCATTCAAACCTAAAGGCGACTACTATAAGAGGAAAAACGTCCATGTCTGTATGTATGTATCTATCGATATATATATATAGAACTTAATAATGTTAAACTAACACTAATCAACAACGGCTTCCCTAACCACCTAATAGACCACCAAATTAGACTATTTCTCCCCAAAGTAAGTAATAACGATAGTGAGCACACAGTCAAAAATCACATACACATTTATTACAAAAACCAAATGCATAATAATCACAAACAGGACGAATCTTCACTAAGACATATTATAAAAAAATATACTACCCCAATTGACCTAAATAAAAAATCAAATTAATTCTCTATTATAAAAATTTAAGACCGCTAACCTTATCCTCAAAAATAACAATACACCAGCTAAGTCAAAATTACAAAGAACGAACATTATCTATGAGTTCAAATGTCCCTTAAGGAACTGTGTCCTGATCAAACCGGACTCATAAATAAATACATCGGTTACACAACTACATGCTTATCCAGACATCTTACGTTACACCTATCTGATCACAGCACCATTAGAACCCATTTAAACACACACACAAATTTACCAGACTCCATTAGAAACATACTAGTAACTGCATCCACCTGTAAAAAAAAGATTAAAAATAATGGAAGCTTTAATAATAAAAAAGAAAAAGCCAACACTTAACAATATTAACTACAAACAAAGCCACAATGTGCTGACCATATTCGGAAATTAAAAACATCCATACCACACACTAAGACATACATATAACACATACACTCAATTAAGCTGAAAAATCGAAACATCCTTGATAATGGCTAAAGGTATAGCCGAAAGTGCTCGGAAATATAAAATATTTAGACAGTTCTTACACAGCCTTTGTCCAGAAAAGAAAGCTCTAGTTCGAACACAAGAAAAATTAAATAAAAAGCTTAACCGTAGTCCTTGTCTGTTGTTTTTAATGAAACATGCATATATATATATATATATATATATATATATATATATGTTTGTGTGTGTGTATTGATTGATTACACCCCATGCGAGGCAGTGAAGCCACTAAGACACAAAGAGTTACTTGTTGTGCAAGAATTAGGAAAACAAACATTACTCATGAACGGGAAGAGGGAAGAGTAATTCGGAGTAATAGCGATTGACATTTCATTTAAATTTTGGGACATTAAAGTTGGCTGGAAACCATGGAGCCAGAAGGAAGTTCCACAAACAAGAAAAGCTAGACAAGAAACTGTTAGCATAGAATTTACGGCTACATCTAGCTAGCTCAAGTGTAAATTGATGAGATCGTGATACCAGTCCAGTACTGCGCTTAAATTCAAGAAGTCTAGGTGCCACAGCGAGGAGCGATATTTATTTTGTAATAAATACAAAAATGTGGCACGAGGCAAAAAAGGGGGATTTATAATTAAACTTAGCAAGCCACAAACACTGACCCAAAAATAACACAACATTCTTTACACCACAGCAGAAATGTGGCACAAGGCCAAAATGAGGAATGGGGAAAAGGACGACCTTCTGTCTAAAATTTAAACTTAGCTAGCCACAAACAATATTTCTTACACCAAAACAATGCATTCTTACTTACCTTTCTTACTACATCCACCATAATACCGCGATGTCTCTATGAAAATCCTAACTAGTCCCCATATGTACAATTCATTGTCTGTGGGGGGAGGGAAATAAAACACCACAGCGAAGAGATCATCCGAGCAATTACCATGAAAGTATTTATAGAAAAAACACGGGGAGGTAACCTTACGGCGGTGGGAAAGTGACTGAAGCCGAGCCACCAGACCAAGACTGATAATATTGCATATCCTTCTTTCGATCTTATCAAGGTGCTCAAAGTAAATAGTAGGGGTATCGGATCATATGTGGGGCAGCAATATTCTAAGCATGGACGAATGGTAGACTTATAGATATGTAGGATTCAGGAGAGAAATATTGTCTCGCACGACACAGTGGACTAATTTTCTTAGCAGCTATATATATATATATATATATATATATATATATATATATATATGGCCTGACGATTGCATCTAGCATGAAACAGACTGTCGCCTCTAAGTGTTGACTTCTATGTTCACTATGTGGACTAATTTTCTTAGCAGCTATATATATATATATATATATATATATATATATATATATATATATATATATATATATATATGGCCTGACGATTGCATCTAGCATGAAACAGACTGTCGCCTCTAAGTGTTGACTTCTATGTTCACTTATATATATATATATATATATATATATATATATATATATATATATATATATATATAATATATAAGTATTTTTATGTATGTGTGTGTGCGTGAAAGGATAATAGAAGGAAACAGAAGAAATACAAAGAGATACTTGCTAGTTCAACATCAAGAAATAATGACCGAAACATTAAAAGGCAAGTAAGAATGAAAAGGTGTAAAAAAATTTGATAAATGAACATTTTTCATGTAGAGTAAAAAAAATAAATATTGAGGGTGCTTTAGAAAATATTTGTGCATTCTTTATTTCTTTTTATGCAAACTGATCCATGTTTGTATAACATCTAGATAACGTAGTCGGCCAACGAAGATTGAAAAGGATAAGGATAGAGATGAGAAAATACAGGTAATGTGTGAAAGAAGATCAATATTAAAAAGTAAATAAATAATGTTGACATGCGTGGAATTCATATGGACTCAGTTATTATTGTTATTAATATTATACTGTCCCTTTTAAGTGTTTCTTTGACACTGAATCAGAAGTGACTTTCATAGAAGAATTCTTTTGTCGCAATCACAAGTTCACATAAAGTAAAAATATTAACAACTTTTCTGTTATTCTGCACAGAGTTTAAAGGGAATTAAAACGCGTAACTTAGAAATCTTCGCAGAAACAAAACTGTGTACCTTTGGGCAAACACATTTCTAAGATGGGTATGAACACCTTTCAGAAAACTTAAGTCTTCAATCAATGTGAAAAATAATTACTGGAGTATTTTGGTGAAAATATATTAGGTATGAATAAATGTTTTTAATGTTTACATTAAAATTAATAATTATTGGTACATATATTTATGAATGAAAATATTTCCATTGACTTTCTATGAACTTAGCCCAACGCCTCGGAATTTATTGAATTTCATTTTGATAAAACGATTCTGGTTTCGATACAATAAGGTTGTCAATAATGATGACTTCTACAAATTTTTGACCAGATAAAAAATGCTGCAATGACATTCGAAGCGTGGAAGAATTTCTCCATCCAGCTTCTTCGTGGGTTTTTGGATGGATAAAAGGACGTGTGGACGAGCGTTATCATACAACATTATGATTTTTTACTTTGTCCGTTCTAGAAGAACCTTCTTTTTATGACATCGTTCAAACATGAATTGGTAATGGCTATAATGTTCGATACGAAAAGTTTCGTCAGACGTAAACACTTCTTATTAAGGAAGCCTTCCATACATTACATCTTCATTGATAATTTTCTATAGAAAAGATTTTCATGGAGTCCTCAACTGCTATGTAATATCAGTTCTGCTAAATATCGGCGAATGCTGGACAATTTCTTCAGCGATAAACAGAAGACGTGAGGCAACCGGAATGTGGCTCTACAGAAGAATACTGAGAATAGCATGGATGGAGAAAGTGTCAGTGAGAAAGCATTAAGAGAAATGGAAATAAAAAGGACATATTATATTGAAGATCAGAAAAAGACGGTTGAAATTTCTGGGATACACGGAGAGGAAAGAGAGATTAGAGAATTTGAGGCTCACTTGACGCACAAGTGGAGTAGAGTGAATCATCGAGTAACCTACGAAGACAGCTGGTGTAAATGGACGGCCGAGCAGGAAGTGGGAGGAATAGTAAGAAGAAAAACATGGCTGTGAGTTAAGGAAGTTGAGGAGAGCCACGATCACCCACAACCTAAAAGGACACGGCATATAGAAGAAGAAGAAAAAGAAGAAGGAATTAAATGAAATACAGGTGGTGATAAGCTTACTTTGTATACTTCCTGTTACTAGTAACCCTTATGCAAATATAACATGCATTTGTCTTGTTTATTTACCTAATGATTCTTATATATATATATATATATATATATATATATATATATATATATATATATATATATCTGCGTGTGAATAAAATGATTATATGAAAGGGCGATGTAATGTTCTCAGCCCGACGAAGAAGACCTTCCAAAAAGGTCGAGAACTTTTTCAATACCTCTTCTCGGATATATAAACTGAGAAAATAAGTCAGTAAGACGCTGAAAAAAGATGCTGATTTTTACTTGCGGCCCTATGGGCAGATTGTGGGTAGTAGACTTTTGAAAAGTTTTCATACTTGGTCATCGTGTAACGTAGTAACATTAATAACAGTGCACCTTTTGTATGTGCTTTAGAATCTGACATATGCTGCGACAAGGTTCGGTGAGATGAAAGATTTCAGTACAAGCAAATGTCATGCCACGAAAATGCCCAACGTGCTTTTTGTTCAATTAGTTCCGTTTGAAGGAGTCGTATTGTCGGCTTTCGACAGGCTAGATGATCATTTCAGATAACTACTGGACGTAACTGGTCGGAGGTGCGTCAGTGTTAGCAGCAGTGGTCAAATGGATATTCCTATAGTCACGACAGTAGGACAGCCATGTAGTAAGGATGCATTGTAAGGACAGCAGTGAACCCACGGCACAGATCGGAGTAAATATGCCCCCCCCCCTCGGGAATATGAACACAGACCGTTGAGGATCGTTTAGAAGCAGCAGAACTACGAAAGCGCGTGCCTCAAAACCCGACAAGCGCGTCTTTAGGTGGTGTTCCGGGAGAGTCGTATTCTGTGATGGGAACAGATTCTCCCTTCATGCAAGTGACTGTCATTTACGTATACGATGTAAGCCTCAACATTACGGTGTCGAGTAGGTTAATTCAAACGCATTTCGAGCTTCTTTCATGTTTCTTTGAATAGTGTCATATATATCTAGGACATTGCTCGACAGAACGCCTACCTGTTCCCGATTGAACTTATATAGTACATGATGGGACGACGCTTGACTCGTTCAATTTTCTCACCTACAACTGTCGTTGCATTGTGTAAAAAGGGACAAAAAGCTTGGAATAATGTATCGCAGGATTGTATTAACGATCGTTGTACTAATGCACAGGAAGGATATTTAGGTTCGTTTCTCTTCATTCATCTCTATTAGCCATAATCTTAAGTAATTTGAAACGCATATTCAAGGTGTTGCAATTTTATTTTCTGTCGATAAATGTAAAAATAATAAATTAAATGTAGAATGGTGACACTGAATTAATGGATAGCGGCTCGGATTGAGGAATCGGAGAGCCGAGTTCGAATTCCAGTCGAATTCATTACATTCACTTACGTGCTAATACCCTTGGAAAGGTATGAATCCTCTTCTTCTCCCCCCAGTTATGGGTAAATAATAGGACAGACCAAGTTCTATAGCCGTGGATGGCAACTGGTCTACCGCAGAACGAAATGATAACCTACTGCGGGAAAAATCTGCCTCGTCAGTCATATATCGAAAAATACATGATCTCCTAAGCATGTATCACGAATGACACATAACTGACTGATGGACGAGCCATTTGAAAGGTGAATATAAAGCCAATGTTTTTACATATATGTCTTTATCAAATGAAAACGCTACTAATTTTAGATATGGTGTGATGGGAGGTACTTAAAAGTTCTCGGATCCAGCCACTTCCAAATATCTGCCCAAAGTCAGGATTTTAAAATATCGTTTTGGGTCAAACAAGTCAAAGAAACTAATGACTCAGTCATTATGCTATTATTCTGCTTGTTTATATATACAACCGTTATGCTTTGGTATCTAGGATCAGAGTGTTGTACCTACTTGTTTTTGGAGCTGAAATCAGTTATTTTTTCTAAGTACTTTACAGAATAATTAGAAAAAGAAGGAAAGTAGGAGGTGCAAAAAAGACAACGTAGGAGGTAAGAAAGCTAAAAATGCAAAAAAAAAAAGAAAGCTAAATGGAAATAAGTGAATATATATATATATATATATATACAGAGAGTGAGTGAGTGTGTGTGTGAGAGAGAGAGAGAGAGAGAGAGAGAGAGAGAGAGAGAGAAAGAGAAAGACAGACAGACAGAGGAGAATATAGGATACGAAAGAATCAGGAGACAAACATGAAAATAAGAGAAACATTGAAAGGTAACTACACTACATTCATTTTTTAAAGAAAAGAGATAGAGCAAAAGAAAGAGCAAAGAGAGGATACAGTAAAAAATAATTGTGCATTTTTTATTCCTTTTTCACACATGAAACTAATCCATGTTTGTATAATGTTTAGGAGAATGAAAAAGCACTGAAGATTCAGTAGGATAATGGAGAGATTGGGAAAATACAATTGATAGAATGGATAAGGGAGAAAATGTGAAGATACGGACAAAGAGTTTGAGAACAGTGTTTGATAATGGATAATCTAAATTGTTATCACACGTGTAATTCCCACGGGCTCACATAATTTAGATAAAAAGATAAACAGACAACAAAGATTAGAAGGGATAAGGAATAAAATGAGAAGATACGGACAAAAGGTGTGAGAAGAACAGTGACATGAGATAATGAATAATCTCAGTTTTCAACAACCGTAAAATTCTCACATGTATAGAGAATACGAGTAAATGTTTTTCGTTAAACATGGTGGAAACTTGCATCAATCTAATATTTATTAGGTGATGAACGTGTAGTCAAGACCCTTGTAGGTTTTGTAATACCTTATTGCTTTAAGCAAATCTCTAAAAGTAATTTAAAATCAATGCAATCTTTTATAAAATCATTAGAAATAATCGTCTGTTGTTCATGCAAGTTCAACCTTTTTTTTTAAGTTATCGCGTATCGGAGGTAATTTCTCTCTCATCTCGAAATGCAAAAAATTGTTTGAACAGTTGTTGTAGCTGGACAGACGGGGGTTGTTTTGAAACATTCTCAGACGAGAAACATTTGGCTCATAAGGAAGGTGTTTCAAATCAAGGGAAATAATTTTAGACTGGTAGCAGTTAGGGAATATTGTCGCAGTTACCTCCTCCTCTGTTCTTTAATCTTTCAACAGGGGTCTCTCTCCCCTGAGTATAAATACTGGCTGACCCTTCTCTCTCTCTCTCTCTCTCTCTCTTTCTTTTTCGACTCAGGCCTTGGGCCGCCACCTCGCGTGGAGATGAGGTAAAATCTCTTTTTTTCGACTTAGGCCTTGAGCCGCTGCCTCTCGCGGAGGCGAGGTAAAATCTCTCTTTTTCCACTTAGGCCAATATGTGACCTCTCACAGATACAGCGTTTCCCAAATTCTGGGAACACGCTAAGAACAATACACGTACGTACGAACACTCACAACACACACACATAATTTCTCCATACAAACTCTATGTAAGAGTCCATGTCTTTGTTTAACTTGTTTTGTTATTAATATATATTTGTTTACCCATGTATATCGGTCTCGTTTGTTTTCTTTGTCTTCTTTGGACTTAATTAAAGTCCAACTTTCTTATGCAGCTGAACCCGCCAGCAGAAAAGTTTGACCTTCTGATACCTCTTCACATCTTCACCCCGCACGGTCCGCTACATTATGGTGACTTCCCGACGTGATTTAAAGTTTCAACTCCTGCTAACTCACACAAGACGATATATATGTACAAGCAAATTCTTATACAGACATTCCAAATGAGAGCCAGTCAAAACAACATAATATTGGAAACTTCTTTTCTATCCTACGCACGCCGTACTCTATTAACGAAAGAACTTTTAATTCACTACAACATGTCTACAAAACAACTTTCCCCTGCACGAAAAAAGGAATTTCTGCTACAACACGTGGAAACTGCAATTACTACGATGAGCGAGCCTCACAACTCTTTCTCCGCACTGGTCTATATTTGCTTGACCTTTTCTTTCTCTCGGCGACGTTTGACCTTAATTTCACCCGGCTTACCAAACGGAGAAGGCAACGCCATTTTTAACTAAATTCAACTCTCTTCTTCTGGACTGAAATAGATAAAGTGTGAACCACATCTCAAACAAAGGCGACTCACCGTCCTTTATCTTAACCTGCAATGATGCAACACGAATTATCTAAGAATTTGCGAGAACGATATTCTACCGTCAATAATAGTAAATTCTCCCAACATTCATTCGACACTCGGTAGAAATTCTACATCAGCTCAACTTGGTCCCGGGGTAGAGCGATGCGCTCCCCCCTCTCACCTTCACTTGGCTGACCATCGTCGCTGACCACAAGCAGCAGCCAAGCCTAGCAGCAGCAGCAGCCACCAACTTCGCCACAACGCTGCTACCATTAAACATGGTACGCCAATTTTATCCACGCATCCCAAACAAACAACCTCATCTTTCAAGCAAAACTACAACCAGGCCAGCAAACAGGTTGACGGGACGACAAACCCAACTCTACGTGGAGCATTGGAAAAAAGAACAAACACTAAACACTACCGACGTTTCTTCCAGGACGTGCCCCGACTCTGATTCACTAGAGAAATGCACAGCACCCTGACGACAACAAGCACATTTCGTCGAATCACGCTTCGCAAACACAGACATTTTCTTTTCAGTGCACAAGAACAATTTTCAAACATTTTACATAATAAAAGTTTGCTTTCTACAACTTTCTGAGAGGAGGTATGTCGGAGTTAGCTCCTCCTCAGTTCTTTAATCCTTCAACAGGGGTCTCTCTCCCCTGGCTATAAATACTGGCTGACCCTTCTCTCTCTCTCTCTCTCTCTCTCTCTCTCTCTCTCTCTCTCTCTCGACTCAGGCCTTGAGCCGCCACCTCCCGTGGAGACGAGGTAAAATCTTTCTTTTTCCACTTAGGCCAATATGTGACCTCTCACAGATACAGCGTTTCCAAAATTCTGGGAACACGCTAAGAACAATACACGTACGTACGAACACTCACAACACACACACATAATTTCTCCATACAAACTCTATGTAAGAGTCCATGTCTTTGTTTAACTTGATTTGTTATTAATATATATTTGTTTACCCATGTATATCGGTCTTGTTTGTTTTCTTTGTCTTCTTTGGACTTAATTAAAGTCCGACATTCTTATGTAGCTGGACCCGCCAGCAGGAAAGTTTAACCTTCTGATATCTCTTCACATCATCACCCCCAGCGGTCCGCTACAATATTTTTAATGAAATAAAAATTAACAAGTTGACGATTCAAAATGAAGAAATGAAGAAACGTGTAATTGGAAGAGAATAAATGTCATTAGGGTTGAAGAAAAGCATTTGTTTAAAAACAAAAGTGAAAAATCTTTTGCAGTAGCGATGTACTAAATCAAATGTCCAATCTTGGATGATAATTTATTCATTTCAAGACATTAAATATTGGTCTGCTTCTTTTGACATTTGACGACTATTTTAAAAATGTGTTTGGAATTGAAAAATCATTTCGAATGATAACACAAATCAAATCTCTGGTCACTGAAACATTTAATCGATTTTTATTCATAATTTATCTAATATAAATCCTCAAACGACCAAACATGTTTCTGATTGTTCCGTTGTTCTACATGTGAAGACGACTTGAAAAAACTGCGTTTTTGAAATTCGAACATCATTTGTGATGAAAAGAAAGGCGGATAAATCAAGTTTCTGCTCACTCAAACTCATCTTCAGTGATAGTTTATCCAAGCTTATTTTTCAGTCATCTCAACATCAGTAACATTTTGTCTTCTTTATTTGATATGTGAAAACTATTTTAAAACTTGGAATTGGGAAAGTATATGTAATAATAATAATAATAATAATAATAATAATAATAATAATAATAATGTATCTGAAGATTTTCAAAAACCATCGAAATGCAAGGATCTTGAAATGAAAATCTCAAGAATGTGGCATATGAGGACATCAGTAATTCCAGTTGTAGTTGGAGCCCCCGGATTGATTTGAAAAGGGTCCGATAGACTCATTGAAGGGATTCCTGGTAGTCCATGCCTTAAAGAAATAAAAAATTGTACTCACAAGTAAAGCCCACACATTACGAACAGCTTTATCTATGTAAAATGTGTGTAATATTTTGTTTTTCTTTTTATAAAAATGATCAGTAGAAAACGTCATGACGCCATTTCTGACCTTAGGCTGTGACCCGAAAGGAAATGTGTATACAATAGATACCCAAGGAAATAATAATAATAATAATAATAATAATAATAATAATAATAATAATAAAGGGAGGTTCAAGTATGTTTTTTAATCATGGTTTATCTGAGATTATTTTTTTCTCTTGTCATCATGGAAAATTTATCTCTTTGTCTTCAGTTGATAAACATGAAAATTATTTTTAAAAGGAAATTTTTGAAATTGGGAAAACATTTTCGATATCAATAAAGGGAGATAAATCAAATTTTGAATTTGGAGCAATTGTTGAACATAACTTCGGCGTTCGAAACATTTTAGTGTAAATTTTATGAAAAGATTTTAAAATTGCCAGTCTTCCAAGTAATGTGTGTGTGTGTGTGTCTGTGTGTGTTTGTGTGTGTGTGTGTGTGTGTGTGTGTGTGTGTGTGTGTTGTGTCTGCGTGCGTGCGCGTGTGTGTATGTGAATAGAAAACCTAAAATGCTTTGTGGCTAATTGATTATCGTTGGCTATATTCAGTAAAAGGATTTTTCATCTATCTATCTATCTATCTCTCTATCTCTCTATCTATCTCTCTATCTATATGACCACTCGTTTACATTTTTTACAGACATTTGTTACTATTAACACAACGTTTCAGATGATATTAGTCCAAGTGTAAATAATATAAATAAAGATATCAGAAATTCATTCAGAAATGGTCACGGGTTGATCAGCTTTTACATTCAAAAGTCTTCATCCAGCTCGAAAAAAAAAGAAGGATAATAAACGCCATAAACTCAGAACGCAAAGAAGTTTCCGTTTCACATACCTACAATAGAATTAAAAATATATTTTTCAATATGGCATGATTTCAAATTCACGATATCCACAAACTTGAAAATCCGGAATTGCCAACAGTGAAGCACCCAGAAAAGATCCAATTTAGTTGCATGCCAATCATCATTCTACAGCAGATCCATTTCTCAATGAATCTGAAATATTTTTTGAGAGATAGATTGGTAAATTATCCCGTCAATCACTTCAAGGCAACTTTTTACTTCTTCATGACGAAGTTTGGAATCTATACCCAATCCACTGCCAGAGTAAAAAGGCTTAAGTCTAAGATATCTCGTCAGCCGCTTCCTAGTTAAGCAATTGAAGTTCAAAGGGAGGTAATTCGTACTGACTTAGTGAATTTTAATCCTGATTAACGGTCTTGCATTGTTACACTTTCTTAGACAGAAACCGTTTTTCGTTTCTTCATTCGATTCTTAATATTAGCCCTAAAAGTCGTTTTCTATAACCAAGACAATAATAATCAAAATAAATTTAATCAAAAACTATATCTAAATCTGTGGATACTTAAAGGAAGAACAGTTTATATCCATCTCTTCCTGTGCTTTGTCTTATTGCCAGTCATATTCATTATGATCTTGTCACTAGTAAAATGTAGAATACAAAAAAAGTATATTAGTGCTCCCGTGGGAAACCACTCTCCCATAATTAATAGATAAGACTATCAATATTCTGTCGCTATTTCCATGGCAACTATTCTTAAGAATCTGTCTGTATCTCTGAGATGAGGTATCATGATTACTTACATTATTTACGTTATTCGGACTGTTATCCTCATCTTCGTTGCCATATTCTCAACGTTTGTTAAATCCAGTGACTAAAACCAAAGAGTAGTGAGTTCAATACCAGGTTACAGCAGTGGTGAACCAAAACTTGGAGAGTTGAGTTAAAGGGAAATAACTGAGACATCCTGAAGAGGCACGGCGTGTGGAACTAGAACAATCTACCCCGGTGGAGGAAATAAAGCGTTCGGTTCGAAATTCCAATTACCTGAAGAAGGCTGGAGTTGTGAATATGGCAACGAAGATGAGGATAACAGTTCGAATAATGTAAATAATGTAAGTATTCTTAAGAACTCCATTCTTCAGTTCTCTCAGTGAAGTTATTTAGAGCTAGGATACACCATATCTCTTCCACGGAGTCAAATCACCCTCATTTCCACTGTCTAAGGAGAAAGTTCTACTCATACAACTTTTTCTCCAAGGACTGGTACTTTATGGAACAAACTCCCGCGCAGATGCTTTCCTAAACACTACAATTTTAACCTCATCAACTGTTAGATCAATCGTTATTTATCTCCCTATCTTCATACTCTTCATTTCCTACCGCCTCCACTTTCATTCATATCCCACACACCTCATTCATCGTAACCCTTTCACCTTCGACCTCGAGTGGTTCTTGAGCCTTCTGTTAAGTGAAATTTAGTATTAAAAAATACCAGATCTGCTCTTTGTATCTTCTATCTGTGCCCATCATTTGTAGGGTGGGGCACTGCCAAATAAGGACCTTTCTTCACTGTAGAGAATTTAGATCGTCTACCCAGTAGTCTCCCTCCCGTCATCGGACGAAAGACGAAAAGAATATATTTTTTTAATCTGAGCCCCTGTAATAATTGCAGAGATGAAGAGATGTTCTGTTGCATTTTAGTGAAACGGAAGAGTGCTTTTGATAGTGCTACAATTTCCATAATTGGGATTTTAATATCATTCTTAAGATCCCTTGAACGAATTATAATTTTCGAATGTTAATCGAGGACACGTCGATTCTTATATAATGATCATATCTTATATAATGATTACTGATGGTCGTTTCACCACCAAAAATGGAAATAACAACATGGAAGATTTTGCCAAAAGAAGGCTGGTTAGTCAATCAGCTGAAATATATTATCGAAGAAGGAATGACGAGGATGCAAATGTGAATATTTTGTCGAATAATGAAAGCAGTTCATCTTCAGGATATTCGACAGCATTAGGAAGAGGAAATGAAGCCGCTGGCCTATAGGAAGTACTCGAAATCATAAGAGTAAGGATACTCGTCTCAGCACTTCATAGAATAATGAGAACATTTCTGCTTAGAACATTGTATATTCTATAATATATTCTATAACTTCAAAAGGTACACGTCAGTATTAGTAGTCGACCGTAGTCAGGATAATTGTGTCAATGGAAAGATCTTTTCCTTAGCGGCATAGTTCGTGCTTCGTTAGGGCTACATACAGTTTTGAGTTCAGAGTTTTCCTTTTCCAAGACAGTTTGCCATCCATGGCTATAAAATCCAGTAAGCTTGTTTCAATGAAAACAATATACGTGACCAGGTCACGTAATTTAAGTAAACGTGTGCTCACGTATTTTTTAACCATGCATAGATATAGAAGAGTGAGCAATCAGTTGACCACATCCATGATTTGGTAAATCGGATTAGGAGATCCGTCATTTGGGCAGGGAGCAATCAGACAGACGGAGAAGTAGCAGATTAATCTCAACGCCAACAGAAATGTGAGACTCATATTTCACTTGGATCATTTTAATTTATTTAAAAAACGAAAGAAAGAAAAGAAAAGGATCTTTTCTTTTCTTTCTTTCGTTTTTTATATTTCCTTCCCTTCTCTTCCTTTCTTTCTTGCCATTTGTCGTAAGTTTTATTTCTATCCTTCTTGTCTTTTTTAGTTGCTTGCTTCTTATTCTTTTTCTTTATTTCATTCTTTTTTTAGTCCTTTCCTTTATTTTTTAATCGTTATTTTTATTTTCTTCTTTCTTTTTTCCATTCTTCACAGTTTTGCATTTTTTTATTTTCATCCTTGTTTGTTCTTTTCCAATCTTTCTTTCTTTCTTTCTTTACGTCACCTTTTTATTTCTCTTCTTTCTTTTTTCTCTCCTTTTTCTTCCTTTTCTTTTCTTTATTTCTTCCTTCCATCCTTTTCTTTCTTTACCCTTTTTCCTTCCTGCCCTCTTTTCTTGATTCCTTCTTTCGTTCCTTGCTTCTTTTTCTTTCCTCTCTCCTGTTTTTTCTTTTTCTTTCATTCTCCCTTTTCTTCCTTTCTTCTTTTCGGCGTTCATTTGTTTTCTTTTCTTCTTCCTTTTGTTGTTCTTCTTCCTTTTTTTCTCTCCTATTTATCCTTTCCTAATAAATGCTATCCCACAAAGTCACTTTCTTTTTCAGGCGATTTTTCTTTCTTTCTTTCTTTCTTTCTTTCTTTTTTTCTTTCCTTCTTTCTTTCTTTCTTTCTTTCTTTCTTTCTTTCTTTTCGGTGTTCTGTTAATGCTTTTCTTTCCTTTCGTTGTTCTTCTTCCATTTTTCTCTCTCCTATTTATCCTTTCCTAATAAATGCTATCCCACAAAGTCACTTTCTTTTTCAGGCGATTTTTCTTTCTTTCTTTCTTTCTTTCTTTCTTTCTTTTTTTCTTTCTTTCTTTCTTTCTTTCTTTCTTTCTTTTCGGTGTTCTTTTAATGCTTTTCTTTCCTTTCGTTGTTCTTCTTCCTTTTTCCACTTTCCCAATAATTGCTATCCTACAAGGTCGTTGTTGTCGTCTGATCCGCCATCGTGTATCTACTGTGCTTCCATTTCATGCGCTCTATCTTCCTCAAAACATTTTTTCCTGCCACCCAGTCTCGATACCAAATCTTTAAAAAAATCCTTTGTGGGGGAAGAAGGCAAAAATAAAAAATTAAACAACATAAAGGGGTCTTTGAAAATAGCATTTCTGTTTTTCTCTTCCCCTTTCTATAGCCACACCCTTCATACCCACCCTTCATACACCAAGCCGGCCCATCGAAACCAGCGGTGTACAATGGCTGACATATGTTTGGAAGTGCAATATCTGATGCACTACACTGATATACTTTGGTCCACACCTGCAAAATATATAAAGCTAATTACAACTCTACCCTGCTACTGTTGTTTTCATTACTACGCCTCTTATTTCTACTACGACTATTACGACTATGACTACTACTACTACTATTACTGCAGTGTAGGCTATTTGGAACACTTATAGCAATGTTATTGTTTTGAATTTGTTAGCGTTAATTGTCAATGATTATAACTTTTTCATTATTATTTCTTTCAACTTGATTTCAGTTGTTTTTTATTGCACCACTCAGATCGTCAAGTAGAAATGGTGAATGTGCCTGAAAAAGCATTCAAACTCGCATTTCTTTTTTCTTTACTAACGCGACAGCGGCATTACCAATTAGGTTAAATCTGTTCTAACTGAAATCAGTCACCTCTGACTATATAGCCATTTCTTATTTTCTCTGACCACATGATATGTCGTCATATTCCTTGAATCAAAAATATCTTTAATAGACTTAACATTTTCTTTGTTTCTTACATAACGCACTGCATGACGACGTCCAGAAATCAATGTTACTATGTGAAGCTGTAAATAAAGATGGCTTCGTAGCTGACAGTCAATAACGATATAAAATATCTTTATAGTTAAACTTGAAAGGCTGCAAGCGGAAAGCTGAAAAATTAAGTCAAACTTCCTAGGGAAAAAAGGGACGTTATTTCGAGTTTCACCGGAGGCCTATTTATTATTATTTTTTTAAATTATTTCACCTCAAACAAGGTAGTAAATCCACTAAGACGCAAAGGTTTACTGAGTGTTAGAGAATATGAGAAAAGTTACTATTTATGATGAAGGACAATAAAAGAACAAGATTTTAAGTAAACAGAAAATAACGATTAACTTTAAAGGATGTTATTACTAAATGAATAACAATAATTCAATTATTGTCATATATTTATAAATGATAAGTTGTACTTATTTGCAGATGCAAAAGAAAAGCGTAATATTTTTTATTTTGGATTTGTGTTACTTACTAACATCCGAGCAATGGCTGTGTGAGAGTTGCGATAAAATGGAACTGAAACTAAGATGAAATAAATACGAGTAAAAACCGAAAAATGAAGCGAGATGCCACAGTATTGTCAGATTACAATAATAATACGAGATGCCACAGTATCATAGTCAGATTACAATAATAAATGATGCAATATGCATTTACAGCGTCAAATCATTAAGTGCAACATAATAATTAAAAAATAATTATTAAATATGCATTTGATAAATTAGTTAATAGTATTTAACTAGCAGCATGACCCGGCGTTGCCCGGCGTTTGATTAAAAAATCGTACGACTCATACAGCAATCGCTATCATTTGACTTAAAATATTTTTGCCCTTCCTCGCCTTTAAAAGAGTGCCCTTTGCTGTGCTGATGTTGCTACACGCCTTACTTCTTGCCTATCTCACACTGCGAATTTTTTCTAAGCTCTATACTAAACATTAAATCTATTACGAAAAAATAACTAAACAAAATGAACACAAAACGATCAGCTTTAAAAAAGGACTCGTAACTGGAAAAAACGAATGAAAAAAGAATGTTAACAACAAATCCTTTTTCACACCCAATTCTGCGGAATCAGAATCAACGTTGAGTTTAAGCAAGCGAATGAGCCAATTGAAGTAAAGTGCCATGCAGATTTAAATTTTTCCCACTTGTGACGAATGCAGCTATCGTTTTTTTTGCATGCTAGCATGCTAGTTAACATTTGTGTCAGTCAACTGTTGGCTCTCACGCTGACCAATAGAATCTTCCTGCTTATTCGTGACAGCCAGCTATAGGCTCTCACTCTGGCCAGTAGAAAATGGCCGTAAACTACATGAAAACTACCGTAGAAACATGAGAAAATCGATTATTTCCACTATCGATGGGAGTTGGGAAATGCAAAGTCGGTCTTAGCCTTTGTGCTAACTTGGAGCAAGTGCATGTAAATTTTTGTGCAAATCCGTCGAAAATTGCGGCCGTGCATTCGTTACACACACACACACACACACACACACACACACACACACACACACACACACACACACATCCTGCCTTTTATAGATAGAGATAATATGAACTACTTAATCTCGCTACCCGAATGATAGACATATTACTCATATATTATTAATTTTTAGCCAATCTTTTCTTAATCCTAAAATTTACTTGGTCAAATACCATTCAACTATTAAGTAAGAAGTAAGAATAAATAAATGGAATGCTACAAAAATTAAACTAGCATCACATATATTCGTTTTCTTTTATAAAACTGACGAGGCCTTAACAATGCTGTTACAGAAGCCAATGGTTGCACGTAACAGAAATCTGCAATAACACAACCACCTTTTCACATCAAATCTTCACGCAATATTGTTTTTGTTTTACTGCTTAATGATAGGCTTAAACTTTTCTAAATTACCAGATTAATTATTTTCATTATTTTATGCAACTATTTATTATTGCTTTTTATAACAACATTTTAGGTGGAATTAGTTTTCGGTCGTTAAGGAAAAAAAATTGAATTAGGGCAAAACAAAAGAAGTTTCATTAACGAACATGAATTTAAAATAATATTCATATTTTTATAAATTAATAAATGGAGAACGAAGTCCACAGCAATTTTGTGTTTGTTAATTTAATACTAATTATCTTGATTACTAACAATAATGTTTTATTTAATTATTTTCTGGATTGATTTCTTAAACTGGACGTGCGCGTAGCGCAGCGGTTATCGGCAAGAAAAATGGTATCCGATCGAGTTCATTACACTCACTTCTCACGAAGAAGCTCGGGAGTCATGAATCCATCTCCCCAGCTACGGGTTAAATATGTTTAGACCGGGATCTCTAACCTTGGTTGACAACCAATTTGAATTCACAACTGGTTGCTCCTATGGCTGGCAACTCTACTCCATAACAATCTAGGCGAAGGACAATAAAGAGAAGAGAAAATAAGTGATTAATTTCTTGGTGTGTTCTAAATTGAAACCTTGCATCGTTCAGTTGCGTGCCAGACTTTGTTGAATGTTGAAGTTTTGGCCACAAATGAATGCCTTAAAGATGGAGGATGAAAAGTTGCACTTTCACCATGTTATGCTCTATGAATTTCGGAATGGAATAAGCGTCGGAACTGCAACAACATCCCAAAAACATCCAGAATGTTTATTTGGATCACGTTCCAGCATTTTGGACAGTTAAAAAGTTGTTTGGCAGATGCCGTCAGGGTGATTTTAACCTAAGTGATCAAAGAAGCTTCATTGATCTTCCGACGATGACGCAAACGATCTGGTTGTCATCGTGGCTGATAAACCGAAGATTTCGACGGGAGAGATTGCTTAGGCTTTGAAAATCAATATCTCAACTGCCTTTCGTCATTTGAAGAGACTTGGGTTCGAGACTTTATTTCTTGCCGCTTCTTATGCTAAACCCTCTAATTTGTGGGTCTATTCTGCCTTGTATTGGGTGGGTATTAGTATAAGATAGAAAACTAGCTAACACCATGAAGGAAGGTTGGGTTTCTTTGTATGTCGTCCTGACAAAAGTGTTGTGAGAGAGAGAGAGAGGGAGAGAGAGAGAGAGAGAGAGAGAGAGAGAGAGAGAGAGAGAGAGAGAGAGAGAGAGAGAGAGAGAGAGAGAGAGAGAGAGAGAGAGTAGTTATCTACACCTAATACTCAAGGCGTCCGTTTATAGCAAATCTGTCTGGTGTTGGCCAAGAATTTCGTTCTTGTTGAAGTGTTTAGTTTCGACTACATTTAATGCAGATTGCATGTAAATGATGCACTTATGAAGCAGTGTGACAGACGATGGTAGTTAGATATTTTACAAAAACGTCTAACACAAAAGATCTTTGGTTAATCGGAATGAACGATCTCTCATCGTCATAAAGGCTAGTTTAATTCAAATATGGTGATTCTATGTATATTGTTAGATTGGGAGGGCGTTCTCTTCCGAAGTCTTAAACGATTAATTCGAATAAAGAATACTCATAGATTGACTGTAGACAATAATCGATGAACAGCGACCAGAATTAGTTAAAAGCAATAGTAATATTTATAACACGTTACATTGGTGACCAGACAAGAATTATTAAGGATTGCATAGAAATCTTTCATTCATTCACAAAGTTTATCAGATATTGCACCTTTGGATTACCATTTATTCCAGTTTTACTGAATTTTGTAAATAAAACAAATAACTTCAATGGAAATTATGTTTGCTGACAAAGATACAAAGTTGAAGGAGGATACTCTTAAGAAGTGGCTTGAAAAATGGTAGGAGAACAAGAGAATAGAAAAGCTGCTCGTATAAAGTTAATATCAACATTTTATAAAGAGGAGAATGAACCAGTATACCAATATATAACCTGATGGAGATGCTGACTTTATGCACACAAACAACCCACTTTGGAATGGGATCAGACATACATCGACAGGATGAGGGCCTAGCAATGAGCTCACCATTATCATCAGCAATGGCAAACCTATATATAGAATACTTTGAGGAAATGGCATTAGAAACTACATCGCTAAAGACAACTCAATGCCTGAGATACGTAGATGACATCTTCATACTCTGACCACACCAAGAAGAAGTCCAGCTACTGAAGTCAATAAGATCATCGATACAGTTCACAGTGGAGAGAGAAAACAATAAAAAAAGTCGCCTTTCTGGATGTACTAATATCTCGAACAGAGCATGGGTTCAAGTCATCCGTATCCGGCAAGACTACATTCACCGGACAATACCTCAACTTCAACTCCCACCACCCATACAGTGTAAAGAAAAGGATCATCTGCTGCTTAAAACATCGAGCAAAAGTCATGAGTGTCGGCCCAGAGGCATATGAATAAGAAATAGTTAGTATAAGTAGTACCCGACAACGTAAAAACTACCCCGGGTACATGACAGCAGCTCTGACAAACTGGGATAGAAGGGTACAAACGGATAACAACACTCAGAAAACAGCTTCAGTCTGACTGACCTATGTGAAGGGATTATCGGAGAAAATACAAAAGATCTGTGGTCCATATAACATCAGGACAATCTTCAAAAGTGGTTGAACACTTCGTAGACACCTCTTCCGAGTAAGAGGAGAATATGACTAAGAACTGTGTGTACGCCATCCCGTGCAGCTGTGGTAAGAAATATAAAGGAGAAACAGGGGTTGTCCCTTTCAAGTAAGCTTGCAATAACATCGTAAAGCCGTAACACCAGGGGAAATAGAAAAATCAGGCATAGCTAACCATATATGGAGAGAAAAGGAAGATCAAAGCCTTGTGATGTGGGTTGAAATAATAGACAGAGAACATCACTGGAAAATACGGAAACTTAAGGAATCAGCATAAGATATACCACAAAAATCTCTTGAGCAGACCAAGCATAGAAATGTATACAATATGGGAACTAGTATCAAGGAGTGCTAGGGAAAAGCAATGAATAACAACACAGAAATTGCAATATAAACTGTGATAAAAAATATGCAATAATGATAACGAAAAAAATTGCAATATGAGCACTGGTAAAAAGTGGTTGAGAGACATTAAGTTTATATGTCTCAGAAATTCCCGCACAGATGTATTCAAGGACACATGGCGCAGTGAATAAAGTGCTTGGTTAAATCCAATTAGTAGACCGAAAGAGTCGTGAATTCAATACCAGGCTACAGCAGTGGTGAACCAAAAAACTTGGAGAGTTAAGTTAAAGGGAAATAACTGAGACATCCGGAAGAAAAAGGGTTCGTTTCGAAATTCCAATCGGCCGAAACTTTGTGAATATTGCAATGATGATAACAGTCCAAATAATTCTATAAACAATCTGTCTTTTAATTTTACTTAATAAATCGAACAACTCTCTTGGCTAGTGAAAAGGCCGAAGGTGAAGCAACTTGAGAAAACAAACGACTATTAGCAATATCAAATTTACCATTAAAATATGGTCAGCTGGAAGGTTCGTTGTGATTTTTGTTGTGCTTAGAATTTAGCAATGGTTGATGAATGTTTCAAACTGTCTGCTATTCGGTCGTCCTTGGTTCTGACCATTCTCGGACATTTCCGTTTCAAGCAGAACTCATCGCTTCGTTACGGGCTAAAACTTTATGACCAGTTACCTAATAAGGTGTTGATCCTATATGTTCTTGGAAAATTTTGATCACTGATCCCAAACCCATAGTATCAGGTCCTTGAACTGCTGTAGGATACATGATGGCATTCTGCAGAGCGAACACATCCCATATCTTCACAACAGAATTTATATTTGTTGCCTACAACAACACAATAATAAAGTCTAAGTTTCTGAAACCATTGCCTTATAAATCGGACGTGGCTTAAATATGCCATTATCGTTACAGAAGTCTGTTGCAATGGAGTGTGTTGTACTAGGTCTTCAGTGATATTAAGGTATAGGTGGTACATGATACGGTATATTTCACAAGAATGACAAGGCCCAATATCTTCAAGCTGACTTTGCCCAAAACATCACACTGGCTTGTTTTCTAGTGGCGTGTGTTTTCAGGGTATTCTAGTATCATCAAAGGATAATGGCGCACGTAGACTGTTGTCGACTCTATTCAGGAGAAAGCGATACTCATCGAACCAGGCAACTTTTTCCCTTTGATACCAGACATAGTTCTGACGCTATCATGTGCACTGAAGAGGATTTTAATTATGCACATTGGCTAGTATATATAGGTTCTATGATTAGTCTGTGGCTAGACAGCCCCATACGATAGGATCGATGTACTATTGTGATACATTCACGCGTTCGTCTTGATTGAGGTTATGTGCAATGCCTGTTACACTTTAAGTTGTTTATGTTTTTACTCCCATTGTGTTTAATAAATGGCCTCATTTTTGAGTTGACACATATGTCTGTACATTGGGAAAATACTTTGCTTATTTTTTTACTAATATTTTGTGCAGCGAGAATGAAATAGCCTTCAATGGGTCATAGTTTCAAAATAACAAACAAGTATTTGCTGTGGCCATTGCGTAGGATTGTGTGTTTTTCATTACATACCATAAAAGATGTAGTATGTCCAGACAATACGCAATCTCATTCACCATGATAGACTGCATGGTAAACGGCTGTTGCGTGTGACCTTGCCCGGGGCCCATGTCAGATGGACATTGTAATGGTGTTATTTAGAGATGAGTTCAAAATCATTGTTCGTCGACGGGTATTGAGACACAGCGAAGAGCATTATGTATCCGTTATGTATGTATGTTTGTTTGTTTCGCGGCATATAAACTCCTTATGGGTCATTTAATGCCGAAATTTAATTTTCATGGGAGAATTAGTAATTTATTTTACAAAAATGTATAGCTGAAAATTTTTCTTTTTATCTTTTACAAAAATGTATTGCTGGTATTTTTACTATAAAAATGTTTATACTTTCATAGTGTTTTGACCCCAGTTTGGCGGTTAATTATTTGACCATAGCTGGGACCCTAACAGGTGCTACCACCCCGGGTCAGGGTTGACATGGGAACAATAGCAATTAAGAGGTGCTTCCACGTTCCTAAGAACCTCACTATCAGAGGTTTTTCTGCTGGGTACAGTTTATAGTTACATCGAATAATATGGTCCTAACCATTGGGCAAGAGGAAGTTGCATCCAGTTACAGGAAATTAACCTTTATCTTTTCGATAGAATCATCAATGGCCAGTCTTACCCGAATGATATTGGTGGCCCTATTTCATTTCTCAGTGACACATCCTTGGTTCAAACCCAATCTTAATGGATAATAATGCAACATCTAATCGCTCTGGAATTGTTAGCAGTCCTTTTCTAAGTGGCTGGTATCCTACACATGGAGCGAACCACGTTGTCTCTGCATCTGAGTACAACAAAAAAACTTGTTGCAATAACAGTTAAAACAATGACTTTATAGTCAGTATCTTGCAGCACCTTACTTCCTAAAACTACGTATGCCTGTGGTTGAGGAATGGAATGTCATGTGAGCTTGTGTAAAACAGAAATGTCAGGTAGTGGTCGATGCCAATGATGGAAGTACACAGTTCTGATGCTGTTATATCTTGGAATGGTAACTATAATAGTTAATAAAATTTGTAATACAGTATTGTACCAGTTTTATAATAAAGGAACATCCAGCTTACACATGCTAAAATCTAGAAACAGTCTTCATTTATGTTCTTTTTATCATCACAACATTCCAGGTGTTGGGGTGTTGCGCCGTCCTTTTTCAGGTATCTGTCAAACCACTTCCAATTTTGGTAATTTACCACCTCCATATATATATATATATATATATATATATATATATATATATATATATATATATATGTGTGTGTGTGTGTGTGTGTGTGTGTGTGTATGTGTGTGTGTGTGTGTGTGTGTGTGTTTAAACAGAAATTTGATGCCTCAGAACATTTGTAAATACAGGAAAATAAATCTTAAGAGATGCCTTTCGACCAACACTTTATCAGAAGAATACGTTGGTAATGTTAATTAACCAAGAAAACACAATTCGCATTTCGAGAAAATAGAAGTAGAATAAATGAGGAACCACGACTTTTTCTCATGCTTATATTTTCTCGCGGTGCGAATTATATTTTCTTGGTTAATTAACATTACCAACGTATTCTTCTGAAGATGTGTTGGTCAAAAGGGATCTCAGAAGAAAGTAGAATGCTTTCCTGCATTTTCAAATCAGTATATATATATATATATATATATATATATATATATATATATATATATATATATATATATATATATATATATATGTGTGTGTGTTTTATTATATTTTCTTTGCCTTATCTTTTATTGTATTTTCTAATGTACGAATTGTACGTCCAATTCAAAATAATGAATAAAATGACCCAAGTTCATGTTTTCTTCATTTTTTTGTTCAAGTACTTTCGACCATGTCAGTAATAAAGAACATGATATTGTCAATATGACAGTCAAGATTCGTTGTCTCTATTTGTAGGAACACTAGACTAAAAATTAATTAAATATATGCATATCGTATCAGTGACGCCATGTGTAAAACGGTTTTCACAACGTTCGGCTGCACCGGAAAGGAATACATTAAATATTTATACTATTATTATTATTATTATTATATTTTCCTCTTCTGCACGATTTCTGGGACTTTTTAAGCGATCTTTCATTATGAGTGTTCTTTATCAAGTTTTTCGACCGCAGACAGATATCACCTTAGAGGTACCAATCAACGCAGACTTCTGAAGCGATGGGACGCTAGGCTCTATTCTGATTTTCTCAATGTAGCACTTTATATTCGGTGGTATAGATCCCAACGTCCCAACGATCACTGGGACGACAATGGCTTGAATGTCACACATTGTGACAACTTCAATCCAGTGGTCGGCCACTTTCTTAAGCGTGTCAATTTCATTGATCTTGATATTATGATCACCTGGAATATCGACGTCAAGGATGTAGCATTTTCATGTTTTTCTGTTTTTGTTTACGACAGTGATGTCTTGTTTGGTGAACTCAAGGATGTGGTCTCTTTGGATGTTGAAATCCCACGAGATCATGACTTGGTCATCTTTTATCACCTGCTCTGTCTTGTGGCCGTACCATTTCCCGTTGACTTTAAATTCATACTTCGAACATGGGCACCAATGCAGATGAGAGGTCCCTTTATCATGGCGGTGTTTAATTTCTTTCAGCGCTAGCATTGCACAAGCGTTCATGACGCGGATGACATTTTTCACCTCTTTCACACACAGCCTGCACTTGTGCGAATCCACTTGGTGGTAGATGTTCTTCCGGTCCGAATAAATATTCAGAGCTTGGTCTGGGGCGGCTAATAGTCGCCTTTAAGTTTCGCCTTTCGTCAAACAATCCAACTAATATTTTGCCTTAATGCCCTTGATGTCCTTCTCAAACTGTCCATGAAATGGCATTGATTCTCTTGCTTTTAGTTTCTCTTTCACCCCCCCTTTCCTGTATTGTTATTTGTTCGTCATGTTCTCTTTCTTAAAAGGCTTTTGTTTTTGCCACGTGTGCCTTTAGATGTGTCTCTTCGCTGTTTACCATATTTTTATTCCAACAACCTACGTTCACTTCCTACACAAACTTCAATATCGATAAGGCCTCTACCTCCTCCTCCTCCTTCTTCTTCTCGTCGAGTGTATAATCTTATCACATTTGACTTTTGGTGAAGGGCACCATTCTCAAAAAGTAGTGTTCATGCCTGTGTGTCCAGAGTTCCCCTTTGTCCACTTAGCGACTTCCTCACTATACATTTTCACGGGTATAGCACAAGCATTAATGGCAGTTATAAGATTACGAACACTCATCTTGAACTTCAGAAGAAAAGCTCGCCTTTTCATATAATCAATTATTTCATCTGTCCAACCATAGAATATTTGTATCCTGTTTCTTCTGGGTCAGCAGTGGTTCCTTATGTTGCTAATCTGTCACATGTATATAATCGCTTTTTAAGATCAATGGTTAATACTTTGAGCGAGTGAAGCCTGAGGTTTTGAGCAAATACCATCCTTTTTTGAACATTGTGGACTGACGCTACAAAATCACAAGGAAAGAACTGTATAAAATAACAGAAAAAAAAAATCACTTGAGACAGTAGCAACAGCCAAAATAGATATCAAACTTAACTCGAAGTGAAAATAATGACATGATCAAGATGTTGATATTCCACACTACTTCAAACAAAAGGTTAGAAAGGAAACCCCCATCAATACTGGAAAGAGCGATAACAGCTTATGAACTTGTGAAACCTGTTTTCCTGAAAGAGTGTTTTAAGAGAAAGATTTTATAAATTTCAACCGATAACAGTACTGGCTGCTCGGTCAGTGAATGCTAACTGTTTCCTTATAAGGAAACATCTCATATTATTATATGTTAATATCTTAACTCCCTTGAATGTCAAGATACTATATAAATGTAATGTAATATTTTGAGTAAATGGCGAATAATTTTACATGTTAGATTAAGATCCGCTCCAATCATATTTTTTAATGTAGCAAAGATTTCAACCTAATAATCATTAATATGTACATTTTTTTAAAATTATGGTTTTATAATTTACCAACCAGCATATCTGCAACGTTAAGTATGGGCCCGAGACCGACACTTAATCGATCGTAAATACCAATTAGGGTTTCCATTTTTACAAAATAATTCTTCTTGCAGCAAAAATTAATGTCAATGTCTAAAGAGATATAATTAAAATGGCGTTAAATTTTTTCTTGAGTTACGTTTTTTGATTTATATTTCACTGAAGAAGGCCGGGGCGTACAACGGCCGAAACGTCGTCAATATTATAGTGAAGATGAGGACAACAGTCCGCACAATGTAAATAGTGTAAATAATGAAATAAAAGAGTTATATAAAGTGGTTAAAGAAATATTAGAGATCAGAAATTGGCTATAAAGCATTGTTATCATGAGATATAAACATAAATATGGAAATACATACCTAAAAAAACGTTGAGAAAAATCACAGTATTTGTCGTGAGAACAACATTGAAACATAAAATTTTGTCAAGGAAATTTGTGCTCTCCCTGCAGGTTCGCTTGTAGATTCTGTGTTAGGCATGGCTATGTAAACGTTCAGGAAATCTGGGATGTATTTTGTATGGGGTGAATGTGTTGGGTGGGTGAAGTTTTCTCTCCCCATCACACAATTTTTCTTTTTCAAAAAGATTCCTGCTAAAGGATATCAAATATTCCTTGCGTGTTGTATATTAGTTTAACGTGAACACATGGTTCCTTTGCGGAAGGAATCCCTCTCTCATTTTCATGCCTATCTTTCACTGTTATTTTTCGCGCTCTTACACTCTCTTTCTCTTTTCTTCCCTTTCTTTCTTCCCTTTCTTTCTTTCTTTCTTTCTTTCTTTCTTTCTTTCTTTCTTTCTTTCTTTCTTTCTTTCTCCGTCTGTCTATATATATATATATATATATAAAAATCAGCGAAAACCTGTTTCTCTGCATCTCGACACTCTTTCTTTCTCTACTTTTCATTCCTTTACTTTTATTTCTCTTTCTATTGTAGGAATTTGTCTTTCTGTCTGTTTATAATTCCCCTTTCTCTCTCTTTCTCTCGGTTTTTTTCTTTATGCAGCAGGAATCAATTTGTCTCTCTTTTCCCTTTTCCTTTCTTTTTTTCTCTCTTTACCTCTGTTTTTCTCCCTCACTCACTTTTGGAGGCACCTTTTTTCTGTCTATCAATTGTCGTTTCTTTATTCTTTCTGATGCGGATATTCGCTCATGTTTTTCTCTGCTCTTATTTTCTTTCACATCTTTCCTTTCATAAAAAACAAACAATCGTCTGTCTGTCTGTTTTCACCCTCTCGTTTGCTTATTTTCTTTCTCTTCTCTCTTTTCGTTACAATCATTCGTTTTTTATGTCGTCCCATTTACATTTCTCTCTCTTTCTCTCTTTGAAGAAGGTATATCTCTGTATACCTCCCTCCTTCTCTCTATCTCTTTCACTGTCTTTTTCATACACCACCCGTCTGTATTTTTATTCTCTTCGTTTTTTCTCTATTTTCTTTTGTTTGCCATTTCAGTAACGGGTACCTCTCTATCTAGCACTTTTCTTTTTTTTTTTCCTTTCCAACGCAGAGAATCATATGTACATTTTTCCCTTCCTTTTTCCCTCTGTTACAAATAAAGCGGGAGTCAGATTAGAGAGAAGAAGAAGAAGAAGAAAGAAAGAAAGAAAGAATGAAAGAAGAAAAAAAAGATAGAAAATATCGCTTAACAGCCAGCAGTTTCAGTCCCTAAGATAATATACACCTTAAGACATGGCATAGTAATCTATTCTATTATGGGATGCAAGTACATGTCTTATCCAAAACAGCATCTGTGTACTGAATTTCATTCTGAAGGCTGAAAAACGTATCGGCCGAAAACGTTCTTATAATAATTTAATGATACAATTTGTGCTTTCAAATTTTTAGATATTTTATTTTATGCTATATTTTAGTTGTAATACGCTTAGGATTTGAGCAATGGTTAGTGATCTAGTTTCAAAGAATATTTGTTAAAGTGATTTCGATCTACATTCGGTTTGATTTTTTACTTGTTGTAGATCCTTACAACTATACTAAGTTCTTTCCTTATTGCGTTCCTCACTGCAATTGCAATGAATTTAATAACCAATATATATATATATATATATATATATATATATATATATATATATATATATATATATATATACTGACTGAGACGAAAATCTCTAAAGAATATATATATATATATATATATATATATATATATATATATTATCGCTCTCCCATCGAACTCGACGTATGAGGGTCAGACAGATCAGTTCCCAGAAACTGAAAGCCCGACAGCCACACAGGATTTGATTATAGTGATGAAGGCTTTGTGCAGGGCCAACCACACTTTTTGGAGGGACGAATACAGGGACCTGGTGCAACGGATGCCACAAGGTCCCCAAACGATCCTCCGCAGGTTTTGAATTCAGAGTTGTCCTTCTTCTAGACCAGTTGCCATCCAAGGCTATAGAACCCAGTCTGTCCTGCTATTTACCCATAGTTGGAGGGAGAAGAAGAGGATTCACACCTTTCCCGAGGGTATTAGCACGTAAGTGAATGTAATGTATATATATATAATTATTTACTAAGCAAAGTTTATTAAATATATTGCAGCTTGAATCTAAATATGATTTCAACTTAAGAAAGTTAACATTTACTTTAAAATGTTATTTTTACTTGAAAGTTTGCAATTTGGTGGTGGTGTGGGGTGGGGAATCAGGGTTCATTTCTGTGTACTGTTCCAGACAACCTTTGTGTACCATTTGTGAACATTTTTGGAAGTGTTAGATTCATAAAGATACTCTGCTCTTCAGAGACCTACAAATTTGTTGTAAATAGATATTCGCGTCGTAGCCTTTGCTTCATTTCGAACACTAAATGCTGGTGAGAATCAGAAGGTTATTTTTTAAATCAATGTGCTCATATAAGAAAAATTCATTTTAGAACAGATATTTCATTTAAAAAAAAATTATGACGACTTTTTCGGCCGATATACTTTTTTAAGCTTCCAAATAATTTACGAAAAAATAATATTGGTGATTTTTTAACACCTTTTATTGCTGAAGAAAAACATTTCATGCATTTAACAGAGATATGTAGATATAACGTAAATGCAAAATTTTCCAGCATCATCTTTTGTAGTGTTAAAAAAATTCCTACGAATCTTCTTTTAAGTGTAATCATCTTTCTATGCATTTGCAATCAGACAACGGTATTGCATCGTTGAAAATTTGAAACTTGTAATGTGGGTTCTACATGAATTTATGGGGGCGAACATTGGACAGTAGTTAATCAGTTGTCTTTCAAAACGTGTTCAACGAAGAAAAATATAATTTTTAGACAAGATTGTCACTGGTGTCGAAAAATGTATTCATTGCAAGATTCCAAAACGAAGACAATGATGATTCAATTCAGGACAGTCTTCAACCTCTGTGAATGGTATCGAATTCGAGAAAATGTTCTTCACAAATGGTTGGAAATTATATCCTGAGCAATGTTACCGTGAACAACTGCTGAAGAATTAAACAGGTACCAGCTTTATTTGGACACCAGAAGCCGACCGGCGATTTTGCTGCATGACTTAAAAATCGCAAATACCACACAACAATTATGGAATATGGCTTATTCTCCAGACATATCACTTTCAGACTATCACGTTTTTCACCCTATACAATATTCTTTGCCTGTTTACTGGTTCCAACAATTTGAAGATATCGAATGATTCCTCGAATCAAAACCGGGGTTGTTCTATTATGACGAATACATAATTTTACAGAAAATAAAGAGCACAAAAATGCTTTGATGACTGAATAACAATGCTATGAATTCATACAAATAAAATATTTTGTTCATACCGTTAGAAACATTTGTGCCAACCGATTAAAAGCAATGAGTCAGATATTTGCACATTGGGATTGTTTGGTTGTGAAGTAGAAATGAAAGAAAGCACTGTTAAAGATCTTTGTGTAGAAAAATAATAGCAACAGAAATATTCTTCCATTTAGCCTCCTTATAGATTTCTAAAAATATTTCGTATATTCCATCTTAAACTTCGGTTTATTGATATTTTTGTTCAGTTATCTGAATCAATTCATTGTGAGATTTGTAAAGAGTTTGACGAAGTGTTGGATTTTCGGTGATTGATGAGAGAGGTTTTTAATGAGACACATTTAAGAGTTTTGAATCTCATCATTATTTCGAATGAGTATGTTACTGTTACTTAAACTCAAATCTAATCTTAGTTTTTATTCTTCACGCCTGATATACTGCTATGTTTGTTTATATGCATTAGTTTTACGCTTGATATTATTTAAATTTATTAAACAAAGTTATTTTGAATTATTAGCTAGAATTCATATTGCTTGTATTCCAACACTCGATCCGACATAATATGATTGTTATTAAGTGGATGGTCTTTGTGGCCTAATCAGTGTGACAGCTGTCAAGAACAAGTAGTTTTTATATCTCGTTTGATGTGTGTTCTTTATTTTTAATCCACCAGCTTAGTAGCAAGTAACATTGGTATCTACTACCTGACAAAGTGTTTTGTTCATAATGACTTTTTCCTCTTGCCCTGGATCGGGTAATTTGAAAGAATTTCCAAATTTAAAAAAAAAAAAATTGTGCAGATACAATTTTCGTTTGCATGCTTACATTCGAGTTGGTTGCACAATTCTGAGTCAATCACCTTTCCTTCCCTGTCATGTCTGAGCCAACTTGCTGCATTCCCTTATTTTACGAATCACAGTCGACTTTTATTAGTGAGTCTTGTCTATCTTAACACTGGCATGTTTTTTAAACAAATTGTTATGAGCCATCGGCGAGATGGATTCACTTTCTCGCATAAGATGTCCTCTGCGCAACCAAATCCTTTCATCTCATATTTTAGTTTTTAGGAGGATAGTCTCTGGCATGTTTTTATCCTATTTTCTTACATAATCAAGTCTATTTATATAATTATTATAATCGAGAGGGTCTCTTTATTTTCGACTATAGAATTACCTGTTATAAAAATGAAGAATTAGCTAAAAGAGGAACAGCCCAATGAAGGGAGATAAAGGTTGTAGAAAAGGAAAAGGAACCAGGTGAAGAAAAAGAGAAAGAGGTAAAAAGGAAAAGGCAAGAAGAAAAAAAGAAGGGAAAGAAGAAAAGGAGGGCAGAATATGCAGAGAAGCAGGGAAGGTAGAAAGAATGAAAAAGTGGGGGAAATGATTGGCCTTCCACTTCTTCTTTTGAAGAGAGATCGATTTTGAAGTAGAATAATCAGAGAAAAAGAGAGAGAGAGAGAGAGAGAGAGAGAGAGAGATAGAGAGAGAGAGAGAGGGAGGGGGAAACAAAAAGAGAAAGAAAAGTGGGATGGACAAGTCGGAATGAATAAAGTGTTGTAGAAAGAAGTTAAAAAAGAAGAAAGCAAGTGAAAAATGAAGAAAGAAAGAAAGAAAGAAAGAAGGAAAGAAAAGACATGTAAAGAAAAAAAGAAGCAAAACAAAAAGCCAAATTGGTACCGAGTGGACACATTGCTTTTCTCTTAATCCGAACGTTTCCAGAAGTGGCCAATGTGCAAACAATTTCCGTTCTTTTTTGCTACTCGAAAAGAAACAGGAAAACACTTCTTGGACAAATTGGCGCGGAAACGAGACCAAGATATTTTCGTTTCGATTTCATTGGCTTCTTTTTTTCCTTTTTTTCTTTTTTTCCCCTAAAAAACAGTGTGTACGTAAATGCGTGTGGAAAGGACGAGATGTCTTTTTTTCCTTAATCGTTTTTTCTTCGTTTCATATTAAAGAAAAGAAAACAATTTTCTTTTATCTTGGTTCAGACCAACGAACGCTTATTATTTATTTATTTGATTTTTCATTTTATTATTATTATTAAATGGACGAGTCGGAATCTGTACGAGAAAGCCTCCCTAAAAAAACTCCTTCCTTCTCCCTAAATTCTATCCCTCTACGAAAGGGAAAAAGACTGACACACACACACACACACATACACACACACACACACACACACACACACACATATATATATATATATATATATATATATATAAAGAGAGAGAAAAGGGAAATTAAACAAAATAATGGAGCGTAAAGAAAAACGTCAAAAACACTTAAATATATAAAATAGAATAAGAAATAAAATTAAATAATTTGCTTTTTATTAAAAAGAGAAAAAAACGCATCTGGTTTTCAGAAGCATCAAAGGGAAACTTTTTTTTACTTTCTTTCATCGCAACTTTCGTTTATATGTTTATACATGTATAGGTACACACACAGACACATACACGTGTACATATATATATATATATATATATATATATATATATATATATATATATATATATATATATATATACGGCACTATCCTACGTATATATAAACATGATGAAAGCATACACATGTACATCATTGCTTTCATCATATATAGGTGTGTATTAGTGCCTTCATATATATATATATATATATATATATATATATATATATATATATATATATATATATATATATATATATATATATATATATATATATATATATATATATATATATATATATATAACTTATTTTTAAGAGGACGATACCACAGAGAAAGTTGTTATTCGTAAGGAAGCAAAGGCTTACGGGGCATTTTCCGTAATCCTACGTATAACTCAGTTGTAATTGCTCGAACTACACTGCCAGATCGGCGGTGACATTTATTAACAAAAGTTTATTTTGAAACAGTTCAACATTGAATTTAAGAAAGAAATGAAGAAAATCTTTATAAAATTAGGTAATGTCTAACTAGCACTTAGGATCTATTATCAGACCACAAGAAAGAGCTGTTTCTAAAGTACCTTCGTATTTAGATTAGTAATTTCTAATTAGTACTAATAATGAGATTGTTCAAAATTCACTTTGCGGAAAGTAATCGTTCCTAATTGTTTTGTTTCAATATCGAAATGATAACAATTTTATTGTACGTCTGCGTTTTTGTGCTGAGACATTTTGCAATAAATAGTTTGAATGTAGCAAAAGCGTTACTAGCGTATATGTCGATCTTTGTGTTTATTATGATATATACCCTGTAGAGGTTGGATGATCAAATATCGTACACTTGTGTGAGAGTCGACCTCATGAAGTATTTGATCATTGACTTTTGACAAAGAAATGATGATCTTTTCAAATTACAGTTTATTTGTCAATATTGAATGAACACACTTCACGGGGTCAACTGGGACATAAGTCGACCATAATAAAAGAATAGAATAGAGAAATAAAACGTCATATTTTATAGCTTATAAAGATATTGGTTATTTATATTGGATATTTATCTGTCGGCCAATCATATTGTGATTCCCACTTTCAAAGCAGATTTCGATGGTTTCAACATACAAAGTAGACACTAAATAGGAATTTAATGTCTAGGCATCCACAAAGGAAGAGTCTGGCGTTAACGCAGCCGCTAACCCTTCGCAATTACAACTAGTGAAGAGCAAGAAGAATATTTAAGAAAAATCTTATTAGAACAGATTTATTTCCTATAAACAGTTGGTTGAGCCTGAAATACCGACTGTCTACAGCAAATCATTCATCCTTTATTCGATTTCCATTTTTCACTGAAATGCAGCAAATATGGTTTCTCTTTAATTCATAGATTAAAATCATATATTGTAATTTACAAGGTTCAGTCTCGTTTCAGACTGTGTAGAAGTCGTGAACTTATGAATTGAGAGATTGGATTGCGCCAATTTTCAAATGAAAAGACTCTACTTCTCTTTAAAATCCAGCTTCAAACCGTTGATTTGAAAGAGAATATTAATAACTGACGTCTGTAGGAATACGCAATTATCACAGTCATGCAGCAGGCCAGTACGCAGTTTCATTTAGATGCTGAATATTTTTTCCGCCTGAATCGAAAAGTCTTAAAAAGGGTCGTTTGCATCAAATAAAACCGTCCGCCTTTAAATCGTTTGACCACTTCTTATGACACGTTGAGAAGCAGAATTGATATAGTATTTGATAGCTTACCCCATAGTTAAAATTATGACATGCACTTAAGTTGCATCACAAGTTCCTTGACTTCATTCAGCCACTTGTATTACGGATTTTGTTCTTTAAATACATCATACATAATTCTTATGTTTACAATGTTGTTAAATATTTTACTTTTCTTCCTTAGATACACTTTTTACGTTTTTTGTCACTTGTTTTTATTTCAAGCTGCTTCTTCTTGTTCTTTTCTAATTGTTTTCTTCCTATTTTCTTCGTTTTTATTCCTTTCCGCTATTCTTCTTCGCCATTTTTGTAATCAACAGTGTTACATATCTTCTTTACATATATTCTGAGTTACTCATTTCTCCTTTATACTTGATTGTTAATTTCTTTAAATGTTCGTTCATTTGATTTCTTTCTTTCATTTTCCTTCTTTATTTATTCTTTTTTCAAATTCTCATTCTTTTATCTTTTCTGCTTTTCTTTCATTCTATTCTTTTTTCTATTCTTCCATTTTCTCTGAAAATCTTATAAATGTTTTTTTCACTTCTTTGATTTCTTTTCCTTCCTTTCTCTTCTTTCCTACCTACTTCTTTTAGATTTCCTTCACTTTTTCTCTTTTCTACTTTAATTTCTTTCACTCTTCCCCCACCTCTTCTTGGCATCGTTTTTCCTCCGTTGAAATCCTTTATCTTTCCTTTCTTCCTGCCAAATTACATCACACGCCATTGCCAGTGTCGTCTGTTCAATAGCCTCTTGACATCGATCATATTAAAACGTCAGATTTAAAGAATTTAATAGATAGAATCACAAATATTGTGAATAAAGTGTTTTGATAAAACGTTGATCGAATTAAAAAGAAAATCAGATGATTTTATATTGTCCAACAAATTATGTAGCAAATATTAACCTATTATAATTGTGCTTATCGCTACCTTTGTTAGTTAGCACGACCGTTACTTTCTGTCAATAACTCATAAATAATGAACTAATCCGCGTTTCAATCGCGTGGAAAAAGGGGAAAACATTATTCGGTTTCAGTGAGAAAATGAAAGAAAGAAGAGAAAATAGATGTAGAGAAAACGGATACTACAATTTGATCTTAGCCAAAAGGCTGAGAAGCAATTGTATTTTCATGTCGACCCACGGTGGTAGGATGTGACACAAGGTCGGTTTAATATGAGGAGGCCGAGCCCGTGCTCCCGGGAGAGTCCAATAATAGCCCGGCTCCAGCAATCGTCTATTACTCTGGCATCGGTATTACTACCGATCCTCCCTATTTATTGGGAGAAGTACTGCCGTGGGTGGCTATCTCCCGGGACCGGGCACCTCTCAATATTATTTTCAGGTGCGTTCTATCCGAAGATAGAGACACAACTTAAAAATGAAATGTAGTTTATCCGCCTTAGGGTAGATACTACACTTTGATCCTAGTCAAAATGGCGAACGCGATAGAATTAGGATTTGATTAGATTATGATATAAAGATATCATAAAATCTAACAGATCTAAATAGCCATATTATCGATTACAGTAGGTGTGGTGATTTCTTACAGCGTAATATGACTCCGAGAATACCACAACCCCTGACACGAGGTCATCCAGCCTCACAACTGCTCGAACCAAACATGGAAGTCGGACTAAAGTCATAAGTCTCCATAGCTACATCAATAAATAATATGCACTAGAATAATCTCCTGCACTCAATGCACACCCACACACACACACACACACATATATATATATATAAAGACATTTATAATATGTTTAACGTTCTTTTTATAGATACAACGTTAACATATCATAAATGTCTTTAAATAAATTGTCGGACTATGTCCAATTCAAATATATATATATATATATATATATATATATATATATATATATATATATATATATATGAGTGAGGACAGAATGCATAAAGTTCTCATGTATAACCAGCTTGACAGTGAACAAAGGACGGCTGTGTCTCAGGTATAAAGACAAGAATAACATTTCAGTAGTCAATGTGTCTCGAACGAGTTATCCTAGATAGAAATAACTCTTGTGCCAGAGCGCTATCAGAAATTTTGAAATCACTAATATTGACCGGCTAAAAGACGAATGACAATGGCGAAAAGCGTCAGCAAACGTTCCTGTTAATATGTTCCGTCGCTGTTGCCCAATATGTGAAATTGTATGCAGGTCACTAGCGGAACTGAAGTGTCACATGCGATGCAAACATATCAACTGAATGGGATTGTTGGATATTCATACGTCGAAATTGACAAACGAGTTCATCACACACACACACACACACACACACACACACACACACACACACACACACACACACACACACACACAGGGTGTCCATAAACTTCGTGTGCACTTTAAAAAATTTATAACTTTATTTGTATTTGCGATAGAAATAATTTATAAAAAGGATTAGAAAGAAGTAAATCTATATTTTTTAAGGTTTTATTGAAATTTAATTTAATTTCCACATGTCCTCCATCATTAGCAATACAAAGTGTAATACGATTTTTCAACTGATTTACAGTAATGCCTGAAATCACATTAGTTATTTTAGCTATACTTAAAACTAGGTACATTAAACTTTATAATATTTTTTACAGATTATTTCTATCGCTAATACAAATAAGGTTATATTTTTTTAAAAAGTGCACACGAACTTTATGGACACCCTGTATATATATATATATATATATATATATATATATATATATATATATATATATATGTATGTATAAAAGTGAACATAGAAGTCAATCGTGGCCCGACGATTGCATCTAGCATGAAACAGACTGTCGCCTCTAAGTGTTGACTTCTATGTTCACTTTTATATTTACACACGCTCTATCTCTGAGATTGAGCACTTTATCCCATAAATATAGCACACTTTAAGACTATATTTCTTCATATATATATATATATATATATATATATATATATATATATATATATATATATATATATATATATATTCAAACATGTTTGGTTAAATAATTCAGACATAAGTGTGGATTAGATATCGTTGTGATCCTTTCAAGTTTGTGAATTATTTTGGGGTAGATTTAGAAAATTGAGTAAGAAAAATACCAAAATTTTCTTTCGAATAGTTTTTATTTTATTTATTTTATATTCCCAAGTACTTGGGAAATTAACAACTATTGGAAAGAAAATTTTGGTATTTTTCTTACTCAATTTTCTAAATCTATCAAAAAAATAATCCGCGCACTTGAAAGGATCACAATGAAAACTAATCGACATAATATATCTAAATTATTTAATCAAACCTGTTTGAATGAAAATATGCTGCCTATATATATATATATATATATATATATATATATATATATATATATATATATATATATGTATGTATGTATGTATGTATGTATGTATTGTGCTTCTTGTCCATTTACCTGCGCACAAAAGATCAGGGTAAACTGCACTCTCAAGCGTATAGTGAAAGTAACCAGTCTAAGAGAGAGAAAGTCTGAAGTAAAATCTGTGACTGAATCTCTCAACAGTTATCTGGGACATTCTTGTCACTGAATTATGATAGTTGATGTTCAAAGAGTGGTATTTATGTTGTACAAATATCTATCTCTATAATTTCTCTAAGTTACCTGAAAGAGTCAAACAACGAATAATTTAAGAAAATGCTCACTCCCCGAAATCGAGTAGACAGCCATCTTTAAATATTGTCCAAATGATGTAGCGCTTTCAGTTCTACTTCATTCACGTCATTACGAAGTTCATGGAAAACTCCTCTGGATGGTATTCATTAAAAAAAATCAGAAAAAAAAAAAAAGCAATTGAATACTTTTCAATTCAGTTTTTAAGGCTTACGTATTGATGACGTCATGAGTATATATGCGCATAACATGACGTCATGAATCTATGTGCGCATAACAGTCTTCATTGTGTTAAATCTTATTTGTTTTTTTATTCTTTGATTTCATGGCAAAAGATTATTCAAGTTTCATTTTTATATGTGGTGTATACTCGTAGACATATGAGTGCATAGCAATTTATATTAATTAATTTCTAATAAACTTAATACAAGGCCCAAGAACAACTCGATCTAGAGTATAACAGAATGAGGGTGTTGTATGGACATAAGAAGAAATAAATGCAGATTATGAGGATATGTACGATAAATAACGGTTAAATTGAAGTGACTAAGATTGTATTATCGCGGAAGCATCCTCTAGGGAGTATATTCTATAAAATAGCAGTTCTTAGGAAAAATCTCTCTGAGTGAAAATTCTTCAACTTTGTGTATGTGGCATAACTAGACCTAGCTGTAAGAGTCTGAACTGGTGGAACTATTGATGTAATTCGTCAGAACATTTACCATGGAAATAGCGGTAGGCTTACAACATATTATCTGTGGGAAAGAGGCTGTCGGGTTGAATATAAATGGTCCCCCACAAGGCCCCGTAAATGAACTTGAACTCTGGAAAGTAAGGTTTGGGCATCTCCAGCCCAGACATGACAGCAATACTCTTTTTTCGATCTAAGCTGACTGTTTTAAAGATAGAGCCTGGTAGGAGGTGCCAGTGAACACAAATTGCATTGGACGGGACAAAACTTGTTTTGAGAACAATTCTACTACAAAAATATCGGTCCCGCTCTGGAAAGGGCGATTAGTGTCGCACTAAGCTTAGTAAAAGAGTTCCTCGGGGATTTCAGTTGATTTCATCGACGGCTTCACTAATACAGTGAAGAGTCAAATGCGTCATAAGTGGGTTATGAGCTGGAGTTTTCTCATTGAACATTGCTTTACGGACAGGTAGGTGATTTGAAGGTGATAGTGATCAACTGATAAGATATTACTTAAGAATAATCTACGTTATAAAACATTCAATATTGTCAAAATCATTGCAAATCATTTGCACTACTTTGAAAAAGATTTGCACATCAAAGCGGTTAGCAAACATGAATAATAACGCCGAAAAGAAATAAACGAACATTAAAAGAATGTCTCGTCTTAAACCAAAGATGAAGTAAATGCTTCGTATGACAAAATCTAGTCTTAAGCCTAATAAATAAATTAAATGTATAAATGAATAAAATAATAAATAACCATTAAAAGGCCTGGGTGTCATGATCACAAATAACACGAAGAATTAGCCCTAATATAAAGAAGTGCCCCTACTTCTCTTAATCCCTCTGTGAACTATATATATATATATATATATATATATATATATATATATATATATTTGCCCTGAAGATCCATTTAGGTGAAACCTAGGTAGGTAGCATCTGGCTCACTATTTTTTTTTTATACTCTGCTCTACTTAGATATTGAGCACTTTACGTCTTTTCTTATTTTACTCGATTGGTTTTTTTTCCCAGTCTGTGCGGAAATCTTGAGACATATCTAGGGCAAATAACAACGTCCTACTGCTTATACATATATATATATATATATATATATATATATATATATATATATATATATATATATATACATATATATATATATATATATATAAGCATATGATGTCTTTCAAGATATTGGAATTGAAATGTTTTTATATTTACAAATATTTTTAATAATAAAGAATTATGTCCATACCTTTTCCTTTCTTTGGGATTTACTTCTTGAAATATATTTTACAAGGCGGTTTTCATTTAATAATATTGCGCAGGAAAGATTTACGAATTGAGCCAACCGCAGATATGTGAAACGTGAAAGCACGGTTAATGATTCTGTGAACAGTAAGGTCTATATATATATATATATATATATATATATATAAGCGGAAAGTTCTTTCAATCTTAACATTCCCCACTTTAGAGTCATAAATATTCGTTTCTCTCTCATGTATACTGACAGTTTTTTTTGTACTTTTCTTACTCCTCGTTTCTCTCTCTTCAAACACATATACTTACTTACATATGTGTGCATATAGGTGTGTATATGTGTGCGCGTGTGTGTGTGTTCCTGTTAGTGTGGGAATAAGGGAGTCTGCGTTTATCTTGCTGCTGCAGATATGTCGTTACGTTTTCAAAAACAGATAAAAAAAATCAACTCTTTTCGTAAGTGCCCAGTAGACGATGCTCGTTATCGCATATATAAGTCGTGGGAAATAATTCTCTCCATGGAAAGATGTATAAAAGTAATAACATTTGTTTGTTAAGTAATTTTTAAAAAAATTAATATTTTCAGTCTTAGGTGGGAACTAATTAATGAAAAATCCAAAATAATAAAAACAGACTATCTAGATTCATCTAATTCATATACATATATATATATATATATATATATATATATATATATATATATATATATATATATATGAGAGCAATTAAATATTTTTTTCAAATTAAATATTACTTCCTATTACTACAAACGATATATTTTGATATCTGCCTCACTGGTAAAGCGTATTTAGCTCAAAGTGGTTTCTAGGATTGGAAAAGTGAATACAGGTTAAGTTCCTGTTGATTCTTGATCTGTATGCCGGTAGAGATTAATTGCAATGTTAAAAAAACAAACAAACAAACAAAAAAGGGGGGTCAAAAGGATATATAATGCCTTTTATATATATATAGAACAATTTTAGGAAGATGTATGACAAAGTGGAAAAAAGTTTTCATGTGACGCGTTTTGTCCTTTAGGACATCATCACACTAAGTTTATGCTTACATTGATATGAAAACATACATAAATATATATATATATATATATATATATATATATATATATATATATATATATATATATATATATATATATATATATGTGTGTGTGTGTGTGTGTGTGTGTGTGTGATCATTGGAATTGTAATGATTTGTTTGTTTTTGTTTTTTATGAATGTTGATATCCGTAAAATTTAATACCCCTCTTGAAATTAAAAAGTCTTCATCACATATTTAATTCGGAAGAAAAAAATACTTAAAGCCGAAAACACTGTGCCCTATTCCAGTGCGATCAGTCTAGTTTTTGTTATGTTATTTATCCTATATATTAAAAGTAAATGTTATTTGGGAAGTAAATCTTATTATTAGACTTAAAGCCTGATGCTTCCTTCGAGATGAAGATCTTTTAATCTTTTTGAAATCAGAAGAAAAACCAAAACAAGGACATTTCCTTCGAACAAGGATCCGATTTGTTGTCATGCAATGTGGAATTGCTAGGGAGCGCAAGCATTTCCATTAATATCGTTTAGACTGATGAAATGAAACTGAAATGCTTTCAATAAAATATTCTTTCAGTACTTCTTACATGGACACAGTCAAGCTGAAGCCAGAATTTTCAAAATTGATTAAATGAATCGAAAAATAAAGTCATTAGTTGAAAGTTGACAAAAACATATGCACAACTAAATACACAACCATATGCACAAATATATACACAAATATATACACAAATATAAAGCCGCAAATATAAAGTCGCAGAAATGTACATTCACTTTCACATAGACGCGCGTGCACGCAGACGCACAAATAAAATGATACACAACAACAACGACGATATTTGTAGAAACGGTCCTGGTTTTAATTTTGTTTACCTGTTTGTAATCAACTTGTAAAAAAGAATCCGATTTGCAAATTATTGATCCGTTCATAAAAAGTACGGTCTTTAAAAGGAAGTAAGTGGCGACATGAAAAGTAAATTTAAAAAAAACATTTGTTTCAATAATGTACACCTGTATGGATAAAGATTTTAAAATCTTAATGTCAGTGTTTCCAAACTATAAACTATCATTCGATTTTGTTGAATAAAAGAAACAAGAGTGAAAAATAATTTCAAAATTGATTAATAACAAATACGGAAAAGGGAAATATTTTCGCCCACAAATCAATAAATTGATTAGTAAGGAATAATAGAAAAAAAACAACAAAAAAACGTAACGAACCGTTTAGAGTTGGACAGCGACGAGGGACGTCGGTTGACGTAGACGCCCTGGTCTTCGGGGTCTGCTTTTGTGACGTCACGGATTTTTACTTTTTGTGTGTGAAAGTCGGAGAGAATGCGTGTTCCAACTTGAG
>OZ038494.1:31183992-31191492 GCA_964036315.1 Acanthosepion esculentum | reverse complement strand
TCGATCTACGATGTCATGCATGTGCCGGTAATATCTAATAGAAAGTATTGGGACCCATCAGTGACTGTAACGTTACATTGCTTCGTGACCATTTGCTTCTAGTCAGGGACTCTAACCACAACAGGTTATTCCATTAGGATGATCTACCGCGTTATCGAGACTAAGTTGCCCAAAATTGGTTTGAGGGGCCTTCTGGTGACTTGTAAGGAATGGAGCGGATACCACATTCGCCAGTCGAACATTTACGGAATGCGGTGGAGAGATCTATTTGCACACAAGATACTGCATCTACAATTATCAGGGAGCTGTAATTGAAGGCATGAGTCAACATCACTGCAGAGGTCTTCCAACCACTTGTGGAATTGATACTTTGCCGAGTTGCTACATTTCAGCAGGTTAGAATGTATCATAGATAATATTATGTACTTTTCTTACGAATTTTATCATGTTGGTGTATGTGTATTTTGATGCTGAAAAGGTTTAGAGCTGAAACACTTTTCAAAATATGACCAAATATTAGAATTTTTATAGAGGAGCCTCTTCTTGATCAGGTAGGAAATTTTCAAAGGCACGTTGATGATTTTAACATTTTTAAACTTAAATATGTTTTCGTAAGTTTCGGGCAGTCAGCCTAATGAACCATTGATAACCAACACAGAACTCCTACAGAAGGTAGTGAAGGAAAGCGAGAAGAAAGGACTAAACATCAATTGCAAGCAGACCAAATGCATGGTTGTTAGTAGATGGAACAACTCAACATATACATTTCCAATTGGAGATAGCAAAATCAAACAAGTACAACAATTTAAATATCTGGGAAATGTTTTAACTTAGGACGGAAAGTAGGACACTGAAATCGGAAGGCGCGTCGAGAGAGCGAAGGTTCCTTTGCCTAAACAAATTATTAAGAAACAGAAAGACCTTGTTAGAAACAAAGAAAAGAGTATAGAAATGCTATGTAATATCAGTCCCCCTATATAGCAGTGAAATCTGGGCAATCTCCTCACAGATGAAGAAGAGACTTGAAGCAACAGAAATCTGGATCTACAGAAGGATGTTGAGAAAACCATGAATGGAACATATGAGCAACTGTTTTCTTAAAGAATCAACAAATACTAGAATTATTTCTTGATACAGACTTAAGGTCACGTTATGAGGTTGACAGTCAGAATCGAATTCACTACCGTAGTAATTGTTTATTTGATAGGTTTTCTCCTTTCGAGATGAAAGTTGAAGAGAGAGACAGAGAAAGAGAGAGCAAGAGATAGAAACTTTTGGGAGAGAGAATAATTTTGGAACACGTATAACCTCACCTGGGACGTCCCCTCGATTTGACTACAATGTTCAGTGCTTGGAGGAAGGCGGTAGTATTGGGTGGGTCACGACCATGAGAACACTCAGAGATGATGTTGATGATTATGGTGATGATGATGATGATAATGAGAGAGAGAGAGAGAGAGAGAGAGAGAGTTTGTGTGTGTGTGTGTGTGTGTGTGTGTGTGTGTGAGAGAGAGAGAGAGAGAGAGAGAGAGAGAGAGAGAGAGAGAGAGAGAGAGAGAGAGAAATGTGACCAAAAAAGTCGAACGACGATTAGACCGTTACCATGTTAATGTGAAGGATTTCGAGCCAATAGGAGCGATCATTTCTGTTTTTTTTGGGGGGGAAAGGTGTAGCGGTAGAATGTTTCATGCCAAGCGTACATAGATGGTGGATGACAGTACGAAGGAAAGGGAAAGAAGCAAAATTGAAAATGAAGTTTTAAAATAAAGAAACAATGGAAGGAACGATAAAAAAAGTCATCTAATCTGTTCTGTCTTGAGTGGCGCTCAAAATTGCTTCGTTTCGCTTGGAAATCTTGTAGAACACGTGTTAGACGAGAATGCATCTACACATCCGTTGCTTTCTTTCTCTTTAGCTCTTTCTTTCTTTCTATCTATTTCTCAATTACTCTCTCTTTAAATTGATAAGTTTAACAGTGGAATGAAGAAGGTAGGAGAATGCCTGAGACCTTTTTACTTTGTATTCGGAAAAACCAGCTCCACCATTCTTTGGCATTCCCACCTTCCCGGAGGAATTGGTAATTTGCATCTGGTAATTTTTCTCTCTTTTTTCACCCATTCTTTCTTGTATTCTTTCGATTATTTTTCTATTTCATTCTCTATTTCTTTTTACTTGTGTTACTTTTTTCTTCCTTGTTTATTTGTTCTTTCATGCTTCTTCCTCTCTTTTTCTACCAGACTTTCTTCATTTCAATCTTCCAGTTTTATTTCATGTATTTGAATTTATTTACTCATAAGCATACTCTAACAAAAACAGTCCCACTAATCAATTAATATCTATATGCAAACATACATCCACATAAGCATATACGGATACACAAGAATCATAAACATAAAGAAACCTAGCAGTACACAAATATACATACGAAAAATGTTAGGAATAAGTACTTATCAATCCAAGACAATACAGCTGCAGGTACAATCAAAGTTATCGCGCAATGTCTATGTATATCAGTGAGCTTAGTGAGAGTTTGGGAAGTTTTGTCTCGCCGATCACTTAATTAATATATTCAGTTCAGTTCCAATCAAGATTCCATTATATTAGTCATGTGCCTTATTAACATAAACATAGCAAATAAGTGTTAGGGCAGTAGGCACGGTGGAGTAATGGATAGCGGCTCCGATTGAGGAATCGGAGAGCCAAGTTCGAATTCCAGTTGAACCCAGCGCATTCACTTACGCGCTAATACTCTTGGGAAAGGTATGAATCATCTTCTTCTCACCCCAGCCATGGGTAAATAGCAGGATAGACCGGGTTCTACCGCAGAAGGAAATGGCAATATACTGCGGGAAAAAATGCCTTGTCAGTTATGTATCGAAAGATACATGATCGCCTAAACGTGTATCACGCATGGCACATATTTTACGCACACGTGATCTTCAGACGATTTCGAAACATCCTGTGTGCTTAAAACGCGAATCACGACTAGAGCCGTTATTTCATAGGATTTAACGTTGGTAAGCGTTTTTTGCTCCGTCTAGGCAATCTAGGCTTCAAGCACATTACTTTACTTAGTAGATAAGTTTGCTTTCAGGCCTTTTTTCCGTTTCGTTTTTCAGTAATGTCGGTTTATTCGAGACTATAGGGATAAACGTTTAGGTTTTGTCAAGCTGTCCATTGTTTTTTGTTTTTCTTTAATACACACACACACACACACACACACACACATACACACACACACACACACACACACATATATATATATACATATATATATTACTTCAAACATTATTATAGGGGGAACTCCATATTTGAAATAGACGCCCCATTTTTATTTATTAAACTGTGAGTATTATGGTTATAGGCCTGCACATTCGAGAAATCTAAGTCAAGAAAATGTATTCACTAACAGGGATCGAATATGGAGTATCCACTATAATGACGTTTAAAGTAACAAAAATGTATAAAAAAATATCCGTTAATATATTGATGATGTTGAATGTAGAATAAATGGTTTTAAAAGTTTTATATATAAACTCAAATTTTATGCAAGTCAATGCTTTTACAGTATTAAAATAAACCATTCGAATTTTAAGAAACATTAGACTTCAAAACAAATAACATATTTTGTACAAAACAGAGAATATGGAAAACTCGAAAAAACAAAAAGAAATTGAAAACTGCCAAGACGAGACGAAGAAATCTGGTTTTAAGAATTGGTTTTTGGTTTTCACAAAAAGATATCTGGGTAAAAATTTAAATAAAAATAAGAAGTAAGAAAACTGGATTGACCAGTGAAAATATTTGAGAAAAATGGTTTTGCAAAATCAGAGAGAAAATATGTCAGGTATTAAGAACTGAACTGAAAAACTGAAAAGCAATCGAACTCTTATGTTCAAGTAAAGATGTTAAGGAGAAACTTCATATGGGAGAGGGATATAAAAAAATAAACATTTCTCAACATTTTTTGTGATGAATGTAAAGCTATATTGGATCTAATATCTGAGCTGGAGGCAAGGACCTTCATGGAGATAGTCAAGGAGTAGTGGAGAAGTAGCAGTTTTTAGCTGGAATTATAGATTGTAAAATTATAAGACACTTTAAAATTGATGATTTTTTTAGAGAATTATGCAGAGAAGTATTGGATGTTCTCGGGAAAAAAACTATTGTTTTGTTAATGATTCAGGTCAGAAACTTAGAAACTCGCTTATTATGCATAAATAGATCTATTATATATATATATATATATATATATATATATATATATATATATATATATATATATATATAACTGATAGGTAACATGAGAGCGGATATGTTCTCCTACTGCTGCTTCAGTTATTACTAATTACAGCCGAAACACGACCTTGAAAAGCTGCGAAACTTTTAAATACAAAATAAAATACAAAATCTTTGGACATCTTAACCCACTCCTTGATGACAGCCATGAAGGTATTGATGTGGGAGTGCGAGGTATTGTTAGTGACCTGCCCTAAAACACGGCGTAGGTCCTGTCGGAAGAGAGCCCAAAATCCAGAACTTCTGCATCTTATTGGCTGTGCGTAAGAAAGCACCGTCCTTGTCCTTCTGAGTATTTTACCTTGGAGGTTATGGTAAACCAGAATATTTCAGAACCTTGTAGATGGTAGCAACTCCTACTTTAGAAGAATGGCTAAATCTCTTCCTAGTTGAAGGTCACAATATGCAAGAGCCTAATTTGGGTTAAGGAATACACCTTCACTGTTTGAAACAGTGACTATTGCGCATCTTGCCAAAAGAGTCTGTTTCAAAGACACTAAATTAATGCAATGCCCTTCGAGACTCTCCAGTTAACAACCCAGTCAGTCAGTCAGTTATGTACCATGTATGATACACGCTTAGGCGATCTTTCGATACGTGACTGACGAGGCAGATTTTTTTCAAAGCAGTGGGTTGCTATTTCTTTCTGCGGTAGACCAGTTGCCATCCAAGGCTATAGAACCCGGTCTGTTCTGCTATTTAGTTATAAAATAGGAAGAAGACAATTCATACCTTTTCCAAGGGTATTAGCACGTAAGTGAATGTAATGGATTCGACTGGAATTCGAATTTGGCTCTCCAATTCCTCAATCCCAGCCGCTATCCATTACTCCACTGTGCCTCCTAGCAACCCAATGCTAAACAAAAAAAAAATAGAGATACACATGAATGGAAAAGATATATATTCTAGAAAAGAAGATCTCTGGGAAACAATAAAAACAGTATAAAAGTTAAAATCAAAACCAACGATTGATAGATTTCCTAAAGGATACAGAACGTCAAGGAGACAATATTATAATGTAAAATAATATACTTAAGTATATCGAATATTGTGTTTATCAAATATGTTTGTATCCCCTGTGTCTTAGTGGCTTTACTCCCTTGAATGAAGTGATACCAATAATATATATATATATATATATATATATATATATATATATATATATATATATATATATATATATGACTGTACAAGGATGTATGTGAATATATTTATGCATATACTCAAATTCATATGGGTATATTTGCATACATATGTATTTTTGATCTTATATATACATGTGCAACTGTTTGTTAGAATATATATATATATATATATATATATATATATATATATATATATGTATATGTGTGTGCGTGTGTGTGTGTGTGTGCAAGCAGGCGCGCACATTTCCTCATATTCATGATGTGTATACTCCTCAACCCACGTCAGCCCTTCAAATCACACATGTACAATGTACACGTTGTTGAAACAAGGCACTCTTGTCGGTTCGGACCCAAACCATAACCCTCCCGGGGGCCCACCCATGCGATCGTCGACCAGACACTGACTCCGACCTTTTCGTGAGCCGCCCGCCATCTTTTTTAAATGCTGAAGTAAGCCTTGTCTTCTTGTCTACATCCCTTGCCGCTGAACCAGTTAAAAAGATCAAAGGAAAACGTCGGGAAGCAAGGGTAAGAAGAAATAGAAGGGGACGCTTAGAAAGGAGGCTGCGAGGGAAGGAAGTCAAGAAGAAATATGGGGGAAATAGTTGAAGTATTGGTAGTAGAGGAAATGGCAAATGAGCATAATAGTGACAAAGAATACACACACACACACACACACACACATATATATATATATATATATATATATATATATATATATATGTACACACACACACACACACACACATATATATATATATATATATATATATATATATATATATATATATATATACAGATTGAGAGAGAAATCTTGAGTAAGAAAGAGAAAGAGTGAGAGATTGATTTCACGCACTTATGTAAAAATCTTCATAACAAAAATAAGTCACCTAATAAAAAAAAATGAAAACAGTTTTACAAAATCTACAGATCACTTAATGTCTCGTGTAAAAGTCAATTTAGTTTGCCAAAAATCTTTCATGATTTTCTATAAGGTGAATAACAGATCAAAGTGCCTAGCAAGCTATTAAACTTTACTTAGAAATCAAACGACTAAGTTATAAAAGCTTTCTTTGTATGAAGTGAATCTCTTTTGCTAAATATTAAGAGAAAAGCAAAAGGCGTGAAATTTATCTAGCATTTCATAGACCAAAGAGTTTTAAGTATTAAGTTTGTCTTGCATTGCGCTTCTGATATCTTCTGATATTCGCAATGATATAGTAAAAACTTAGTAGATATGAATGATGCAAAGGTTTCGAAAGAAAAATGTTCAATATTCCTGCCACATCATATAAAGTGGCCAAAATGTCCAGACAAAAGAAACAAAAATGTTTTGACCGGTGAGAATAGGAGAATACTAATTTCAAATGCATTGCTCTCTGTTTGCTTATATTCTTTAAAAAAGTTCTACGTGGACATGCAAACAGAAAGTGGCGGAAGTACTTGCCGAGGTTACAAAAAGATGTAAGCTGTTGTTGAAATTTCATCAATAAAAGTAAATTTCGTAAAAGTCAACGTTCCAGAAGATACCAGAAGATACTTTTACAAATAAAGTACAAATAACCGTAGTTTGATGGTTGCAACAGTTTGATGGTTGCAAAGAATGAATTATTGCAACGGGGATGGAATGTCATTTCGCTTTTGCGATTGAAATCCCCCTTAAATACACAGAGTTCTTATCTTTTCACCCGGTTAATTAATTAAAGAGATCATGTTGTTGAATGAGCAGTTCCTTCGAGGAAAATTATCAATTGGGTATACGGACCTAAGAAAGATAAGGAAAAGCTGCGAAATCAAGACATAATAAATGGTTTGACGGCTAATATCTCGCCTATTGAAGTCTGATGCCGAGGTTTTATTGCCAACTCAACCTCGTAATAACAGTTTTAACACTGAATGTCCCCAACGGAAAAGAGCAAATATATTAAGATGTTCCAAAATCAAATCGGGTAGACTGCATGATTCTCACATTTCTGACACCATTGCAGAAACCAAAAAGTGTGGTATTGTAAGGTATTACTTGTGTACCCTGGCTTAGCGATAATGATCAGAAATG
>OZ038494.1:31096492-31178992 GCA_964036315.1 Acanthosepion esculentum | reverse complement strand
TGATATGCGTTTTGTAACTCTACAATTAAATCTGTTATAATTAAGGAATTAATCATTTTTTTAGCGAATTTCGTATTATTTTTCCTTTTAAGCCATTAAAACTGTCACCGGTCATTTTATTATGCATGCTCTTTTAGTGCTTGTTGGAGCCCCTTTTGCCTTTAGAGCCACCTCAATTTGTTTTAGCATGGATTTGACGATAATCTGGAAACATGAATCCATAATGATATTTTGACACACCGCAATTCTTCCAGGTTGAATTGGTTGTATATTCAAGATACAAATCTACCTTTCCATTACATCTCAAAGGTGCTCTATCCGGTGACTTTTAGACCACTTTAACGAAGAAACTTCATTGCCGTGTTCCATGAAACAATCTGTCACTTACCTATTTATGACACGGTACGTTTTCCTGCTAAAAGTGACCACCGGAATATGAGTGCACAGTATGAGTGCACGTCGATAGGTTTTGGCATTTAATCGATCTTTTATTGGTACCAATGGTCTTAATGTATGCCAAAAATATTCCCGAGACCATTACGCGATCACCAGTAACTTAAACCGTTAATAGAAGGTAGGACGGACCCACACCTTTATGGTGTTTACGCAAAAATTCTTACCCTACCATACAAATTAACAGCAGAATCCGAAACTCATCAGACCAGGTAGCGTTTTCCCAATCTATTTTTTGTGATCCCCAAGAAATTGTAGTCTGTTTCTTGGTCTCATCTGACAGGTGTGAGCCCTGGCGCGGTCTTCTGCTACTGTTTCAAGGTACATGGTGTCGGACTTTCAGAGATGCCTATCTATCCGTTGTAAAGAGTGCTTATTTGTGTTACTATCAGCTTGAGTCAGTCTGGTAATTCTCCTCTGATGTTTTTCAAGACTTCCCGTTCATAGAATTGGCGCTGACTAGATTTTCTTTATCTTTGTCTTACCATTCACTGTTAGACCTCACACCCGCTTGTCTGGCACCAATGACCATGTTGCATTCAGAGTCACAAAACAGAACTTACCAACAATAATACATGAAATGAAATTCAGTAGGTTGGCATGAACCTATTTAAATGCCTATATACATTAAATTGCCGCCACACCATTGACTGATTAGAGATTTGCATAAAAGTGCATGTGTTCAGATGTATATAATTAAGTAGCAAGCGTGTTTGCATCTCATCTTATATTAATAATCACACACACACACACACACACACACACACACACACACATATATATATATATATATATATATATATATATATATATATCATTATTATGCATATCCTTATCATTATATTAATTTTATTCCTTATTTGTTGTTTACTATTCAAATTTTATTCAGATCTTATTAAATATTCAATATTTCTCGAATTCAAATTGGTCACTATAAAACTACATGAGATTTGAAAATTTAGGACTGTCTCCTTTTCTTGGGATACAAATAGAGGTTTATTCTAGAGTTAAAAGCTCAGAGTATAAAACCGCAGCTTTAATGGTAAAGTAGACATTTTCACAATGGTGTGCGTCTGTGTTTCAAGGATAAGAATTTCTTACTTTACGTTTCCAAAATAAGGCAAATAATATCGAATTTTCTTTTGATTGTGATGCCCGCTCGGACTTTTAAAAAAATTGCCCGGTTTTAAATTCTTAGGAAGTGCTGAAAAATCTCTACCTGTATATATTAAGGCATGAAACAGCCTGTCCCCTCTGAATGTTGACTTCAACGTTCACTTTTATATATATATATATATATATATATAAACGAAACTCATATTTACTGAATACACGAATGTGAGTAAACAACCAGAGTATTTTAAAGATTTAATAAAGAAATTGATTTGCAGCAGGGTTCGAACCCGCATTTCTCTTATATTGCTAAAACACCTTTAAGTTTGCCGTACTTTAGATAGCTCATCCTCGAAAGACCTCAAAGTTAAGACTAATTTATCCATTTTTAATTCGCTAATACAAATATCTGAAATTAAAACCTCAAACTGTGTACCAACCAAATATAACGTTCATAGTAATCAGAAATAATGTCGGATTGATAAGTGAAAATCCATGAATTCCTTACAAACAAATCTGATAACGATAACTTTACATCAGGGGCCTAGGAACTGGCTTTTTATAGATATCGATTGAGATTAGCTCTGTTTGAATCTGAGACTAAAAAAAGATGAAAACCATTAAAACTAACGAATTACTGATGCACTTTTCTACATTTGACACATTGTGCTGTTCGGAATACGAAGTAGTCAGTGAAACGAAACCTGACAAAATATACATGTTTCACTCTCATGAACTACCCCTAAAACATACACATTAGGGTATATTAACAGCCAACTAGTCAAAATAGTCGTTATATCGCCACCCCCCAAAAAAACAATAAATAAATGAAAAAAAATAAAAATAAAATATTCCAAATGCGAAACTTCATCCGTTTCAGGTTACACAGTTGAATTTCCCGAAAAGAGGTTGATGTTTGTTGCAATTTCTCCATTAAATATATCTCATAGAGATATTGTACATTGAATCTGGTTTTAAAACATTTTAAGAAATATTGCTACAATTTACTCAACAAGCTATATTCATTAGTAGAAAGTTTTTGCGACTTCCTAGAAAAAATGAATACAAAATCTGATCTCCATCGCTTTACCCAACAGATTCTATAAACGTTGTGACTTCAATCCCTGTAATATAACAGCGAAGAAACAGACTTATTATAATGAAAAACAAATAAAAATGTTATTCCAGTATCTCGAAAGAGGACAAGATAGAAAGTAAGCGATCAGTAAAACATAGAGGTAAGTCAGAAAGTACAGAAACGAAAACAATAAAGACGATAGTCCGAGAAACTCCTTAAATAAAAATGTTAATCTATTTACTAATATCCTTAGATATCTGTGTATTTAGCGAGCTTAGGTACAAAGCCATTTTCTAAATGAAATCTTCAAGCACTACTTCCTCACTGATTGATGACAGCGAGTTAAATTTAGATGTAGATAGAGAAGCATGTAGAGTGCCTACCATAGCGAAATGGTTAGACAGCTCGTCAGGTTTATGCACAACTATGGCCTTGTACCGAGCACAGTTGAGTTTATTAAATAAACACACACACACACACACACACACACACACACACACACACACACACACACACATACATATATATATATATATATACATATATACTTGGAAATACAAACGGTGATAGACATGTTTGTATATATGTTTGTATATATTTTTATCACGATTTTTATCTCTACGTATTATGTTTATTTCACACACACAGACACACACACACACACACACACACACACACATACACACACAGACACATACACATATATATATGAAATAAACATACATACGTAGAGATCCAAATCGTGATATATATATATATATATATATATATATATATATATATATATATATATATATGTATGTATGTATGTATGTATAGTTAGGTAATGCAATGTTTGGTAATCCGTATTGATAATCCCAAGGAGGATGTAATCCAGAGAGCTCAATGTAAAACCAGACCGAATATTAATTTAAATTAAAAAACAGACAACTTTAAGGATCCCTTGATAATATTTATTATTATTTTTTCCTGGGGAAGAAAAATATAATCAATGTAGCCTAAAGGGGGGTCTGGTTTTATTTTAAATTAAATTAATATACATATATATATATATATATATATATATATATATATATATATATATATATATATATGTGTGTGTGTGCGTGTGTGTGTGTGTGTGTGTGTGTGTGTGTACAAATAGTAAGAATGAAAGCTAAATCTGAAAATAAGCTTTAGCTTAAAATATAAAATGAACTGAGGGATCAATGTCAAAATCGACAGTGTCGAAATATAATATAATAATAATATAATATAATATAATAATAATACGAAATCCGCTACTCAGAATTTCATGCAATGTCAGCCATCACGCTGTTAATATTTTTTCCAATAATGTATTGCTGGTAATTTAAAAAAAAAATATATATTGCTGATAATTTTACTATAAAAATCTATTTTTCTACTTTCATCGTGTTTTGAACCCAGTTTGGGGGTTAACTACTTGCCTGTAGCTGGGATCCTAACACGTGCTACCATCTCGGGTCAGAGAAGTCCAGGGAACAACAGCAATGAATAGGTGGTTCCACGCTTCTCAAAACCACCCGATCAGAGGCCATGCTGCCGGATGTAGTTTATTGTCATCCCCAGGACGCATAAACAGATTGACATAGATAGATAGATAGATAGATAGGTAGGTAGGTAGGTTGGTAGGTTGGTATGTAGTAAAGCACCTTAGATAGATATAAGGTTGTGCGAATGTCGAGTCCTCATTGTAACCGAATGGATAGCAAATTTATTATATGCAGTGATCACAAGGACTATGACTTTAGATCATATTAAGCTAAACTATAATTGCAGTGTTGGTTATTTTATAAGTATGATATTTGAAACATGTGCTTTTGCTTGTATATTTTTTAAATGTTGAAAAGGAAAACTAACAATGTTTTTGAATGTTAAATATTTAATTTCGGTTAAGTATTCGAACGTTTAAAAAGATAATAGTCAATAAGCAAAAAGCGGGGAAATCACATGCCTACTGTATAAAAGTTGAGGATTTTAGATATTGAAAATGCCTTAATTTCCAGGATGAGGAGTTATCATTATTTACATCAGACTATTGTCCTCATCTTTGTTGTTATTATCACATGATCGCCTTCTGTCTGAATTTCTGGGATGAAGAGTTATCATTATTTACATTATTTACACGCGGACTATTGTCCTCATCTTTGTTGTTATTGTCACATTAATCGCATTCTGTCTGAATTTCTAGGATGAAGAGTTATCATTATTTACATTAAGACTAATGTCCTCATCCTTGTTGTTATTTTCACCTGATCCCCTTCTGTCTGAATTTCTGGGATAAAGAGTTATCATTATTTACCTTATGTACATTTCAGACTATTGTCCTCTTCTTCGTTGTTATTATCACCTGATCGCCTTCTCTCTGAATTTCTGGGATGAAGAGTTATCTTTATTTACATTATTTACACGGTGACTATTGTCCCCATCTTTGTTGTTATTATCACCTGATCGCCTTCTGTCTGAATTTCTGGGATGAAGAGTTCTCATTATTTGCATTATTTACATTTCAGACTATTGTCCTCATGCTTGTTGTTATTATCACCTGATCGCCTTCTCTCTGAATTTCTGGGGTGAAGAGTTATCATTATTTACATTATTTACACGGTGACTATTGTCCCCATCTTTGTTGTTGTTATCACCTGATCGCCTTCTGTCTGAATTTCTGGGATGAAGAGCTATCATTATTTATATTATTTACAGGCTGACTATTGTCCTAATCTTTGTTGTTATTATCACCTGATCGCCTTCTCTCTGAATTTCTGGGATGAAGAGTTATCTTTATTTACATTATTTACACGGTGACTATTGTCCCCATCTTTGTTGTTATTATCACCTGATCGCCTTCTGTCTGAATTTCTGGGATGAAGAGTTCTCATTATTTGCATTATTTACATTTCAGACTATTGTCCTCATGCTTGTTGTTATTATCACCTGATCGCCTTCTCTCTGAATTTCTGGGGTGAAGAGTTATCATTATTTACATTATTTACACGGTGACTATTGTCCCCATCTTTGTTGCTGTTATCACCTGATCGCCTTCTGTCTGAATTTCTGGGATGAAGAGCTATCATTATTTATATTATTTACAGGCTGACTATTGTCCTAATCTTTGTTGTTATTATCACCTGATCGCCTTCTCTCTGAATTTCTGGGATGAAGAGTTATCTTTATTTACATTATTTACACGGTGACTATTGTCCCCATCTTTGTTGTTATTATCACCTGATCGCCTTCTGTCTGAATTTCTGGGATGAAGAGTTCTCATTATTTGCATTATTTACATTTCAGACTATTGTCCTCATGCTTGTTGTTATTATCACCTGATCGCCTTCTCTCTGAATTTCTGGGGTGAAGAGTTATCATTATTTACATTATTTACACGGTGACTATTGTCCCCATCTTTGTTGTTGTTATCACCTGATCGCCTTCTCTCTGAATTTCTGGGATGAAGAGTTATCATTATTTACATTATTTACATTCAGATTATTGTCCTCATGTTTGTTGTTATTATCACCTGATCGCCTTCTCTCTGAATTTCTGGGGTGAAGAGTTATCATTATTTACACTATTTACACGGTGACTATTGTCCCCATCTTTGTTGATATTATCATCTGATCGCCTTCTCTCTGAATTTCTGGGATGAAGAGTTATCATTATTTACATTATTTACATTCAGACTATTGTCCACATGCTTGTTGTTATTATCACCTGATCCCCTTCTGTCTGAATTTCTGGGATGAAGAGTTATCATTATTTACATTATTTACATTCAGACTATTGTCCTCATCTTTGTTGTTATTATCACGTGATCGGCTTCTCTCTGAATTTCTGGGGTGAAGAGTTATCATTATTTACATTATTTACACGGTGACTATTGTCCCCATCTTTGTTGTTATTATCATCTGATCGCCTTCTGTCTGAATTTCTGGGATGAAGAGTTATCATTATTTACATTATTTACATTCAGACAATTGTCCTCATCTTCGTTGTTATTATCACCTGATCGCCTTCTGTCTGAATTTCTGTGATGAAGAGTTATCATTATTTAAATTTTTACATTCAGACTATTGTCCTCATCGTTGTTGTTATTATCACCTGATCGCCTTCTGTCTGAATTTCTGGTATGCAGAGTTATCATTATTTACATTATTTACATTCAGACTATTGTCCTCATCTTTGTTGTTATTATCACCTGATCACCTTGTGTCTTAATTTCTGGGATGAAGAGTTATCATTATTTACATTATTTACATTCAGACTATTGTCCTCATCTTCGTTGTTATTATCACCTGATCGCCTTCTGTCTGAATTTCTGGGATGAAGAGTTATCATTATTTACATTCAAACTATTGTCCTCATCTTTGTTGTTATTATCACCTGATCCCCTTCTGTCTGGATTTCTGGGATGAAGAGTTATCATTATTTACATTATTTACATTCAGACTATAGTCCTCATCTTTGTTGTTATTATCACCTGATACCCTTTGGCTGAAAATCTGGGATGAAAAGTTATCATTATTTACATTATTTACATTCAGACAATTGTCCTCATTTTTGTTGTTATTATCACCTGATCTCCTTCTGTCTGAATTTCTGGGATGAAGAGTTATCATTATTTACATTATTTACATTCAGACTATTGTCCTCTTCTTCGTTGTTATTATCACCTGATCTCCTTTTGTCTGAATTTCTGGGATGAAGAGTTATCATTATTTAATTTAATTACATTCAGACTATTGTCCTCATCTTTGTTGTTATTATCACCTGATCTACTTCTGTCTGAATTTCTGGGATGAAGCGTTATCATTATTTAATTTATTTACATTCAGACTATTGTCCTCATCTTTGTTGTTGTTATCACCTGATCCCCTTCTGTCTGAATTTCTGGGATGAAGAGTTATCATTATTTAAATTTTTACATTCAGACTATTGTCCTCATCTTTGTGTTTATTATCACCTGATCTCCTTCTGTCTGAATTTCTGGCATGAAGAGTTATCATTATTTAAATTTTTTCATTCAGACTATTGTCCTCATCTTTGTTGTTATTATCACCTGATCGCCTCCTCTCTGAATTTCGGGATGAAGAGTTATCATCATTTAAATTATTTACATTCAGACTATTGTCCTCTCCTTCGTTGTTATTATCACCTGATCGCCTTCTCTCTGAATTTCTGGGATGCAGAGTTATCATTATTAACATTTTCTACATTCAGACTACTGTCCTAATCTTTGTTGTTATTATCACCTGATCGCCTTCTGTCTGAAATTCTGAGATGAAGAGTTATCATTATTAACATTATTTACATTCAGATTATTGTCCTCATCTTTGTTGTTATTATCACCTGATCGCCTTCTGTCTGAATTTCTGAGATGAAGAGTTATCATTATTAACATTATTTACATTCAGACTATTGTCTTCATCTTTGTTGTTATTATCACCTGATCTCCTTCTGTCTGAATTTCTGAGATGAAGAGTTATCATTATTAACATTATTTACATTCAGACTATTGTCCTCGTCTTTGTTGTTATTATCACCTGATCTCCTTCTGTCTGAATTTCTGGGATGAAGAGTTATCATTATTTACATCATTTACATTCAGACTATTGTCCTCATCTTTGTTGTTATTATCACCTGATCGCCTTCTGTCTGAATTTCTGGTATGCAGAGTTAACATTATTAACATTATTTACATTCAGACTATTGTCCTCATCTTTGTTGTTATTATCACCTGATCTTCTGTCTGAATTTCTGGGATGAAGAGTTATCATTATTTACATTTTTTACATTCAGACTACTGTCCTCATCTTTGTTGTTATTATCACCTGATCGCCTTCTGTCTGAATTTCTGAGATGAAGAGTTATCATTATTAACATTATTTACATTCAGACTATTGTCCTCATCTTTGTTGTTATTATCACCTAATCACCTTCTGTCTGAATTTCTGGGATGAAGAGTTATCATTATTTAAATTTTTACATTCAGACTATTGCCCTCGTCTTTGTTGTTATTATCACCTGATACGCTTCTGTCTGAATTACTGGGATGAAAAGCTATAATTATTTACATTCAGACAATTGTCCTCATCTTTGTTGTTATTATCACCTGATCGCTTTCTGTCTGAATTTCTGGGATGAAGAATTATCATTATTTACATTATTTACACCCTGACTATTGTCCCCATCTTTGTTCTTATTATCATCTGATCGCCTTCAGTCTGAATTTCTGAGATGAAGAATTACCATTATTTAATTTATTTACATTCAGACTATTGTCTTCATCTTTGTTGTTATTATCACCTTATCGCCTTCTGTCTGAATTTCTGGGATGCAGAGTTATCATTATTAACATTTTTTTCATTCAGATTATTGTCTTCATCTTTGTTGTTATTATCACCTGATCTCCTTCTGTCTGAATTTCTGGGATGAAGAGTTATCATTATTTACATTTTTTACATTCAGACTATTGTCCTCATCTTTGTTGTTATTATCACCTGATCTCCTTCTGTCTGAATTTCTGGGATGAACAGTTATCATTATTTACATTTTTTACATTCAGACTATTGTCCCCATCTTTGTTGTTATTATCACCTGATCGCCTTCTGTCTGAATTTCTGAGATGAAGAGCTATCATTATTAACATTATTTACATTCAGACTATTGTCCTCATCTTTGTTGTTATTATCACCTGATCTCCTTCCGTCTGAATTTCTGGGATGAAGAGTTATCATTATTTATATTATTTACATTCAGACTATTGTCCTCATCTTTGTTGTTATTATCACCTGATCGCCTTCTGTCTGAATTTCTGGTATGCAGAGTTATCATTATTAACATTATTTACATTTAGACTATTGTCCTCATCTTTTTTGTAATTATCACCTTATCGCCTTCTGTCTGAATTTCTGGGATGCAGAGTTATCATTATTAACATTTTTTTTCATTCAGATTATTGTCTTCATCTTTGTTGTTATTATCACCTGATCTCCTTCTGTCTGAATTTCTGTGATGCAGAGTTATCATTATTAACATTTATTACATTCAGTCTATTGTCCTCATCTTTGTTGTTATTATCACCTGATCGCCTTCTTTCTGAATTTCTGAGATGAAGAGTTATCATTATTAACATTATTTACATTCAGACTATTGTCCCCGTCTTTGTTGTTATTATCACCTGATCTCCATCTGTCTGAATTTCTGGGATGAAGAGTTATCATTATTTACATCATTTACATTCAGACTATTGTCCTCATCTTTGTTGTTATTATCACCTGATCGCCTTCTGTCTGAATTTCTGGGATGAAGAGTTATCATTATTAACATTTTTTTTCATTCAGATTATTGTCTTCATCTTTGTTGTTATTATCACCTGATCTCCTTCTGTCTGAATTTCTGTGATGCAGAGTTATCATTATTAACATTTATTACATTCAGTCTATTGTCCTCATCTTTGTTGTTATTATCACCTGATCGCCTTCTTTCTGAATTTCTGAGATGAAGAGTTATCATTATTAACATTATTTACATTCAGACTATTGTCCCCGTCTTTGTTGTTATTATCACCTGATCTCCTTCTGTCTGAATTTCTGGGATGAAGAGTTATCATTATTTACATCATTTACATTCAGACTATTGTCCTCATCTTTGTTGTTATTATCACCTGATCGCCTTCTGTCTGAATTTCTGGGATGAAGAGTTATCATTATTTAAATTTTTACATTCAGACTATTGCCCTCGTCTTTGTTGTTATTATCACCTGATCCGCTTCTGTCTGAATTACTGGGATGAAAAGCTATAATTATTTACATTCAGACTATTGTCCTCATCTTTGTTGTTATTATCACCTGATCGCTTTCTGTCTGAATTTCTGGGATGAAGAATTATCATTATTTACATTATTTACACCCTGACTATTGTCCCCATCTTTGTTCTTATTATCACCTGATCGCCTTCTCTCTGAATTTCTGAGATGAAGAATTATCATTATTTAATTTATTTACATTCAGACTATTGTCTTCATCTTTGTTGTTATTATCACCTTATCGCCTTCTGTCTGAATTTCTGGGATGCAGAGTTATCATTATTAACATTTTTTTTCATTCAGATTATTGTCTTCATCTTTGTTGTTATTATCACCTGATCTCCTTCTGTCTGAATTTCTGGGATGAAGAGTTATCATTATTTACATTTTTTACATTCAGACTATTGTCCTCATCTTTGTTGTTATTATCACCTGATCTCCTTCTGTCTGAATTTCTGGGATGAACAGTTATCATTATTAACATTTTTTACATTCAGACTATTGTCCTCATCTTTGTTGTTATTATCACCTGATCGCCTTCTGTCTGAATTTCTGAGATGAAGAGCTATCATTATTAACATTATTTACATTCAGACTATTGTCCTCATCTTTGTTGTTATTATCACCTGATCTCCTTCTGTCTGAATTTCTGGGATGAAGAGTTATCATTATTTATATTATTTACATTCAGACTATTGTCCTCATCTTTGTTGTTATTATCACCTGATCGCCTTCTGTCTGAATTTCTGGTATGCAGAGTTATCATTATTAACATTATTTACATTTAGACTATTGTCCTCATCTTTGTTGTTATTATCACCCGATCGCCTTCTGTCTGAATTTCTGGTATGCAGAGTTATCATTATTAACATTATTTACATTTAGACTATTGTCCTAATCTTTGTTGTTATTATCACCTGATCTCCTTCTGTCTGAATTTCTGGGATGAAGAGTTATCATTATTTACATTTTTTACATTCAGACTATTGTCCTCATCTTTATTGTTATTATCACCTGATCTCCTTCTGTCTGAATTTCTGGGATGCAGAGTTATCATTATTAACATTATTTACATTCGGGACTATTGTTCTCATCTTTGTTGTTATTATCACCTGATCTCCTTCTGTCTGAATTTCTGGGATGAAGAGTTATCATCATTTTCATTATTTACACGCGAACTATTGTCCTCATCTTTGTTGCTATTATAACCTGATCGCTTTCAGTCTTAATTTCTGGGATGAAGAATTATCATTATTTACATTATTTACATTCAGACTATTGTCCTCATTTTCGTTGTTATTATCACCTGATCGCCTTCTCTCTGAATTTCTGGGATGAAGAGTTATCATTATTTACATTATTTACATTCAGACTATTGTCCTCTTCTTCGTTGTTATTATCATCTGATCGCCTTCCGTCTGAATTTCTGGGATGAAAAGCTATCATTATTTACATTATTTACATTCAGACAATTGTCCTCATCTTTGTTGTTATTATCACCTGATCTCCTTCTCTCTGAATTTCTGGGATGCAGAGTTATCATTATTAACATTATTTACATTCGGGACTATTGTTCTCATCTTTGTTGTTATTATCACCTGATCTCCTTCTGTCTGAATTTCTGGGATGAAGAGACATCATTATTAACATTTTTTACATTCAGATTATTGTCCTCATCTTTGTTGTTATTATCACCTGATCTCCTTCCGTCTGAATTTCTGGGATGAAGAGTTATCATTATTTACATTTTTTACATTCAGACTATTGTCCTCATCTTTGTTGTTATTATCACCTGATCTCCTTCTGTCTGAATTTCTGGGATGAAATGTTATCATAATTTAATTTATTTACATTCTGACTATTGTCCTCATCTTTGTTGTTATTATCACCTGATCTCCTTCTGTCTGAATTTCTGGGATGAAGAGTTACCATTATTTACATTTTTTACATTCAGATTATTGTCCTCATCTTTGTTGTTATTATCACCTGATCGCCTTCTGTCTGAATTTCTGGGATGAAATGTTATCATAATTTAATTTATTTACATTCAGACTATTGTCCTCATCTTTGTTGTTATTATCACCTGATCTCCTTCTGTCTGAATTTCTGGGATGAAGAGTTATCATTATTTAAATTTTTACATTCAGACTATTGTCCTCGTTATTGTTGTTATTATCACCTGATCTCCTTCTGTCTGAATTTCTGGGATGAAATGTTATCATTATTTAATTTATTTACATTCAGACTATTGTCCTCTTCTTCGTTGTTATTATCACCTGATCGCCTTCTGTCTGAATTTCTGGGATGAAAAGTTATCAGTATTAATTTATTTACATTCAGACTATTGTCCTCATCTTTGTTGTTATTATCACCTGATCGCCTTCTGTTTGAACTTCTGGGATGAAGAGTTATCAATATATACATTATTTACATTCAGACTATTGTCTTCTCCTTCATTGTTATTATCACCTGATCGCCTTTTGTCTGAATTTTTCGGATGAAGAGTTATCATTATTTACATTATTTACATTCAGACTATTGTCCTCATCTTTGTTGTTATTATCACCTGATCGCCTTCTCTCTGAATTTCTGGGATGAAGTGTTATCATTATTTAAATTTTTACATTCAGACTATTGTCCTCATCATTGTTGTTATTATCACCTGATCGCCTTCTCTCTGAATTTCTGGGATGAAGAATTATCATTATTTACATTATTTACATTCAGACTATTGTCCTCTCCTTCATTGTTATTATCACCTGATCGCCTTCTGTCTGAATTTTTCGGATGAAGAGTTATCATTATTTACATTATTTACATTCAGACTATTCTCCTCATCTTTGTTGTTATTATCACCTGATCGCCTTCTCTCTGAATTTCTGGGATGAAGTGTTATCATTATTTAAATTTTTACATTCAGACTATTGTCCTCATCATTGTTGTTATTATCACCTGATCGCCTTCTCTCTGAATTTCTGGGATGAAGAGTTATCATTATTTACATTATTTACATTCAGACTATTGTCCTCATCTTTGTTGTCATTATCACCTGATCCCCTTCTGTCTGAATTTCTGGGATGAAGAGTTATCACTATTTAAATTTTTACATTCAGACTATTGACCTCATCTTTGTTGTTATTATCACCTGATCGCCTTCTGTCTGAATTTCAGGGATGAAGAATTATCATTATTTACACGCTGACTATTGTCCCCATCTTTGTTCTTAATATCACCTGATCGCCTTCTGTCTGAATTCCTGAGATGAAGAGTTATCATTATTTAATTTATTTACATTCAGACTATTGTCCTCATCTTTGTTGTTATTATAACCTGATCAATTCTGTCTGAATTTCTGGGATGCAGAATCATCATTATTTACATTATTTACACGCTGACTATTGTCCTCATCTTTGTTGTTATTATCACCTGATCGCCTTCTGTCTGAATTTCTGGGATGAAAAGCTATCATTATTTACATTCAGACTATTGTCCTCTTCTTCGTTGTTATTATCACCTGATCGCCTTCCGTCTGAATTTCTGGGATGAAAGGCTATCATTATTTACATTATTTACATTCAGACTATTGTTCTCATCTTTGTTGCTATTATCACCTAATCGCCTTCTGTCTGAATTTCTGGGATGAAGATTTATCATTATTTACATTATTTACATTCAGACTATTTTCCTCATCTTCGTTGTTATTATCACCTGATCGCCTTCTGTCTGAATTTCTTGGATGAAAAGCTCTTATTATTTACAATCAGACTATGTCCTCATCTTTGTTGTTATTATCACCTGATCGCCTTCTGTCTGAATTTCTGGGATTAAAAGCTATCATTATTTACATTCACACTATTGTCCTCATTTTTGTTGTTATTATCACCTGATCGCCTTCAGTCTGAATTTCTGGGATTTAGAGTTATCATTATTTACATTATTTACATTCAGACTATTGTCCTCTTCTTCGTTGTTATTATCACCTGATCACCTTCCGTCTGAATTTCTGGGATGAAAAGCTATCATTATTTACATTATTTACATTCAGACTATTGTCCTCATCTTTGTTGTTATTATCACCTGATCGCCTTCTGTCTGAATTTCTGGGATGAAGAGTTATCATTATTTACATCATTTACATTCAGACTATTGTCCTCATCTTTGTTGTTATTATCACCTGATCGCCTTCTGTCTGAAGTTCTGGGATGAAGAATTATCATTATTTACATCATTTACATTCAGACTATTGTCCTCATCTTTGTTGTCATTATCACCTGATCAATTCTGTCTGAATTTCTGGGATGAAGAGTTATCATTATTTACCTTATTTACATTTCAGACTATTGTCCTCTTCCTTGTTATTATCACCTGCTCGCCTTCTCTCTTAATTTCTGGGATGAAGAGTTATCATTATTTACATTATTTACATTCAGACTATTGTCCTATTCTTCGTTATTATCACCTTATCGCCTTTTGTCTGACTTTCTGGGGTGAAAAGTTATCATTATTTACATTATTTACATTCAGTCTATTTTCCTCATCTTCGTTGTTATTATCACCTGGTCGCCTTCTTTCTGAATTTCTGGGATGAAGTGTTATCATTATTTACATTCAGACTATTTTCCTCATCTTCGTTGTTATTATCACCTTATCGCCTTCTGTCTGAATTCCTTGGATGAAAAGCTCTCATTATTTACAATCAGACTATGTCCTCATCTTTTTTGTTATTATCACCTGATCGCCTTCTGTCTGAATTTCTGGGATGAAAAGCTATCATTATTTACATTCACACTATTGTCCGCATTTTTGTTGTTATTATCACCTGATCGCCTTCAGTCTGAATTTCTGGGATGAAGAGTTATCATTATTTACCTTATTTACATTTTAGACTATTGTCCTCTTCCTTGTTATTATCACCTGATTGCCTTCTCTCTTAACTTCTGGGATGAAGAGTTATCATTATTTACATTATTTACATTCAGACTATTGTCCTATTCTTCGTTATTATCACCTTATCGCCTTCTGTCTGAATTTCTGGGATGAAGAGTTCTCATTATTTCCTTTTTTACATTTCAAACTATTGTCCTCATCTATGTTGTTATTGTCACCTGATCGCCTTCCGACTGAATTTCTGGGATGAAGTGTTATCACTATTTACATTATTTGCATTCAGACAATTTTCCTCATCTTTGTTGTTATTATCACCTGATCCCCTTCTTTCTGAATTTCTGGGATAAAGTGTTATCATCATTTTCATTATTTACACGCGAACTATTGTCCTCATCTTTGTTGTTATTATCACTTGATCGCTTTCTGTCTTAATTTCTGGGATGCAGAGTTATCATTATTTAGGTTATTTACATTCAGACTATTGTCCTCATCTTTGTTGCTATTATAACCTGATCGCTTTCAGTCTTAATTTCTGGGATGAAGAATTATCATTATTTACATTATTTACATTCAGACTATTGTCCTCATTTTCGTTGTTATTATCACCTGATCGCCTTCTCTCTGAATTTCTGGGATGAAGAGTTATCATTATTTACATTATTTACATTCAGACTATTGTCCTCTTCTTCGTTGTTATTATCATCTGATCGCCTTCCGTCTGAATTTCTGGGATGAAAAGCTATCATTATTTACATTATTTACATTCAGACTATTGTCCTCATTTTTGTTGTTATTATCACCTGATCGCCTTCTGTCTGAATTTCTGGGATGAATAGTTATCATTATTTACATCATTTACATTCAGACTATTGTCCTCATCTTTGTTGTTATTATCACCTGATCGCCTTCTGTCTGAATTTCTGGGATGAAGAATTATCACTATTTACATTATTTACATTCAGACTATTGTCCTCATCTTTGTTGTTATTATCACCTGATCCCCTTCTGTCTGAATTTCTGGGATAAAATGTTATCATTATTTTCATTACTTACACGCGGACTATTTTCCTCATCTTTCTTCTGAATTTCTGGGATGAAGAATTATCATTATTTACATTCAGACTATTGTCCTCATCTTCGTTGTTATTATCACCTGATCGCATTCTGTCTGAATTTCTAGGATGAAGAGTTATCATTATTTACCTTATTTACATTCAGACTATTGTCCTCATCTTTGTTGTCATTATCACCTGATCAATTCTGTCTGAATTTCTGGGATGACGAGTTATCATTATTTACCTTATTTACATTTCATACTATTGTCCTCTTCGTTGTTATTATCACCTGATCGCCTTCTCTCTTAATTTCTGGGATGAAGAGTTACCATTATTTACATTATTTACATTCAGACTATTGTCCTATTCTTCGTTATTATCACCTAATCGCCTTTTGTCTGACTTTCTGGGGTGAAAAGTTATCATTATTTACATTATTTACATTCAGACTATTTTCCTCATCTTCGTTGTTATTATCACCTTATCGCCTTCTGTCTGAATTTCTGGGATGGAAAGCTATCATTATTTACGTTCAGACTATTGTCCTCATCTTTGTTGTTATTATCACCTGATCGCCTTCTGTCTGAATTTCTGGGATGAAGATTTATCATTATTTCATTATTACCCGCGGACTTTGTTGTCATTATGAAAACCTTTCGGCCGTTGTATCCTCCCACCTTCCTCGGGTCCTTGTAGAAACTGGCAATTTTACTGAATCTTTTATTTAATCTCATTCCGCTGACAATATCTCGGGATATATCCACTAGTTCTTAATTCCTTCTACTCGCTCCGTTTCCATTGCGTCCAAAGTACACATTGCCCTTTCCAGGAATTAAAGTCACAATTACTTTCCCCCCCAAATTCACAATCAAATCCTTTAATCCAATCCTAACTGGAGGAGATGGAGCCTTACACCTAACCTAACTGCTGCCGACTGTTCTTTCTGCACCTGCTGTTCGTAACGTTTGATAGAATTCACGGAGCTTTCTCTTTTCGAGTTCTGCTTCTGTTCTATTTCTTTATTAACGCCTCTCATATTCGATTTATTTCCATATTAAGTCCACTAAGGAGGTTCTCATAGCGTTGCATATGCGTGATTCTTTCGGACGTCTGACTTCCCAGTGTTCTTCTCTCTTTAAGTAGTAGTAAATAAGAACTAGACGAGATATTGTCAGCGGAACGTGAACAACCTAACCCACGTAGATTAAATAAAGTGTCCAGTTCGAAATTCTATGAAGGTGACAAACAACAGACAAAGGCCGGAGGCTCAAAGTTTGAAACGTTGTGATAATGACAACAAAGCCAAGGGGAATGATCGACATGTATAAAAAGCATGTATTCTTTTAACTTTCGTATATTTTCTAGCCTCCACAAAAAGAGAGCATTTTAGAAATGAGGAATATTTTAATTAGAAATCACTTGAGGAAGAATTCAATGGAGCCAGTTTAAAATGTAATTTTTCCTTCATTCCAAACAGCCATTTTATGTGGAAAAGTCCAATACATTCGGATTTGCCATCCTTCGTTAATTCCAAGTTTCATAAGAAAGAACCGTTTTGTCGGATGTTACGGATTACAAGGCAGAGTGCATCAATGGTTAGATCCCAAGTTACAATTACAACAAAACATTTCAACCGAATGTGTTTTTATGTACAAATATATTGACAAGAATAAAATATTTACATCAGATGTAGTTCGAATTAATAGCCCGGACTAGTGAACCTGTACCTGTAGAATGATTTGATAGAAACGCAAAAAAATAATAAATGTGATTAAAAGGTAGGTCGGATTAAAAGATGGTCGGACTACAGGAATTCAACTTGCAGAATGGATTGAGGGAAACACAAACAGATCCTAAGTGTGGATAAATCGTTTTGATTAAATGGTGCCAGGAATGAAAGAAGGTCGGCTTACAGGAAATGTATTAGAATATGCAAGCACAGAAAGTTTCGTATTTTTCCAACACTTCATATAGACAGAGACGCTCAACTACACACGCTTCTCTTCACAAGTGAAACAAAACGCATACATACTGAAAGGCTGAATGTATGCGTATATATGAAACGTTAAAACAAATAAGTGTGTGCATAAGGAAGAATAAAATTGAGAATTTCGGCATGCAACTCTTGGAGCCGAATGGGAGCGAGGCAGTTTGGATGCGAAAGAATTGGTTGGGGAAGAGGGAAGTCTTGGAGTAATTGGTGCCTGTTGTTGACTTGGTTAATATGAGGGCGATGGAGGTGGGGGGTTATGGCGAGAGAAATGAGATTTGCAGGCGGTCGGTAACATCAAAGGGAAGAAATAGCAAACGAAGAGAAAATGAGTTTCATACACACACACTCACTCACTCTCTCTCTCTCTCACACACACACACACATATTACTCTGCTAATCTGTGTCGGTGTGATGAGCAAGGGACATTCTTAATTTTCGCAAACTGATTTGAAGTACATGGAAATTTCAAGGCATGCAGTGTGTAAGTAAGGAGTGAGAGAGGGAAGAGAGAGAGAGAGAGAGATGGGGGAGAGATAAAGGGATAGAGGGAGGGGAGATAGATTGGTGTTGTTAGACAAAAAAAGGATAAAGAACGGCTGAATAAGCATATTCAAAAGGCTGAGGGAATATGGTGAAAAGCAAGTGCGAGATAGAAAGAGAAATCGAGAAATCTGAGCATTATATTGTAAGGATAGCGAGAGAAAGAGAGAGATTGAGATTAACTGAAGGAGTATGGCAATAGCGAATGACAGAGAGAGCGAAGTGAGAGATAGGTTGAAAGAAGCAAAGAAAGTCTGAAGAATTCTGTTAAAATCTCCAGGAAAAGAAAGAAAGAAAGAAAGAAAGAAAGAAAGAAAAGGAGAAAGAGAGAGCGGATGCCGAGGAAGTGCGGTAAAATGAGTGTGATAGAGAAGGGGAGAAAGAGAGACAGAGAGAGAAAGAAGGTGGTAGAGGGAGAGAAAGAAGTGAGAGGAATTGTAGTGACAGACAGACAGAGGAATGATAATTGTTTTGTTCATGTCAGTAGTAAACATTTCCTTGAATACATCTGCAGTATGATATACAAAGTTTAACTGAATTTGATGCAAGACTAAATAAAGGAAATATGGATAGTAAGATTGTGTTGTTTCAATCTATTAAGATTGTTAAGGGCTGCATATGTTCCGTGAAGTATAAAATGGTATCTGTTTACCAGAATTCGAACATTGGCCATCGAACCAGTACAAGAGATACATAATCCACAATTCAGCCATATTAGTCTGCGTTTTGTTGACGTTAAACCTGTTACGTGTCGACGTGTAAATGAGGACTTAATGATTTTCAACATAATGTCATTATTTGCTAAAGGTGGCTTAGTTTTGGCACAACACCACGAGTATGGTGCACCTAGTGAGGAACGAAGTCCCAAATAATGATCTACAAGTTCAGTTTGCATTTTAAACATGTGGTTATATACATGTAAATGGGTTCGGAACCTATTAAAGACCTTAGTTCCAATGTTGTCTTCGACAAGAGACACAGGCTTGTCAATAGGCCATTCACCGTGAATGATTGTCATTCTGATAACAAAAACACATTCATATCAGGAACACCAAGAATATTGATACGCTGCAGTGATAATTATACTGAATGGTATACCTGCAAAATAGATGGCTACCTACTGTAGAGTTTCCACCCCCACTCTATCCCTTGCAGCTCTCAACAAGTTCCTTCCCTCTGCTTCCTCCCCCCAGACCACGTTCTTTCATCCACTTGCTCAAGGCCGCTAGGTATGTCACGCGTTGTTTTCTCTTGTCTCTTTCCTTCTATTCGACCTGTGAGTATCAGATTCTCCAGTCTCTCCTTCCTCATTATGTGTCCCAGGAACTTCAGCTGCCTCTTCCTGGTGTTAAGTATAAGCCTCCTCCTTGTTTGCACACTCTCTTAGCATCCTCCTGTCGAACCATAACTTGGTCGCCTCGAATCTCTTCTTCATCTTTGAGGAAATCGTCCAACATTCGCTGCCGTAAAGATGTCATTTAACAGCTCAGATGTCATGTAACAGCTCAGTATTCTTTCTTTGTTACCAAAGAAATCCTTCTGTCTCGCAATACTCTGCTCAGCTTTTGGAATGTGTCCATCCCAATACGTCTACGGATCTCAGAGTAGCATTTACCGTCGTCTGTCAGAACGCTTCCCAGATATTTAAACTTCTGCGTCTGCTTGATTCTAGTGCTCCCGACCTGCAGATCGCATTTCGGGCTCATCCTTTTACTGATGATCATGCATTCTGTTTTCTTGTAGTTTATGCTTAGTTCTTCCTGTCGCTACCTTCTGTAGAAAATATAGTTATACCGAATGGTCAGCTAGCTGATTATCATCAACTGCAGTGATAGAGTGGCAGTTAAATGGGTCATAAGGAAATATACTTTATTATAAGATGCTGCCGTAGATAGAAAGTTAAAATAATCATACGGAAAGGGATGCCTGTATGATGTCATGGGACTCTGGTGTGAAGCCATTGTGAAAATAGTTATACACAAGCGCCCTTGCGGTAGAGCAATAGTTAAAATAATCATATACAAAGGTCAGCTAGTTGTTTATGATTGACCTCTGCTGTAGAGAGAAAGTTAAGATCGTCATATCTAAAACGATACCTGTATCATATCATAGGTCTTTCATGAAAATCTATTTTGAAAATATTCATATATTGCTCCGATGAGCTGCTTTCGCTAGTTCCCAGGCCTCATGAATTCAAGCGTCCTACGAGGCTGGCATCCCGTTCCCGCCCCTTCACCGTTGAAATTGTTAGATGTAGACGTCTCCAATAGCTTCACGTCTCGCACATCTCGCCTGTGGAACGCCCTTCCTTATTCCTGTTTCCCTGACAAATATAATCTCCAACTATTTAAGTGTAACGTCAATCGACATCTCCAGTTGCCTTGATCTATCCACTTCCCTTCTCCACATCCTTTCCCCTTTCATTCCTATCTGCTCTCGCTCCAAATCTTCTGTAACCCCCTTGCCTTGATCGATCCACTATCTTTCTCCACATCCTCTCCTTTACCACTCCTACCTGCTCTTCCTCCAAACCTTCTGTAACCCCTTGCATGTTAGTGGCTTCCAGCCTTGCTTGGGGTGAAAAGCTTAAAAAAAAGTTATCGTAAGGTGATAGCTTTAATAGTTATGTAGAAAAGGAAAATAGCTATAGAGAGAAAATGAATTTTTCTTTTTACAGTGGTGTTCACCGTGTACAAGTCCTTAGAACCACTTGAGGTAGGCGGTAAGAGGCACAGCCTGTGCTGAAGATACCAGTTAACGTTAGACGTGAACAGGTTAAGATTGTAGTGATCTGGAAAGCAACCTCTTGGGAATCGGTTCCGCAAGGCAGCGGTTCGTGGGAATAAACTGCTTTCATTCCCTTCATATCTCCTTGGGGAGATATGAAGGGAATGAGGGTGGTTTGCTACAATTGAACGTTAAGACCGGTGGAACTAAGGAATGTACTTTATCTGAACACACACCATGGAAATAGCGATAAAACAGGGAGATACTTGCGACGCCTCATCTGTGAAAAAGCGGTTGCAGAATAGAAAATAATTTGTAGTCGACAATGACGCGGAGGCGTATAATTATATTAAAAGCAATGGCACACTGGTGTAAAATAATATTTTCAAGCCTGTGTTACTGTGGCTTTTCTCTATATATGAACTTCTATGTCTACTTGATTCATTACCGAAACGTGGAAAGCTTGAAATGCCATTGATTTCTACGATACATTGATTGAGCGTTCCTAGATCCCTAAAAATAAGCTTCTTGTTTCGATGTCAAAAATTGAGGATTGCTAGGGAAAGCTTGAAATATGTTATGCTTTACGGCTTAACGTCACTCATTTTTCTATCATACAGTTCGTTGTAGTCAGTGTAAACACCCTGCAGAACGGCTCTTCTTCACCTTCGTGTCATTCCAAAATTAAGTCATATCTTTCTGCAATACACGCACAATGTCTTCATTTCATGAACGAAGCGCTAAGTTAGGTTCATCTTACGCTAAGCGCAGCAAAACTCACGGCTTCTTTGACGTTTTTAAGATCAATCTTTTTCTTCATCTCATTTTCCAATAATCTGCTCCGAATTGTAAAATTTAAAAAAATGCAATAAAACTATGACATTATTTAAGTAGAAGAGCTTTTACTTGCTTTTATACATAAGATTTATTCAGGACACTATTAAGAAAAAAAATCATTTTTCATGAATAATGAAGTTTTACAAGAATTGTTTTCATTTTTTTAAAATTGTAATTATAATAATTATTTAAATTTATAAAATTTCAAATCATTTAAAATTCTGCATTACTTTAATTGCGTTAGGTGATATTTTTATTAAGTGAAAAATATATTTACTAACCAAAAATCAAAAAGTTTAATACAAATCATTTTTTTTTTAGTGTATAAACGTTCCGATTTTTGTTAGTATGGATGACAATACACGACATTATCAGAATATAAACGCGATGACTATAGTAAATTTAAAGTCGACATTTCTAAAATTACATTATAGAGAATATTTTCAAACACTTTTAAGATCACTGAGTATTTAAAAATTACATAAAAAGGCTCTCACCTCATTTTCTTAAATTATATTTTACAAATAATGTCTCCGTAGAACAACAATCAGCCTCTCAAATACATGAACATGGCTATTGTCGTCAAACACATAAACATGGCTATTGTCAGATAAAAACACTGCTACTGGTTGCTTCAAAAATTCATTTTTGCGGTATTTTAAATTTAGAGTAAATAATATTTGTTTCAAATCAGATTAATTATACTTTAAATCAGTTAATATTCCTCAAATAATGATCCAGAAAAATATTTTTGGAATTTTTTAATAAATAGAAGTACGTTGCGGCGATAGACGACCAAAAAATGGTGCTAATTAGTAATTTTAGAAAAATACGATTCCAATATAATTTAGGTTTTAAATACACCAGAGTATTTCGTTTACTAGAAATAGTAAATATAATCTCTTAGCTTTCAATTAAAGCTAAAATGAAAGCTTGAAAGCTTTTTCTTTTTTTAAAAATTCATGTTAAATGTTAGGTATCGCAAATTAGTGAAGGTCGGATGTTATCTCGCTCTTCGCTCTTTTCATGAAAATTATCTTGGATTTCTTTCGGTTATCGACAACACGGACTTTCCTAAAAACAAAGTCGTTTAAAGCGAACTTTCTAAAAGCAATGGTTAAACCTGTATGCAGTACATTGTATTATCGGAGATTTTTAAGACTTAACAAATTTTCAAGATTATTTTAAAAGAGAAATTATCATAATGCGTCATTTGAACTGCAGACAATAGGGAACTCCCGATGAAATGTTCAATTTAACTTCTCGGTCCAAAACTCAATTGTTGGTGCCGCTGTTTACAAGCGTCGTTCGTCTTTTGTTGTCATTTTGTTCAGAGTTATATTGTCATTACTGTAAGGACGTAGAAAGGAAAGCGTTTTTTAATCTATTAATAGATTTGTGGGTGAGGGAACCTGCAAAAGTATGTAATTTAACGATGAATGTCTCAGTTGGACAGAACATTTCCAATAGCTTTTAAAAGAATTAATACCTATTTAGGATGCACATTGCATATATTGGTGTTGATGTTACGCAAACACAATCTGTGTCTGTGTCTTTCTATGTTGGATAGAGGGAGGCAACAGGAAGAAAGAGGCAGAAAAAGACATTGTAAAGAGAGAAAAAGGAAGAATTTAATTGTCAAAGGTAACAAGAGTTAAATGAACGATGTAAAGAAAGAAAGAAAGAAAGAAAGAAAGAAAGGAAGGAAGGAAGGACGGAAGGAAGGAAGGAAGGAAGGAAGATGAAAAATAATAAAAAAGAGGACAAATTAAAGTGATGACAAAAAAGTAAAAGAAAGAAATAAAGAAAAAAGAAAACGAAAAAAACAACGAAAGAAGAAAAAAGGAAGTAGTAAAGAAAAGATGAAAGACAGAACGAATAATTAGAAAAGAAAAGAAGAAGGAGGAAATAAATAGTTAAAGAAAGAAAACCGGGAAATAAGTCAAGATGAAAGAAAGGAGAAGCAAAAGGGAATCAATTTTAAATGAAGATTGAAAAAGCTCCCCTCCCTCCCCCGCCAAGTAAATAAATAAATAAAAGAAAAAACTATGCGTTTTTTTTTTTCTTTCTTTCTTTAAAGTATCTTTTCTGAATGAACTCTTTACGAGCTGGTGAGTGGAGAGGTTCCAGAAAGAAAGATATTAAAAAAAAAAAAAAAAAATGCAGAAAAATCAACCGGAAATAATGAACCCAACTTGGCTAATATGTAAGAAAGCAGTTAAAGCCATCCAAAAACAAATAGCCTAAAAAATGTGAGAGCGAAGAGCTTAGTGAAGGGTCCGTCGTTTGCAAAGAACAGTGGCGGGGGCGCATAAAAGAAACGGTGGCGGGGGACGCATAAAAGAAAAACGCCGGTGGCTTTTAATTTTATGCCTAACTGCTCTCGGACATTTAATTTCATGTTTTTGCTTCCATTTTTTTTTTCCTTCCCTTTTCGAGGGAAGCCATTCTGGTCTTCGTTGATCGGCAGATTTGACTACTACTACCACCACCACCACTACTATTTTCATTATTATCATTATTATTATTATTATTATTATCATTATTATTATTATTATTATTATTTTCATCAGTTTGTTTATAGACGTCTATAGTTGCGTTGAGCGAGAGGTGGAAAAGATAGAGAGCGTCTGCATAAGTGCGTGTGGCCGTCTCACGGGCAAAATTATGACGCCTTTGTTGACAAGATGTACTTCTTTTTGTCGGAAGGAGAATTCTTTCAAATAGTGGACGTAGTCGTTCCGGCGGACCAGACATACAAATTAAGGAAGAAGATTTAAAAACAAATTGGAGAAATACTAACAGAGTATCTACGCACCCGGCAAGACCCAAAGAGCCTCTGAAAATTTAGAACACTTGGAGATTCGCGGGTAAGTTGCTGAGGGTTGTGCCCATAACCATTGACTTATTAGATATGGTTCACCTATTCAAACGAGAGAAGTGTGGCAAACAGAACAAACTCATTGTTTTTCGGTATCCACTAAAGCTGCCAGAAGGACAAACAAATTCTATCAGAGATATAATAGAAAACACACATGACCTTTCGAACGCGCGCACGCACGCAATACACACACACACACGCACACACACACACACACATATATATATATATATATGGTTCGGTTCACACTCCTCCCCAGTCTTTTGAAGATCTCTTTTTTCTTGTTTATGATTGAGTTTCCGGTTCCTTCTAAAAAGTCTACATCAACTCTATACTTCTAAAGTCGCCGTCTGAACTCTGAAATTTTATTTAAGGTTTATCTTTGTTCCCTGTTTAGGATTAGATTCCCGATTCCTTCTAAAGTCTTTCCATTCTCTTTCACTCCCAGTAGCTCCTTGCGTCTTAGTGGATTTATCGTCTTTCTTGGGTTAATTTGATTAAAAAGTATATCATACTGAAATAACGCAATGTGTATACACATAAGTATATTACCCGCTATCATTTTATATTTTGTACATATAACACTTTTCTACGTTACCAGATAAGTTCACTACATACGGGGAAGCGAAATGCCCATACATACAGTCCAGTTCAAAAGTTTGGGTTCACCTCTGGTAAATTTTTAAATTGGCCCCAAAAGTAGTTTTTTGTACTTTAAATAAGAGAAAATTATAATATAGGGTGAGAAAAAGTGAGACATGATTTTTTATTAGAAATTTTATTATGACAAAAATAAAAATAAAATTATGATTAAATTTTTCTCACGTCAAAATCTCCTTCTTTCACCTTGATTACTGCAGCACCAATGTTTGGTATTTGCTGCAAAGATTTCTCAAAGTATAATTGATTCCATTCTTTTCCCAATGACTCCAAGAGCTCTTTTTCATTTTTTAAATGGAAATTTTCACTCTCCTGTTAAGTTCATCCCATGCTAATTCTTGAGATAGCTTGAAACTTTTGAAATGGGGTGTATGTAGAGGACTCTTTTGACGATGTAGTCGCAATAGAATTTTGCAATGTCAAACTTGATAAATATTCTATTCGCTCATCTCTACGCACAGACCTGTTCTGACGAAGTCGAATTAGAATTTTCTGCTATTTATAGTTAGATTACATTTTCATTTTTGTTTTGAAGATGAATATTGAAGTTATCAAGTATTTTTTATTATTAGCTCAGCATGTTTTTTACGAGATATATTGTTTTCTAGGAAGTTTGCCACTGTATATTAAAACAAAGAGGAGGACGTGTAAGGATAAGAATAAATATTACCGCAATTGTAAAATTGGGAACAAAAAATATAACAACTACAAAAAAGCTAACCGGTTATCGCTCCTCGCTCTTCAGAGTTCAATCGAAGACAACATAAATATGTACGCAACGACTAAAAATGGGGGAAGGAACAATACTACCAGAGAATCAGCAATATAAATCGTAGTCAGATTACATTTAGAGCCAGCAACTATTGTTTCTGCTTACAAAGGGAAGGTTGCTTAGACTTAATATAAAGCGTATCAAGTACTTTTATATGGTAATCCAAATGTTTTTTTCCGATTATTCAGAAATCTCTGATAAAAGACAAGGCACAAGTCTCATTATTTATTAGGTGTTCTGCAATTCTGAACCTGGAAGTATTAACAAGACTATCTAACATTTCATACTTCTCCCTAGAGAACTTAGCTGGTATGTGCTGATCAATCTTTGCCTCTAATCTCTGATTAGTTCTACAAATATAATTAGTATTACACTGGCATTTAAAATCATAAAGCACTGAATTTATCACTGAACTGACATGGCAGAGCCCCTTTACAAATGGATCCCAGCATAGTTTGGAAAATGGATTGGCAGAACTCCTAATAAATAGAAAGAAAAGGAGGAAGAATGTAAGAAAAAAGTAAAATAATAAAGCGTAAGACAAAAGTAGAAATAAAGAAAGAATAAACAGGCCATAAAGAAAAAGAAGATGTAAAAGTAAAATGAATGAAAAAAAAAGACGGAAGAATGATCCCAGTAAGAAAAAAAGGTAAAAAAAAACACAAGACAAAAGAAGGAAATAAAAAAGAAAAAAAAAAAAGACAGAATAAACGTGAGGAAAGGAAAACGAAAAAATTGACTAAAAAGAAAAAATAGAAATTGAAAAAAAAGTTGACCACAAGTTGAAATGTATGTTGGTTGGGAACTAAGACTTGAAGAATGCAACAAATGTTGACAAGTATTTTTCTTCCAATTTAATTTCTCATAACACGGAAGGTTAATTGATCGTGAAAAAAACTATCAAAATACTAGGACCTTGAAATCGAAATCTCAAAAATGTGGCACATGAGGACATCAACAATCCCAGTTGTAGTTGGAGCACTCGGATTGATTGGAAAAGGGTCCGATAGATACAATGAAGGGATACCTGGTAGCTGAAGCCTTAAAGAAATAATTTAAAAAATGTATTCAAAAGTACAGTCCACACCTTACGGAGGGCTTTATGTATGCAAAATGTGTGTGATCTTATTGTTTTTTTTTTCATAAAAGATGCACAGTGGAAAATGTCATGATTTCATTGCCGGCCTTAGGTCTCCGGTTGGGACCGGGGAAGAAATATCTAACAGAAACTAAAGTAAATAATAATAATAATAATAATAATAATAATAATAATAATAATAAAAAAAGAAGAAGAAGAAGAAGAAGAAGAAGAAGAAGAAGAAGAAGAAGAAGAAGAAGAAGAAGAAGAAGAAGAAGAAGTGAGCCAGTATCTGGACTGGAAAATATGCAACTTTTATGAGAAGGAAACTGCAAGAAACTTGTATGAAAATAACTCAGACCCTGTTACAGATATAGTACCTGAAACAATTTTATGGGAATTTACAATAAACACAGACAAAACAATCAAAGCTAATCACCGAAACATCGTGATCAAAGACTACAAAAACAGAATATGCTTTCTTATAGACATGGTAGCACCTGTAGTTTGTAATATAACTTTGAAGATCTTCAGAAAAAACCTATCCAAATGCAAGGATCTTGAAATGGAAATCTCAAAAATGTGACACATGAGGACATCAATAATTCCAGTTGTAGATGGAGCACTTGGATTGATTGGAAAAGGTTGTCGGCATTCCATGCCTTGAAGAAATACAAAATTTGTACTCACTAGTACAACTCACATATTATGAAAAGCTTTATGTAAAATGTGTGTGATCTTAGGGTTAATTTTTAAATAAAAATGATCAGTGGAATCTGTCATGAAGCCATTTCTGACCTTACGTCTCTGGTTGTGACCCGGAAGGAAATGTGTATAAAACTGAATTCAAAGGAAATAATAATAATAATAATTTGGAATTCCTGCAGTTTTAATTCTATATCTGACATCTTTTATGGTGTTAAGATTGTGCCCACCAATAACAAATCCTGGTAGGATATCTAATCCTTTTAGGATTGCCTCGCTGTAAAGGCGAAATAAATCTGGTGTGACGACGCTTTCTTGAATTACGCACTTTTTGTCCTTGCTCAATTCATTTTCTGTTCGTATGCAGAAGGTTAGGGTTAGGGTTTTAAAAAATCTGCATACGGACAGAAAATGAATTGAGCAAAGATAAAAAATAAAGAAAAAGTGCGTAAGTCAAGGATTAAAATACAGCTACCCAAATACATGACGATACCCAGTGTTTTAAAATTATTTGATAATACAATATATTTTAATATAATTCTTCAGTGTGATATGTGAATGAAGAAAAAACTCCAATTTGTACGGCCAGACAAACGGATGTATGAGACTTAAAATGGGAGAAAAGTGATGGGTGAGTTTCACCAGTTACTCATTTCCACGAATTTTATTTTGCATTCTTTACACATCACTTTTCTTCGTGCTTATTTTATCCTCAAAACCTTGACCCAACCGTTTTCTCATCTGACCCACCGCTCGCTCGACACTTGCATTTCCGCTGGTCGAATCCAAATAGTCTTATTTTCCTTCTAATCTCAAGACTTAAGATATTTGTATACAATATCGAAATTTAATTATGTCCTAAAGTGGACCCAGTGATCCCTCTTTCTATCTACTGCACACCCACGTACATTCACGCGCACCTAGACACACATGTAGATTTTCACACACACACACCTACATACATACATGCATACATACATACATATATATATATATATATATATATATATATATATATATATATATATATATATATATAACACAATGACTAGCTCTTAGGACGATACAATATATATGTGTGTCTGTGTATATGTGTGTGTGCATGTGTGTGTGTGTGTGTGTGTGCGCGCTCGCGCGTGTGTGTGAGTGCTCGTACTGATAAAAGAAATAACGAGATGAAAACCTTTTGTGCCAATGTTTTTAAGGAAGCCAAATTTAGAAATTTTATTTAGGAACCTGTATTAAGAAGTGTGTAGACATGTGGATATGAATATATGAGACTATATTAAAAACAACTAATTATATAAACATTGATTATTTACCTATACGATTTGAAGAATCAATCAATCTGTCTATCTATTTTCGTCTGTTCCTATCTATCTATCTATCTATCTATCTATCTATCTATCTATCTATCTATCTATCTTAGTCTGTTCCTATCTATCTATCTATCTTAGTCTGTTCCTATCTATCTATCTATCTATCTATCTATCTATCTATCTATCTATCTATCTATCTTAGTCTGTTCCTATCTATCTATCTATCTTAGTCTGCTCCTATCTATCTATCTATCTATCTATCTATCTATCTATCTATCTATCTATCTTAGTCTGTTCCTATCTATCTATCTATCTATCTATCTATCTATCTATCTTAGTCTGCTCCTATCTATCTATCTATCTATCTATCTATCTATCTATCTATCTATCTATCTATCTATTTATCTATCTATCTATCTTAGTCTGTTCCTATCTATCTATCTATCTATCTTAGTCTGCTCCTATCTATCTATCTATCTATCTATCTATCTATCTATCTATCTATCTATCTATCTTAGTCTGCTCCTATCTATCTATCTTAGTCTGCTCCTATCTATCTATCTATCTATCTATCTATCTATCTATCTATCTATCTATCTATCTATCTATCTTAGTCTATTCCTATCTATCTATCTATCTTAGTCTGCACCTATCTATCTATCTATCTATGCATCGGCATACTGCAAAAGTAATAATAATCTGTTTATAAAGTGACAGAAATATAAGTGAAAGACACTTTTCATCAACATAAGCTCCATTTATATTTCTCCATTTCTTTAGATGAGGTTCCCTGCCTTCAAATCTGGACACAACGCAAACATTTTCATATAACAATGTACTTCTATTAATTTAAAATTTTATTTTTTGTATACAAACAAGAAATTTATTTTGAAATTTTCGCCTGACAGGTTTTGGCATGCTGGTCTTTTTCACAAGCTCATGGGCTATGTTGTCCCTAGACAAATATTTGACTTAATCCAATCGTTCTTAATAAATCGTCTAATGAAAGTCATTTTGAACGGCCACGCTTCTAGATCATTTCATATTAATGCGCGGTCAGGACTCTAACCTTGGAACGACATTGTTTCTTATCTTCTTCAATGAATTTTCCGATGTCATCAGTCCCCAACTAGGTATTTATGTTCATGGCACAAATAATTTTTTGCCTTAATAGAAAGTTCGATAAAGTAAAACTGGCAGCTGCTCTCGAAAATAACCTCCAATCAGTTGTTAACTGGGGGAGAAATAGTTTGTAAATTTTAACGCCTCCAAAATGAAACTACTATTTTTAAAATCCTCACAGAGAACCATCTTTTGCCTTCCATCAGCATGGCTGATGCTAACCTCCAGCAAAGCAACTCAATGAGCCTTCTTGGACTCACATTTTCTACTGACATGAAATGGAGTGATTATGTTGTTAGGTCTATTGCCAGAAAAGTTGGTTCACTGTGTCGGGTTAGACGATTTTTCTCGACAGAATTCATCTTGAATATTTATAAATCTACCATTCGTCCATGTTTTGAAAATTGCTGCCATATCTGATCTGGTGATCCTGTTATATATCTCAAAAATTTCGACAAACTGCAATGTAACTGATCCTGACCTGGCATCTCGACATCAGTTACTTTGCCACCGCTGTGACGTAACTTCATTGTAATTTTCATGATTTTCATGGTAATTGTTTTAATGGGATCTCCTCCGTGGTACGTCGACTGCATGAATTTAAACGAACTGCTAGATTGGTAAATAGATCCCACCATTTTAATGTTGAAAGAGATGTACCCGTAAATTCTATTTCTCGAACTTCTTGCTTGTGCAACTCTCTTTCAGTCCCTTGCCCCCCTGCTACCTACAATCTTTAAAAATTTAAATGCAACGCCAATCGTTATTTTTTGTCTTCTTGGATCTGTTTCTTTCTCCTCACTAAAGTCTTCTCATTTTCTTTCAATCTCAGTAACCCATTGCGTCTTATTGACATTATCGCCTTGCTTCGGGTGAAATGATATATATATATATATATATATATATATATATATATATATATATATATGACTGTATATACTACTCGCATACAACGAAACTAAGATACCAACACACATCCGTACAGAATTAAGATACTGTAATTAAGGTGCACATGCACACATGAATTATACACACGAACGCTGCTTGACAGGATAGATACAAGTGGGGTCTTCTTAATCAACGAAAAACAAACTACACAGAAATAAAAATAACTGAATTTTCTTTCCTCCGCCATATTTCATTTTGTGAGTAAGCTTAAATAAAAGCGATATATATATATATTATGAAATGGACAAAGTCCGACAATTATTTAAAGACATTTTTATGTTTAACATTCTTTTTATAGATACAAGTATTTAAGTAAATGCTCTGTTTTATAATAAATAGTATTAAATAACATTTACCAGCCTGAATGTCCGAGAAATTTTCATAGAAAATATTCGTCCTCCGACAGGATTCGAACCTGTATCCTATACGGAACGGTCATATAGCCTGACGTGCCTTTTTAACCGATCCGGCCACAGAGGATCGTTCGGTTGACAAGGTCTAATTTACTGCTTATAAACTTCAATCTTCCATGAATCTTTCACGTACATTCATAACTGCTCATGGCGTATCAAATGTAAACAAATGACGTCACACATTATGAAAATTCAGGGCGGTAAATGTTATTTAATACTGTTTATTATAAAACAGAGCATTTACTTAAATACTTGTATCTATAAAAAGAATGTTAAACATAAAAATGTCTTTAAATATATATATATATATATATATATATATATATATATATATATATATAGAGAGAGAGAGAGAGAGAGAGAGAGAGAGAGAGAGAGAGTGGGGAGCAGAGCAGGAGGAGGAAAAGAAAATGGAGGGAAAGAGCGGGAAATTATAGGGAAAGAGGTGCTGAAAATGACAGAGGAATTCTTTCCATAAACTATAGATACACTCATTGTCCAGGTGAACAAATGCTCTTTTATGCAATTTTTTAATTCGACAATTAATTTCTGACAATTTAATTGATACAGACGTTTAAACATGGTCCTATAGAGCTGCTGAATTTCATTTCATGTTAGTATATCTGAATTTTGTTGGTATACATGCGCACTCACACAACATAGAAACAGACAGCCTAAAAAAGAAAAAATTACTTGACTTAAATTTAACATGTGTATTTTCAACATAACATCTTTTTTTTAATGCCCTTCACATGAATCACATTGATCAAAAATTATGCTGAAAATATCACCTAAATCAGTCTACTGGTCAGTCTACTTCATTTGGCTATGATAGTCATGCTACGCTAATCTTTGATGACATCTGAGATCGACCCCACATTGCTTATGTTTTTATTTGAGGTCCTGCAGTTATCCATTCCAAAAACTTTGTTCATTGGATTTAGCCGTGATGCCCTATCTTGCAAACGCACACAAATGTCGATTGAGCGATATGAAAGTAGATTTGTGATCACAGCAATTGTGATCATAGCTGCAAAATTATGTGTGTATTAGTATGAACTAAGTGCAAAAGATATTTGTTTTGTTCATCACGTGACATCTGACGGTGTGAAAGCGACATTGTTCCCTACATACGGAATCATTACAGTCGTTATTGTTGGTTTGACTTCCATCACTCAACGATTTACATCTTTTCAAGCTGTTATCGTGACCTGAGCGTCAGAAACGTTGGCTACCCGTCAGCAATATATTCAAAATGTGGTCGGATGGAATATGACAACGGAAGCATGAATCTCTTACGAAGAGACATGTACCAACTGACCCCGGACGGGAGAGGAGATAGGCTAAAAAGTAGAGCAAGTGTAGGGCATACGGTGGATAGTAAAAACAGAGATAGATAGATAGATAGATAGATAGATAGATAGATAGATAGGAGTGGACTAGTTTGTCTTTCAACTGCCATATTTTCTCCTTGCCAATCTACGTCTGTTGTTTTGTCAGTCGCTTTGTCTTTCTAACTTTCCCCTTTCAATCTTTCTGTCCCTCTGCCCAAATATTAGACATAAAATAGCCGTTAGCAGTCTATTTAATTTAATTATAATTGTTCGTCTACGTAATGTATAGAGCTTCATTAGTAAAAACATTATTTTAGTCTGAAGAAGTTCTTTTGAAGGCCGAAACGCGTCAAATAGGATTCTGTTTCCATTTTGTGATCCAATCTGTCTGATATACAGAGTTTATAATATCTCTCATGTTCACACATTATGGCTGTTCTATTCTATCAGTGACGCTTGCATTAATGCATAACCACTGACATCGGTTTTTCTTGATTTTCAATGCATTCCTTTCTGAGATAATTGGCGTTTACTTTACACATGTAATAGCCTCTTTCTTGCCAATAATTCCCGATTTTTTGTTTTCATGGTGTAGGATAGTTGTGTTGTCGATTAGTAATGTTTTTTTATTGTGAATGCGGACAGGAATGTTGTTGTAGATGTCCCGTAATGGACGAATGGTCAGACATGCGTAATGTAAGCCTTCTTGTTAGTGTAGTTGTCGTATACACAACATATGTATTTATTTTTTTTTGTCAGAGATACATTCTAATGAACATATAGTTTTGTATTACTTGCGCCCCTGTATATGATCTTAAGAAGATCGAAAGTACTTATTAAGAGAGAGAGAGAGAGAGAGAGAGAGAGAGAGAGAGAGAGAGAGAGAGAGAGAGAGAGAGAGAGAGAGAGAGATTGGTTTTGGAATACAGTCCGTAATTATACAACTGCCGAAGTTCGTGACATCAATTCTGTAAGACGAAAAGAAAAGCAATGACGCCGTTAGTCGATCCTAATATTCCTCCGTTTTGAAAATGAAGTACTCACACTTTTGAAAATAAAACACGAACCTCTTCATCGATAACCGAAGAACCTACTCGTGCTATTGATCTTGGAAGCATGGAATTTTCTTTGCGGGCGCCTTGGGAAAATACCGATCGTCAGAATTCACTAAGATGAAATTTCAATTCGTATGTTGAAATGACATATCTACCTTATAACGAAAATGTGAAGTCATGAATGAAAACGATAAGCGATGAAAGAAGATGATTTTTTTATGTGTGACTGAAGGGACACGGCACATGTAAAACTAAAATAAAGTTTCAGGATATGGATAATATATTTCAAATTATTATTCTCTGGTTCTATAGCCCTGGGTGGCAACAGGTCAAGGAGAAGGACAACTCTGAATTCAAAACCTCCAACTATGAGCTAAATAGCCTCAGCAACCCGCAATTGGCCAAGCGTGGTGAATACAAATTGACCCCTGAAAACACGTCAAACCAGGAGCAAGAAGGCCCTGGATTTCGATCTGGATTAGAACTTTCTCGTCTTTACAATAACACTCTTTTGTTTAAAAACTTTGTTTTTGTAAACTTTGCGCACGTTTTGTACTTATAATCTTTAATAACACCTAATGATTCTTAGAATTTTAGAAACTTGTTTAATAAAAAGAAAATCCAGTAAAAATCATGAAACAGGTAGTCATATATATTTTTAATATTTAATCAAATTTCTTTAAAGGCCAACGAAAGTCTTTGTCAAGGATTTATTTATAATGTAAGCCTTATTAATAAAAACAAAAACATAACAACACTCAATGATATCAACTATGAACATGGACATAATATGTTGACCGTGTTTTGGAAATGAAACATTATATAAATACATACATACAATTTATTTCTAGTTAACAGTTAATATTAATTAGTCAATTAAGGATCACAGATTTCAGCAGCACCAAATGCGAAATATTTCATTTTTCTGTTTTTGTCCGTTGGCAAATTTGGAAATGTTGGTCAAATATAAATCTTTTGTGTATGAGAAATATCCCAAAATCTCAGATCGCAGCATGAAATAGAATTGAGTTTTTGCTTAAAAAGATTAAAAATGTTTTTTAGTCAGCTAAGAAAAAAAGATTAAAAATGTTTTTTATGCAGCTAAGAAAAATCAATGTCAGATTGTGTAAGGAATAAAAAAATGGGAGCCAATGACTAAGCCAGGGGTCAGCAATCTTTTGGAGAGCGGGCCAGACAGCTATGCAGTGACTTGGAGGAGGGACATGATATCAAATAATAAATTGACACGACCTCAAACCGCTCCGTCCAAATAAAACACACCAAAGTGAATGTTATATTATTTAAACAAGGTTCTTTTTTCACCGCAGGAATAACAGGATAACAACTAACACCATCAAAAATCCCTTACTACGAACGAAATACAGTTAGAATCGACAGATTATTTAATGTGGTACTTGTTTCTGCTTATTGTTCGATAACTTTTTCATATCAAGTGAAATATGTGTCGATGACAGGGACAAAACATTAAGATGGTCATCACTCAACCTTATTCTTAAACGAAATTTTCGAAAAAAGATGTTCACAAGCAAAGGTATTTACAAGTAATGATACCATTATTTTCGCATTATTTAATAGGCTTTCCACCTGGTAAAACATCTTTCTTGTAGAAGTCAACAGTGGATTTGGAATTAAATTTTGATTTAAAAAATTCGTCGCACTGTAAGTCGATTAACCCCAACTGATATTTTCTGCCACTTGCTCTTCAAAAGCTGAACTACACTTCGCAGATACCTTTGGTGAGTAAGAACCCCCATAAAGGAGGACATGACGAAAGACTGCGTGTACGCCATCCCGTGCAGCAGCGGAAAGAAATATAAAGGGGAGACTGGCCGTTCATTAAGGTAAGACTTCAAGAACACCAGAAAGCTGTAAAACGAGGGGAAGTGGAAATATCAGGCGTGGCTGACCACATATGGAGAGAAAAGGGAGATCACCGCCCTCTGTGGGACTATCGGAAAATTTGTAAACTTAAGGAATCAGCACATATGCTAGGCCACAAAAATCTCCTGAGCCGACCAAGTATAGAAATGAATGTAAAATAGTAATAAGGAGTGCCAGAGAAAAGCAATAATAACAACGAAAATTGCAATATGATCTCTGGTAAAAAAACATGGAATGATAACAGCAAAAATTGCAATATGAGTACTGGTAAAAATGGTTGCTGAAGACATTAAGTTTATAAGTCCCATACATTCATACACAGATGTCCTTAAGGACACATGGCACAGTGGATAAAGGCGTTGGCAAAGAGTTGTGAGTTCAATTCCTGGTTAAGACAGTGGAGAACTTGGAGATGTGAATTAATAGGAGATAACTGATAACTCACATCCATTAGATATGGAACTAGAACAGTCTACTCCAGTGAGCGAATAATAATATTAATATTTTTTATAAAAATCAGATGAACTATAATTATAAACAGGATAAATGCAGAATGAATAACATTATAAAAAAATGCATAGCACCAGTTGATAATAGCAAAAAAATTAGATTAATTATTTATTATAAAAAATTTAAAACTTGTAACCTTATAGTTAAAAATAATAATTCACCTCCGAGAACAAAATTAAATAGAGCAAACATTATTTACGAATTCAAATGTCGATTAAGGAATTGTATTCCTCAAGAATCAACTTTCGTAAATAATTATATAGGCCACACTACAAATCGTTTAACACGCAGATTAACTCTACACCTTTCTGACAATAGCTCAATTAGATCTCATTTAAATATTCATGGAGACCTACCGGACACTATTCGGAATATACTTGTCGACAACACTAATATAATAGCATCATCCACTTGCAAAAAAAGGCTAAAAATAATGGAAGCCTTACTAATAAAAATAAACAAACCAACACTTAATAATATTAACTTTGAACATGGACATAATATCTTGACCGTGTTTTGAAACAAAAAAAATGAATCACTTTATAAAACATACACATAACAAACTATTTCTAATTCTAACAGTTGAAATATAATCCTTGATAATGGCTAAATGTATAGCCGAAAGCGCTCGGATAAAAAGAACATTCGGACAATTTTTATATAAAATGAAAAGAAAAACTTTATTAGATCGCACGAGAAATTATATAAAAAACTAAATAAAAGCACCTTGTCAGTCGTTTTTAATGAAATATATATATATATATATATATATATATATATATATATATATATATATATATATATTCCGTCTGAAGTCATTATGCAAATCACATAAATGGCAATAACTCGATTTTGCTTTGAAATATTTTTATCAAATAGTAAATGATTAATTTAGACGTCAAAAACAAAACGTGAGTTAAATTTTAGGTAGTTTCAACATCTTTTATTAACGTTATCAGATTTATTATAAAAACTGCAATCTGAAGTTATTATCCAGATTAAATTAATATTAGTTTAACGCCTGTGAAATTTCATAAAAACTATTTTCTCTTTTTTTCCCTTAATATATTTTGAAACATGGGTAATGGAAAGGATCTAACAAATGCTGAAAAACACAAAATAAGAAAGTTATTGAGTGAGGGAATGTTCCCATTGCAGATATCAAAGAAAATAAAACATCTCTATAACACTAAAAACACAAAACACAACGCACGCACCCAATTAAATTGAAAAAAATAAAATCATCCTTAATAATGTCTGAAAGTATAGCCGAAGGCGCTCGTAATTACAGGACAGTGGATAGTTTCTACACACTCTGTGTCCCCAACAGAAAACATTTGTTCGAACACAAGAAAAATTAAATAAAAAATGTCGTTTTTAATGAAACATGCATAAATGAAGAATTGCTGCCTAAATGCACACTATATCTATCTATCTATCTATCTATATATATATATATATATATATATATATATATATATGTTGCTTGGAAATCATCCATGTAAACAAATAATACTATCATCAATTTCTTGTTCGTGTATTGCATAAATATATTGTGTAATTGTCATCTTTGATAATGGCTTATGTAAGCCGAAAGCTCAGATTGGATTAAATAAAAAAAAGTATGTATCAATATTGTGATTTTCTTTCATTATTTAATGATAATGTTATTAAGATTATCAGACTATATGAAAAAAACTTACATAAAATATATAGACAACGCTTATCTATATTATTTAATGAGACATGTATTAATGAAAAAATGCTGCCTAAATACACACAATATATATATATATATATATATATATTTGATTTCAAAGTTTGAAAATTAAAAAAATACAGAGATACCAACTCAAACACATGTAGCCACAAAAAGTAATGTTATAGCAATAAGAAATAATGTTGGGATAAAAATTCGTTTAATAAAATATTATTCTTGTTTATGTTTCGGGTAAGAAACTGAAGGTAGCTGATATAGATTCGTAGAAGTCCCAACGACAGATATGCGTTCGTTAAATAGGTAAATTGAACTTTACCATATCAAGAGTGTCTCCCTTGGCCGGTGAGGAAAAAATGTATATACACTTAATAGATCTGTTTTTTATTAAGACCAGCATTGAATGTGCGATATCATATATATATATATATATATATATATATATATATATATATATATATATATATATATATATATATATATATATATATATATAGAGAGAGAGAGAGAGAGAGAGAGAGAGAGAGAGAGAGAGAGAGAGAGAGAACAGTATTGGGGAAATTGTATGACAAAGTGGAAAAAGTTTACTTGAGACGCGTTTCGTCTTTCAGGACTTCATCGAACGAAATTTGTTATGTTGGTACGACTACACATGCGCACGACACAGTGGTGCTGGGAATTTTAGAATTTTTTTAACATCTCGCTAAATTCATTTAGAGTCTTTTTCTTTCTATCACTTTTCTAAGTAGGTATTTCACACTGTGATACTAGAAGATCTGACAGCAATGGTGAAATGTAAGAGTCAGGGCGCTAATTTACTGTAAATGACCTTGCGATTAACGCACTCTCTAGACATTTACATCGTAGTAAATGATTTTATCCTTTGATCAGATTAGTATTTTTCATGTCAAAAGTGTAGTCGGTCTCGTTACGATGGGCAACCAACGCATTTGACGTATTATTTTGTAAAATGTTTCTTTTGTGTTCATATAATCTTCATTTAGATTCCTTAAGGTTTCTCCTATGTAATGTTTTGTGACGATTATTACGGGCGTAAACTCCTCTTTCAGGTTTTAGCTTATTGTTTTGTTTAGTATTGACTAAGTGTTTTATTGTTTTGGGTGTAGTAGAACACATTTTATGTTGTGTTTAGATAGAGTCTTTTCGATTGTAGATGTGATAGAGTTAGTATGCAGGATAATACATATTTTTGATTCATTGGGTTTCTCAGGAAGGACCATTTTTTGTTTTGGAATATTGTATAGGCCTATTATTCGCATTGAATAATGTACTGGAAAAGTTTGAAAGTGTTTTCAATGTATTTCTCCTCTTCGTATAAATAAATCAAGCTGCATATTCTTAGAGCTCTTAGGTATATTTCGATGATTATGTCAGATTTTACTCTGTTGTTACGATGAGAATAGATATTTATTAGGTTGTTTTTGCTGGTTGATTTCCGGTGGACACCGAGTTTTAAACTGTTGTTAACGCGGTGTAGCTTGATATCAAGATGTGAATTCCATTGTGTGTTCGATTTATATATATATATATATAAATGAAGTGTCAGATTGTAAACAGTGACTATTACTGCTAATGATGCAAGACTCTTCGGTAAAGCGAATCGAGTTCTATCAGTCACTGTGTGTTTATCTAAAAATTAATACGTCTAAATTCACCTTCATCCCTAACGTACGCCAACGGCTTAGGGGTAGAATCTCCGACTGACGCCAATTCAGCCGGGTTTCGATCCTAGCTCACAGTTCCTTAAGGGGCATTTGAATACTGTCTTCCTGATCAAACAGGACTCATGAATAATTACATCGGTTACACAACTACATGCTTATCCAGACGTCTTACGTTACACCTATCTGACCACAGCTCCATAAGAACGCATTTAAACACGCACACAAAATTACCGGACTCCTTAGAAACATACTCGTAGAAAACACAAATATATTTACTGCATCCACCTGCAAAAAAAGATTAAAAATAATGGAGGCTTAAATAATAAAAAAGAAAAAGCCAACTCTTAACAATATTAACTACGAACAAAGCCACAATGTGCTAACCGTATTCGGAAATTAAAAACATCTCTACTACACACTAAGACATACACACAATGCACACACTCAATTAAGCTGAAAAATCGAATCATCCTTAATATTTGACTAAAGATATAGCCGAAAGCGCTCGGAAACATAAAACATTTGGACAGTTCCTACACATCCTTTGTCCTGTAAAGAAACCTCTTGTTCGAACACAAGAAAATTAAATAAAAAGCTCAATCGTAGTACCTTGTCTGTCGTTTTTAATGAAACATGCATAAACTAAGGATTGCTGCCTAAATATACAACTATATATATATATATATATATATATATATATATATATATATACCAGCAGCAACAACCGTTGCATGATGAACTGATAGTGGCTGTGCCTCTACCAACTATTACCTGCGCATACTTCTAATCATTTCTATGATATATGTCTGTCTGTCTCTGCTGCTTCTATAATTGTAGAAGTCACTTGGTTAATCATATCTTCCATATTATTTTCGTCATTCCACAGATCTTGTAAATGGTTCCTGATGTCTCCCCAAAATTCAGTGATCTCTCTTCCCTGACATATATTTTGCTTCTTTTGGAATATGTAACAATCGCCTATTACAATAAAGTGTTAGTTCATAAATTTGATGTATTGCTGCTTCAGAGTTCATTTCGTGAGTCCAGACTCACTGAAAACAGGGCGAGGAATAATTGGTTGATCTAAATACAATGCAGATATTGACCTAACTTGACATGACGGTTTTTGTAATCAGTATTGTGCATCCTTAAATAAGTGATCAATAGTTTCAATATATTGGTCACGGAACCTACATTTTCGGCCGGCACTATTATGCAAGATATTCGCTCTGTGCAGCAAGAATAAATCCCTTCAGTTTCACTCTTAAGTCGTGAACTCCTTAGCATTTTTGCTTCAGCGAAGGACCTGCGGATGGAGCGGCTTTTGGTTTCAGCTTTCTATTCGCTTCTTCTTGTTTCAGTTTTCTTGCTGATTTCATGTCAGTTGCATCTATTTTATCGACAAGATGATACCCGAATTATATTTCATTTACGGGATTTATGGGCTTCTTTTGATACAGGATAAAGGCTTTTCATTTTTTCATGCCCTGTGTTACGGGTTGCAACATCTAATCTTGTACATCTGCAAGATACTTTTGTGAGACAATTCCATTTGAATCTTTCCTCTCGGCGTGCAGCACATTTGGAAAGTGCCTGAAAACCATACTACGGGTTGACCCAAGCCTTGTGAGTGAAAATGGGTCGACGGAATCCTTGGGGGCCGTCGATAGCTGTGCTAGCACGAAGTCACAAGTTATCGTGACCGAGGGTTTGAGTGTGCTGGCCTTGTTCAAATTGTTGGTCACGCTAGATAACACGCTCTCTCCCAGAGACTGTAAATAAGGTCTGCTCAGCATAGTGGGCTCTGTGGGTGTTGAACAAACACAAATGTGTCTGAGCGAGCGTCTGCAATAGGGATTGGCTAGCCGCCCTAATAGACAGGTATCCTCGAATACGAGTGGCCAGCTATTACATTATTATTATTATTATTATTATTATTAGTTTTTTTACCGTGTATTTCACTTCTAGCTTTCAAAAAGACGGTGCTGGGCTCTATTGCATACACCTAATAGAATTCGTTAGTGTTTCATTACGCAGCGGAGAGAGCATTTTTAGAAAGAAAGTTTTTTTTTCAAACGACAGCAAATTTTTGTGAATTTTAAATATGCTTTAACCTTTCCGCCACTGAATATCTGGAGATAAACCTTTTGCATCGTAATTTCTATATTCTCCTTACCAATATAAAGTTAGAAATATTTTAGCTTTTAACTTGAAATTTTTATGGGGAAGCGTTCATTTTTGTGGCAAGGCCTCGTGTAAACTGAAATTTTTAAAAAATGAAAGAAAAGCGGTCTTGTTCCCATTTCTATTATTGAACGAAATACGAGACTACAGAGGATCGTATATGTGTCACGAAACTTTCCAGAAGTCAGTAATTATTTTCGAAAGAGTCCAATGCACAGTAAGTGTACGTATTAAAATTGAAAGGCCTTTAAATTGATTATACGAGTATACTATTGTTATAATGAATAAACTTATAAATAATATATAAAATAACATAAAAAGCAAGCTTTTCTGCAATAAACCATATGAAAAACAAAAATCGATTGCGTCTTGGAAGAAGGTTTAAGTGTATGTCCAAAATTCAATCTTGCAAAAAAGATATTCTGAAAAATCGTCAGTTCAGATATCTCATTAAATGTTAAATTATAATAAGCATAAAAATAAATAAATACCGTATTTGACGGCATATAAGGTGCACTTCTTTTCACTAAAAATATCTTTTAAAATTCCCCTGCATCTTATATGCCATATGTAGGTTTAAAATTCGCGATAGTCAGCCGAAATTAGCTTCCTGGCAACTCCTATTAGCTTAGACTCTAAAGTAACTTTCATATAGCCATTGTCATTATTTAAAAGGCTATTATGCAGATTAAAAGTGTTATCATTGATAATATTCATTATATTAATTTTATCACGTTTAATATTAGTACTTTCTTTCACTAAAATTATATGCAGTAAATTCAAATTATATATTTGTAAAATATATTTGTTTCATTAATATTTTTCTTGTGATAACTTCCGGTTGCATTGGTATAAATACAATCAGAATTTTTATATCCTAATTATTCCATGATAGTAGTATTGAAAATGAGTATCAGAGTTTTGATAACGAAGACGACGAATTTTATGGATTTGAAGATGAATAAAATTTTAATGGTAACTGTATTGTTTTGCTCAGTTGTAATAATTGCTTGATTTTTATGTTGTTTTCTTACCTTTGGATATAATAAAGTTTTTAGAGGCTCGTGTACTTTTTTCCTATTATTTTTCCTTTAATTGTAATCATGGCTTGTTTAACCAAAATAATACCTCATAAATATAGCCTAGGCTGTACCATTTACTACTAATTTTACTAATTAGTAATTTTTCTTGATTTGTCCTGCTGAATTTGGGGTGCGTCTTTTACGCCTGTGCGTCTTATATATCGTCAAATACGGTAGGTTTTTTTTAAAGAATTTTCATTCGGTGCCACGAGAGAGTGTAATTTACATGCCGAATGTGATCTACAACAACATAGATCCACTAAAGCAGATTTTTATACTTTCTTTATGTGACGTGTCCCCTCAGGACGTAGGCGAACATGGCTCTCCGCAACTTCCTATCCTTTTTAGCTCTTAGTAAATGTCGTCTTTTTGCTATTTCTCCTAAACTCTGTTCCGCTATCCATTTACTGAAGCTCACTAAGTATGTTATGCGTCATTTTCCTCTGTGCTTCTTGCCTTGAATCCGCTCTGTGAGTATCAGATTTTCCAAGCCCTCTTTCCTCATTATGTGCTCTAGAAATTTCAACTGTCTCTTCCTATAAGTATAAGTTTCCTTTTAGTTTCCATTTTCTCTAAAACTTCATTTGCTCACATATTTGGTCCCTAGCATCGTCAGCATCCTTCTGTAGAACCACATTTCTGTTGCTTCTAGTCTCTTCTTCACTTTTGAGGAGATTGTCCATCATTCACTGCCATAGAGGACAGATATAACATAACAGTTCAGTATTCTTTACTTTGTTTCTTATGAAGTTTTTCTGTTTCTTAAATACTCTGCTTAGCTTTTGGAAGGCATCTTTGGCTCTCCCAATGCACCCTCGGATTTCAGTGTCACGCTTTACGTTCTTTGTTAAACACTTCCCAGGTATTTAAAGTTTGCACTTGTCTGATTTTGGTATTTCCGATTGGTAATTAACATTTGGGTTCATCTTTTTGCTAACAGACATGCATTGTGTCTTCTTACACTTGATGTTTAGTCCTTTCTTCTCGCTTTCCTTCACTGCCTTCTGTAGGAGTTTTTGTAGCTTTCTGTCCGTGTCTGCTATCAACACTCTATCATCTGCATATCTTATGCTGTTAAGATTGTTATCGCCAATAATGACTCCTGGTAAAACTTCTAATTCTCACGGAATAACCGCGCTGTATAGGTTGCATATGTCCGGGGAGAAGAGACATCTTTGCCTTACACCCCTTTCTACTTTTCTATATCTGCTGAACTCATTTTCTATCCGTATGCACGCGGATTGCTTCTAGTATAGGTTCTTGATATCCTTCCCAAATATGTCAAGGGTCCTAATCAGTTCCAAAAGGTCTTTGTGGCGTACTTTACCGAACGCCTTTGCGTAATTTATAAAACACAGGTACACGTCCTTCTGCATATGTACAACGTTCGGAATATAAATATCGCGTTGTTTCTTCCGGTGTCTTTGACGAACCATTACTGTTCCTGTCATATTTCCGGTCTGATTCTGCTGCGTGCTCTATTCATCAAATTTCGGACGATAAGTTTTGCTATATGGCACATTAAGCTGGTTGCCTGATGAAATTCACATTCGTTTACACCTGGCTTCTTAGGCAGTGCTATGAAAATAGATCTACTTAGGTCCTCCCGTATATTACCATCAATTTAGTTTTCATTTATTATTTCTATAATCTTGTCTATGCCGAAATCGTCTAAGGCTGCCAGCATCTCTGTTACAATTCCGTCTGGCCCTGTCGCTTTGCTTCTGTTCAAGTTTTGCCATTGCATCTTCCACTTCAAATTTTAATATTTCTGGTCCGTCGATATTTTTGTGTATTGCCGGTTATTCTCTTTCGTCGTGTAAGTGTTCTCCGATATATTCGCTCCATCTCTGAAGTATTTTCTTTCTCTAATATATGCGTTCCATTTTTGGATTTTATGCATCCTGTTGATAAGCATGTCTTCTGTCTTGTTAGTTCTCTTATTTTTTATGCATATCCCCTTTATCTGTGATACTCATTCTTTTTATTTTTGCACATTTTTCGTTGACCCATTCCTCTTTAGCCTGCATGCATTTGTTCCTTATTTCTTTGTGTAGTGTCCTATATTCTGTTCCGTATTTTGGCATGGTTTTTTTCATCTCCTTCCCATCATATCGAGAATTTTATCTGTCAACATTTGCTGATGATACTAAACTTTCTCTTAGTGTCCCAATTCGAGTTTCCATTCTCATCTTGTCTCCCTTAACTAATTTTCACACTGTCCATGTATTTCTCCTTCAGATTCTGGTCGTTCAAGTGTCTGTCGTATTTAAATTTGAGTGCTACCTTGGCTCTCTTCAATGTCCGTAGTTTATATATCACTGCGAGGTGATCGCTTCCACAGTTGGCACTTGGGTATGTTTTGCAGTCTAAAGCTGCATCCGTGAATGTCTTGTTGATAGTTAAGTAGTCGATTTGTTCTTTTTTTTTTGTTTCTCCTCCTGGGATTCTCCATGTCCATATGCATTTTGGATGTTCTTGAAACCAGATGTTGGCTACTACTTGGTCATTCACCCTATATCATTGGCCCTATTTTCTCCGCGTTTGCTAAGGATTCCTAGTGCGAATTTGCCAACTATTTCACCATTCCTTTCATTGCCTACTTTGGCATTCAAGTCTCACATGACAATTATAATTTCTTGCGACTTACACTGAGCCTTGGTGTTGTGTAGAGTAGAGTAGAACTTTTCAATTTCTTCTTCTGTACTTTGTGCTGTCAGTGCATATACAACTATGATAGATATGTTGAAAAGATTCACGTTCACTTCAACGATGACAATTCTCTCAGATAATTGACAGTATCCCAGAACGCATTTCTTCAACTCTTGGTCTAGTATCAATCCTACTCCTCTTTCATTTTTCTCTCCGCCTGCATATAGATCCTGTGTTTTTCACTGACAAAATTACCATTGTTTGCCCACCTCGTTTCACATACATGAAAATATTGACATTTAATCTGCTCATTTCCTGTTTTATATTTTCTAATTGGCCACAGCGGTTTGATGTTCTAATAATCCATGTCCTGATAATTATATTTTGTTTAATGTGAACAGTCGTTGGATGACGATCAGGTGATACCTGTCACTCATGTCTTCCCTTAACGGGTGGAGGATCAATTCTAAGGGCTTTACGCCTTCTTTACGCCCTTTATGCTAACAGTCGCTCCTTACCGAGTGAGGAGTTAGCGTTCATATTTTGTTTATTAAATGTCATATTGCTTGGGATTGATCGTGGAATCGTTTCCCGTTGCCTTCTCTATTGAAACACGACCTCCAGTTAGCTGGCCGTTGACTCGTCAACAGTTCTTCCGTCCACTGATATTTTTTATTTTCCATCCTACAGGGTTGCTAACAACTCGCCTCACTCGCAAGAACTTGGAGTGAGGTAGCCGGTTTAATCGCCGACCCTTCGACACTAGCGTACATACTTACATATACAGACCCTCATATTATATATATATATATATATATATATATATATATATATATATATATATATATATATATATATATATATATGTAATGAATCATTCATACAGAAAACAGATATAGAAGTTAATGATAAAATGGCGAGAATACATCTGTATGAATGATTCATTGTAATGTAAATTGAACTGCACCACATACTTGATATATATATATATATATATATATATATATATATATATATATGTGTGTGTGTGTGTGTGTGTGTGTGTGTGTATTACAGCAAAAAAAAACAAATTACCTCAACATAGAGGTAGTCTATTTCAAGTCGTTCTGTGCGCGGCTATCATCAGTCCATAAGTGTCTGTCTCGGAGCATTGTTTTAAATTTATTTTCAATGTCATTCCTCCTCTGGTAGACGCCTTGTTAATGAGAATAGGTTTGCGTTAAAGAAGAAACAATGAAATGGATAAAAATTTTTGGATAAAAATTTGGAAATCTATTGTTAACAAAAAAGGAGGTACTGAAAATAAAATAAAATGAAAAATAATAAAGGAGAAACTGAGAGGAAAAGCGTATACATATATAGATGCACATGCGTATATAACAGTGTGCAAATATATACAAGCCACCACATATGAATCTCAATATACGTAAAGATATAAATACATATACAAGATTTATATGTATCTACACTAACCTTCCCCAATTCTTACATAAGCTTATATGTAAAAGAGCCATAGTGATAGAACCAATGATGGTATAAAAGAGGGTGACTGGAAAATAGCGCTCAATGTACATGGCAATACTTCCATTACTAAATAGTAATAAAGGAAATCATAGGTTGCAGAATATAAAAATATAGTAGGTAGGAGATGGCTGTTAAATATATAGTAGGTAAGTGATGGCAGCTAAAATTTAGAGTTAAAAAGTGAGTGGAGGGCTCAATCATTCAAGGAGTGATGTGGTTAACAATGGGTTTCCTTGTGGAAATTATACTCTCTGAGTAAATCCAAATCTGTTTCGTCCCTCTATGTGGGAATTTACTTTTAGAACATACTTCAACTCCGATCTGCGTCTATCCTCCCGGCTACGGAACCCAGACGCTAAAAGCACGCACCAGTCATCGTAGATGTTATGAACGGATTGGTTGAAGTGTAAAGAGACTGATAAATGCTGTTTTTGTCTCTGATGATTTTCTTATGATTATTGAACCGTAAACGGAATTTTGATCCGGTTTCTCCCACAAAATTCCCCTTCTCGCATTTGTGACAGGAAAGCTAATATACGAGATTGGAACTGTTACAGTTTAGAGCCGGCTGTCTGAGTACCACGTGAGTACCGGGGGTATGTAAATGTTGTGTTTGATGATGTTTGCAGATCCATCGGGGTTTGTTGCAGGTGAAATTCCCTTGGTGAGGTGATGCGTTACAGTTTTTTGATGATGTTAAACCTAATGTCTTCAGCAACCATTTTTACCATTTTTGCTGTTAGCATTTCATGTTTTTACTAGAGCTCATATTGCAACTTTGTTGTTATTATCACTTTTCTCTGGCACTCCTTATAACTGGTTTCCATATTGTATTTATTTCTATGCTTGGTCGGCTCAGGAGATTTTTATGGCCTAGCATATGTGCTGATTCCTTAAGTTTACGAATTTTCCAATGGTGTTCCTTGTCTATGATCTCAACCTGATCCCACAGAGAGCGGTGATCTCCCTTCTCTCTCCATATGTGATCAGCCACGCCTGATTTTTCCACTTCCCCTCGTGTTACAGCTTTCTGGTGTTCTTGAAGCCTTATCTTGAGGGGGCGACCTGTCTCTTCTTTATATTTTTCTTTCCGTGTTTGCTATCAACATCTGAATATCTTATGTTGTTAAGATTATGGCCACCATTTGAAATTTAGTTTGTATCGTTTACAATTTGCCATCCTCTCGAAGCCAACTGTCCATATCCTGGCACGCCTAACTTTCGACATGTTCGTAAATTAGCGCAGTCCAATGAAATAATTGGAAATATTCGATCAAACTAAACAGCTTACCAATGAAATAAACGGGCTGGATCAATATAAGTGGGAATTTAAGTCTGAAACATTCAAAAGAAAACACTCTTGTATTCTATGCCTTGTTCTCCAAAACCTCACAAGGCATTTATGGAAAGGCCTTGTCCAAACAATTATTAACTTTAGCTTAGGGCCAGCAGTTTACAAGATTTAATACTGACACATGCATTTTTATATGAAGTCAGGCCATATTTATCTCAAATCCATTGTAAAATTTTCATACCACTTAGTCTTAAATTATTTCAGGTTATATGTATCTTAATATTTTTAGGTCGTTTACGTTATTATTTCAAAGTTTAGATCACACATTTCAGTAGAATTGAGCATGTAGATCATATTCTTAAATTGTAGATCACACGTTGATGTGGTACTTTTACTTATTATCTTTTTATTACAAATTATAATCTTTTTTTTTGTTTGTGTTAATAAATAAATTATAAAATATATACTCTTTTTTTGATCATCATAATTTAAATGCGCCACAGAAACGTAACAATCGGTATCATTAGTGACGTGAGATAAAAAAGGTTGAAAAGCTTTACTAAAGAGCTTTCAGTTATCAGCGTTAGTAAGTACTTTTGTATATTTATGACTTGCAAGAGAAAGGGTTATTTGTATTGTTTTGAACTGAGCCTTGGCTTGAGATAACGAAAATGTACCATGGTTTCCTTTATCAAGAGAGGTAGCGACTATTCAACTGCATTTCGCATCTGTGTGCAGGAGGGTAAAAAGTTACACCTCTCTATAAATTGTTTTGAAAATGAAACCCCGCACTGCAGTAAACAAATAAGTTTGTCAGTAGGCGCAGGTACTAAATGAAACAATCTAGGACATATTCGATGATAGGCATTTAAAGAATACATTTTTTTAGTTATATTAATATGAAATCGAGATACTGCAGTGCAAGATATAAGTGGTTCCGTCCGTCTGCAAAAGTAGACACAGATTCAATGCACATTGAAATAAGTATCCATGGTTAGGAGGTTAAAGCTATCAACAAGGAATATACAAATATTTAAAAGAAACCCTTATCTCTGCGACAAATATACTTGGCGGGTGTGTCCTGATTAGGTCTAGCTTTTTCGCTAAAGGCGAGGCCAACTTGTGTAGTAAAGAGTAAAGACAAATTGCCTGTCGGTTCTAACAAAGACTTCATTGGATCTACTGACAGAAAAAGGGTCTACAACGCTAAATCCGGAGGCTCATTGCTCTGTCTTTCCTACTTAACTTGACTTTGTCGGTACACAAGGAATGATGTCCCAACCCTAATCCGTAGGGATCAGGCGTAAAAGCTTTCAAATCCCTGCGGCTATTAGCAGACACACTTCGCTCCTTCCCACACTCTTGCTTTTCAAATTTATCTATCTATCTATCTATCTATCTACCTATCTATCTATCTATCTATCTATCTATCTATCTATCTATCTATCTATCTATCTCAGTTTATTCATATCTATGCCGGTCTATTCTCATCTATCTATCTATCTATCTATCTATCTCAATATCAGCAGAGATAATGATATGATTTTAGACAGGTCCGCTCTTTGTAAAGTAATTGTACATGATTTCAAATCTATTACCTATACGTATATATCAATATCATAGAAAACTCGATGTGTTGTAATGGTTAGAAAATTGGTTTTGCACATCATTATGCTGAGTAGTGACTTGGATCCACACTAGGTGTCTCTTATATTTGGCGTCATTATGCCTAGAAAACAAATTACGAATTTGTTATCCATAACTCAATATCATATCGCATCACAACCTTTCTTCTACGCCTCCCCGAACAGAATCACACACATGTCTATAGAACCACACACCCACATATACACGCATATATATATATATATATATATATATATATATATATATATATATATATATATATATATGTGTATATATATATATATATATATATATATATATATATATATGCGTATATGTAATCAATTTAAAGAAAATACATCTATCTCAAGCCGGGTTTCACTGAATGGATCATCAGACGACATCATGCGTTAACATTAGGAATGACGGTATAGCTTACATGCATACTTTAATGTTCATAAGTAGCCAGAATGATTTTAACAGGTGGATAAATATAACAAATTCCTATCCTGCTTGGGTTTGCGTAATATTCTACTATTTATATTTAACAACTCCTCAATATGTAGGTAGGCGACAATCGCTAACTTTCCTCTGTGCACAACTCATAAAAATTAAATCATGTATTGGTGGCACACTTAATGATTTCACACGTAAATAACTACATACATACATATATATATATATATATATATATATATATATATATATATATATATATATATATATATATGTATATATGTATATTTTTGTCGATATATATATATATGAATATATATATATATATATATATATATATATATATATATATATATATATATATATATGCAGAATGCGGCAGAAACACCACCACTATAATCGTGAGATATTATTGCCAATCATGTCTTCATCTAGCAAATGTCTTACCATTACGTGGGAAGTATTTCTGGGAGGTATATGTGGAAGGTAATGCTGATACACGTTATATATATATATATACATACATACATACATATATATATATATACATATATATATATATATATATTTGTCATCCACAGACAGATTGTTTCGCTGTTTCACAGCTCATCAGTGTGGCTAGACGTCCGGTTGCCTCTAGCTAGGATCGAGACCCGACTGAATTTGCGTCAGTCCGAACTTCTCCCACTAAGCCGTCAGCGTACGGTACGGGATGAAGGTGAATTTTAGCGTGTTTATTTTTAGATTCAGATAAACACACAGTGACTGAGAGTGACTCAATTCTGTCGAAGAGTCGTGCAGTATTAGCTTAAATAGTCGCTGTTTACAAATTCACACCCCAAACCAGAGGGCTCAACCGAAATTAATTTTTCAGGAGCTAATATGTTTGTACATATATGTGGAAAGTGTTTGCAAAACAAACTGACCGGGAACTATCATTATTTTTCCAAAGTAAACCAACATTAAACCAAATGCAGCCCAATGCAGCAAGTCTTGTAATACCAACCTGCAATAACGCCTTTCGAATAGCAAATAACATCTTTGGAATAATAATGTTTTTATATGCATGCTAGAAAATATACAGTACCCTTCTTCAGACCTTACACGCTCATCCCATTAGCCTTTCACTCTGCAGTCAGCATTTCCATCAGTTATGTTTCCTTTAATTTTAGTTTCAACAGCGATATTAGCTTTGAGAACGGTCGGAAGCACTAAGAAGCAAAAAAATGTAGTGTAGATGAATGGAAAGATTTTACCAAAACAAAATACAAAAAATATTGTAGATTTCTCGGTCATTTTGAATACGAGGATTACATAGTAGACACGAATAAATGTTATAAGTAAACATCATTAAACATTAATTAAACAGTAGACATTAACTATATATATATATATATATATATATATATATATATATATATATATATATATATATATATGTAACGTAAATCATTCAAACGAAAAACAAATACTGAAGCTAGTTATATGGCGAGAATCACTCTCACAAACAATATTTAATAATAAATTACAACCAACTTCGAATCTGTTAATGAATGGTGTGATCCTTGTTCATAAATTCCGGGTTTATCTGGTCTTATTTTTTTGTACGAGCCGACTTTCAGTCGTTTCGAACGACCATCATCAGGTAGACATATTAGTGTGTTTTCGTTTGAATGATTTACGTTACATAAATTGAATACGCACTACAAAACCGATATTAAAATAACCTGATCCTAAGTGCGAAATTCCTGATAATAATTGTGACAATACGATTATTATTGAACAATTTAGTTCATGCCACTTTTCTTTTGAATGATTTACGTTACATAAATTGAATACGCACTACAAAACCGATATATATATATATATATATATATATATATATGTGTGTGTGTGTGTGTGTGTGTGTGTGTGTGTGTGTGTATTTGCGTGCAAATATGTATGATCCTATCTGCTCATGAAGGTATATATTTTAATTAGTTTCAGTGTGTTCATATCTGTCTATCGATCTATCTCAATAAACTAGGATCTATCTATCTTTAAATCTTTATATTCATCTCAGCCTTTTCATATCTGTGTGGCTCAGTCTGTTCAAATCTGTCTTAGTATGTTAGGATATATTTCTTTATCTTACTGTTTATCTCAGCCTGCTATCTATCTATCTATCTATCTATCTATCTATCTATCTATCTATCTATCTATCTATCTATCTATCTTGATATGCTATGACCTTTCTATCCATTTCCCTAAATCTTGCGTCCAATCAAGGTGGCGGATAAGGACGTATTTAGAGCCAATGTTTGTGCAAGTGAAGACAATTATCAAAGGCAAAAATGCCGCACCTCTTGATCCGCCATTAATCACTACTTTAGATTACATTCGACCTGAGCTTTCCTTTTACGCTCTCCTGAAAGATGCGCTTTCTTTCTTATCTTTCTTCTTTCCGACTTTGATTTATTTTAAATACCAATATCACCAGTATGGTGCGAAGTATAAGCTGGTATTTATCTATGTCGAAATACTATTAATAAATGCACTGTTTTATATATTCTTTTTTACCATTTGCCATGTTGTGTAATTTCACAACCGATACAAAAACAATTATTATTTGTAATAAATAAATTCATAACTCATTCATATGTAAATTATATATATATATATATATATATATATATATATATATATATATATGGACGTATGTGTGTGCCTTCGTTTATTGTAGAAAGTATGATCTTATGGAAGAAAAATAAAAAGTTAACAGGTCTGACGTCCCGGCAGGGTAGATAGGTATGTCGAATGTTTGTGTTATATAGGAATAAAGTAGTCGTTGCCGACACTAGAATTTGAACACAGATCGCCAGAGAGCAAACACAGGCGATCCCATTTTGAATAAGTAGATCACGTGATGGTAAAGAAAATGTATATATTGGAATAACTATACGGATCACTATTCGGTGCTTACTTTCCGAGCGGTTATTATCGAGCAAGTACTATTAGTGCGAGTGATATTCGAAGGCGTCTGACATCAGTATTGTTCAACGGCGTTATTATAATTCGATTAGAAAGTCTCTACTACAACGACCCTTACGAAAGTGACAACGAGTATTCGTTGACATTACAAAAGTGTCAACAAGTGTTCGTTGTCATCACAAAAGTATGCAAACACGCATAAACACGCTATAGATTTTGGGAAGAATAATGGGGAAAAAGAATTTTAGCTCACAAAAAATATATATACACCTATGACATGTAGATATGAATCAGTACATATTCAAACAGCAAAATAAATAAATAAATACATAAACCCAACCAACATAATTAATACCCTAAAAATAGAAAAATGCCTTTACCATTTAAGTAATAGTTTATTAATAACAACGCACACACAAGTGTACATTGTGCTTGTGTATGCTCTTTTGTATGCGTAAATATGTACGCGTGTGTATATCTATAAGCTTATATCCATGTATGTGTGTGTACGTGTGCGCAAGCGTATAGACACAGGCATATGCACATAAATTCAAACAATAATAAAAATGTAATTATAAACTTCCTACAATTAATATTTTAATAGTACTCAGTTTAAGCTACTACTAAAACAAATAAGAATACGAAAAATTAGCCAAATGAAGACATATACAAACATCTACTTTATCACTTAATCATTAAAATCAATTTTTATGTAAAAACCGAAATAAAATTTTCCTAATCAAAAAAAAAAAAAAGACGGGAACTCTCAAAAATTAAAATCGACAAATCTAGAAAAAAATAACCGGAAATAAAAAATTGAAAGAAAAGACGAAAAGAGGAAAAAGCCAAGGATTTAGTATAAAGCGAAAAAAACAACAACAAAATAACAAAAACAAAAAAAAAACGATGAAAAGGACAAATAATCACGACACTATACACGTACTCACTCCGCGCAGACGGGCACATAGGCACACGCGCGCAAATGTACACGCACACACACACACGCGCGAACACACACAGACGTGCGCACACACACGCACACACACTACGAAAAAACTTGCACCAATTCCTGGTAGTGGATGCGCACTGCTGATGAGTCCCAAATATAGGACGAAACGGCCATCCAGTGCTTTCTGCATTCTGTTGAGGTCTCTTCTAAAACTCGATTAAACTTAATTATGATTATCTCAAATCCTCCTAACAATTTCTCGTATATCCTTGCTTGAACCGGCTTCTAATGCTCTGGATGGAGAGGCTTGGTTATAGTAGTCGTGGCTCTCGAGGGAACAATCCTTGGTTAAAGGAACTTGGATGAGTTCCACCACGGAATATGTGAATGAGCTATGTCGTGTTTAATTCGTTACCTCTTCGTCACCGGGGCCCGTGGTACAGTTGGCATGACGTTTGCTTAATAACGTAACTGTCCGCGTTTCAATTCCTGGTAGTGGATGCGCACAGCTGATGAGGCCCAAATATAGGAGGAAACGGCTGTCCAGTGCTTTCTAAAACTCGATGAATTACTTATATATATATATATATATATATATATATATATATATATATATATATATATATATATATATATATATATATCTGTTACTATGAATCGAAACTAGTCAGCAGTATTCAGGTTTAATTTCAGTATTAAGTCCTAACTACCGGGTGGCAGTCTCATCCTCAGGTGATGTTTGGAATCATATTATAAAAAAAAATAATTACAATTAACACTATTTAAAAAAAAATAAAATCAAAAATACTAAAGAACTTCAGATCATCAATCTAACAGTTCTTTCCTGTTATATCAATACACACAAACACACACACGCATATACATCCATATATATATATATATATATATATATATATATATATATATATATATTAATGTATGCGCAGCAACCTTTCCTTTACACATACAAGGTAACCAAAACAGTTCTGTCCGTTTTTTTATTAGTAATTGAATGAAGTTGAAATATATACGAAATGCGTGTAGCAATTGTTTTCAAATTCGGACAGCCGGAAGAAGGAACATCAGACGTTATAAAAAACACGCGCACCGTGCCCGGCCATCAGTTATAAGTCGGACAGCTGTGAGAAGGATGGAAGTCTCTAGAGATCTCGTTCGGGGCTGTTTGCTTTACGACTTCAAAGTGGGCTTATCAGCAGCTGCATCAAGTCGCCGCATATGTCAAGCGTTTCGGGATAGTGCTGTGGATGAACGTACTGCAAGGCGTTGGTTTCGAAAATTCAAGTCGGGAGATTTGTCTCTCCATGATGAGCCTCGCAGTGGACGACAACAGGTCTTGAATGACGGAGTCCTGAAGGCGGTCATTGAAGAGGACAGTAGTCTAACGTGTGGTGAACTTGCAAGACAGTTCAACGTTTCCGATGAAACAGTTAGACTTCACCTGCACCGCCTAGGCAAGACGTACAAACTGAGCGAGTGGGTTCCGCAAACGCTGTTGGGGGTCCACTAGGGACAATGAGTGGCAGCCTGCGTATCGCTGCTTTCTCGCCACCGTGCCGCATCCTTATTCAATCGAGTGCTTACCAGGGATGAAAAGTGGGTTCTGTACGAAACTCCCAAGCGTTCCAGGCATTGGTTGTCTCCTCAGGATGCTGTCCCTCACACCACAAGACCGCCTATGCACCCACGTAAGATTATGCTTTGTGTTTGATGGACAGGTCGTCGAGTGGTTCATTATGAACTTCTACCAACGGGCCAAACGGTCACTGGAGACCTATACTCGCAGCAATTGAAACGTGTGCAACAGGCATTGCGCCAGAACGAGTCAGCACTGGTGAATCGCAAAGGTGTGCTTTTCCTCCATGACAACGCCAGGCCGCATGTCGCGCGAGTGGTCAAGGATAGCATACAGCAACTTGGGTGGAAGTCTTTGTGCCATCCACCTTATTCACCTGACCTTGCGCCATCCGATTACCACCTCTTCCACTCCCTGGATAATCATCTTCGTGAGAAATCCTTCACAAATGAAGCAGACTTGCGCAAAGCCCACACGGACTTCTTTGATTCAAACCCCCCCAGTTCTACCGCAAGGGCATTGAACAGCTGGAGACACGTTGGCAGAAGGTGCTGGATGCCGATGGCGATTACCTCGAAGACTAAATATAAGTTACACATATTCTGAAGAGTTTTCTTTTTTTCCTTTAAAAACGGACAGAACTTTTTTGGTTACCTTGTATTTCCGTTAAATAAGGAAAACAAGGAAGATTTGAATAATTTTTGATTTAGTTTTTCCAGCGTCTTTGAGTTTTTCCGTTTCGTAGGAGTAATAGGAGGCACGGTGGAGCAATGGATAGCGGCACGGATGGAGAAATCGGAGAGCCGAGTTCGAATTCCAGTCGGATGTATTCACTTACGTGTTAATACCCTTAGGAAAGGTATGAATCCTCATCTCCTCTAGCTATGGGTAAATAGCACGACAGACCCGATTCTATATCCCTGGATGGTAGCTGATCTAAAGAAATGGCAACCTACGACCGGAAAAAAAATTTGCCTGGTCATGTATCGAAAGATACATGATCGTCTAAGCGTGTATCACGCATGGCACGTAATTGAATGGAGTACATAATTTTCTTTAACTATTTTCGGGGGGGGGGGCATTCTTCCTGTTTTGACTGTTTATCATATAATTTATTTTTGTGTTGTTTTGAATAGGAACGTTTATTCCGAGCCTTAGTGTGTTGGGCGTGGCTGGAATTCACGCGAGCGTCTTTCTGATTTTTAAAAACTTAAAAAAACCAACTCCATTTCCACTGTAGGGTAAACGATCATCATGCCCAATAGAGTAGACTCTATAGCTATGTATGCAGCCAGTATGGTGATAACGGGGCATCGCTGAGTGGAGGGAATCCTAGACTGAAGTGAACGCCCAGGGCAGAGGGTTCTGCCAGTGTAATCAGCTGTTACGTACCCGTAACCAATGTGAGTCTTCAACTTAGAGGCGACATCGGCAGTAGCTTGACCTGGATGACTGGCACGTGCTCCGCCAGGTTCGTAACCCAAGATGCACTATGCATGAATAAATAATTCTCTTGCTATCAACCAAGATATAGGAAAGGAACAAGTCACGTGTTCAGCTGCACAGCAACCCTACGATCACAACCTAACTTCCCAGACTACAACCACCTTTATTATTACGTGTGCGGCGCAGCTGAGCGAGAGACAAATAACACTCCTTGTAACACCAAAGATGAACTGACGGCAAGGATTATGGCAGCATTCACCAACTTAAACAAGGAGATTGTCCAAAAGAGCTGCAACAGATTCCTGTCGTCTACAGGTCATGGTTTTATAGTATTTCAAGATATTTTTGTGTAATTTTGGTAAATATATCTGTTAAAACAAGATATCAGCGTTATTTTCCTTTTTGCTCAATTTAAATGACAATTTACCCATCGCACCCTGTATATGTTCTCGGCAATAAGCAACATGGCACGATTGATAGTAAAGCTTTAACTGAAATTTTGAGGTAAATTATATATTTGATTATAAAAGAAAAATACCATTTTTTATTTGATTATTTCATCGATAAAGTGTTCAATAACTTTTGGAGGACATGACGAAATAAGGATTGTTGCGTGATTAAAAAACAGAAAACAAAAAAAAATGATGATATTTGGAAAATGAATAAACAGCGTGTGGAAAAAATGCTTATCTCGTGCCTGTTGTTTTTACGACATTATATTCGGTTAAATTCCATGCTATTAAAATTATTTTTGTCTCAATGTATTATTCGAATGGGCAGTGAATCCTGTCGAACATATAAAAGCATCGTCCAAGGCAGTTCTCTGAGGTTGAAATAGTGAAGGCACTTTTGGCTGCAGATATGGTTTTTATTCTCGTAATAAATTCATTTTCATTACAAGTAATCCAATTATCCAAAATTAACCTTTTCCTGTGTCGAGCGAGAAAAGAAGACAAGTCAATGAAAGTCTAAATAAGACAAGACAAATGCTTAAATACTGATTTATTGCGCAAGAATTAAATGGCTGAGGCAATTTGAAAATGTATTTTTTTAAAATTGTTCCACAATAATATAGGAAATGATGCCTCAATCTATCTATCTATCTATCTATCACGTCTACTTGTCTAAATTCATGTTTTTCTCACTAGATCAGTGGGTAGAAAGAATGCAGGAAAGAAACAAAAATAGAGATAAACGGAAAAAGAAGAAAAATCGTAGAAATAAGGAAAATAATTCATAGGCAGAGATACACTTGGTTTTAAAGAGCAAAACGTATTGAAAATATGAAAGGTATGGAAAAAGAAAGAACAAAAAATAAGAAAGGGAGAACGTAAAAGAAATAGAATGTTCTATAAAGATGTAAAAAGAGTGAGAAGAAGAAGAAGAAGAAGAAGAAGAAGAAGAAGAAGAAGAAGAAGAAGAGGAAGAAGAAGAAGAAGAAGAAGAAGAAGAGGAAGAAGAAGAGGAAGAAGAAGAAGAAGAAGATAAAAGATAAAATTGTCAGTAAGAAGAGAAATATGAAACGAAAAGTAGGAAGGTAAAGAATAAAGGAAAGAGAGAAGAAAATAAAAACAGAAGGAAGGAAAGAAGGAAGGAGGGTAGAGAAATGAAGGAAAATAAGAAAGGAAAAACGAATGAATAAAATCAAAATCAAAAATGAAAACGTAAAGAATGAAAACAGAAAGGAAGAATAATATGGAAGTGGGTGAAAGAAAAAGGGAAAATAAAAGAAAATGGTGGTAGCGGGAAGAAAAGAGGTGAAAGACAAAGTAACAAGAAAAACGGAAATGAACAAGAATGTGTAACAGAGTAGAAAACAGAGGAAAGAGGAAAAGAAAGAAGGGAGCGAAAAGAGAATAAGTTAGGGAAAAATCAACAAAACCAAAACAACAACAAAAAGAAAATAGGAGAAAAAGTGAAATTAAAAAATGAAGTAAGGAAATGAAGAAGTAAAGAATAAAAATAAGAAAACTGAAAAAATAAAATAAAATGAAGCGTAAAAGAAAACATGTATATAAGGAAGAAGAAAAAAGAAAGAAAGTAAGAAAAAGAAAGAAAGAAAAAAGAAAGAAAGAAAATGAAGCGTAAAAGAAAACGTATATAAGGAAGAAGAAAAAAGAAAGAAAGTAAGAAAAAAGAAAGAAAGAAAAAAGAAAGGAAGAAAATGAAGCGTAAAAGAAAACGTATATAAGAAAGTAAGAAAAAGAAAGAAAGTAAGAAAAAAGAAACAAAGAAAAAAGAGAGAAAATGAAGCGTAAAAGAAAACGTATATAAGAAAGAAAAAAAGAAAGAAAGAAAAAAGAAAGAAAAATGAAAGAAAAAAGAAAATGAAACGTAAAAGAAAACATATATAAGGAAAAAAGTTAAAAAAAGAGAGAAAGAAAAGCATAAAGAAAGGAAACTTAGTGAAGTGAGGAGAAGAAAATGAAAAAGAAAGAGATAATAAAGGAAGATCAGAAATATTAGAAAGCAAAGAAAGAAGAAAGAAAAATATCAAAGGAAAGAAAAGAAGGCGGGAAAAGGGAAATGAAAGAAAAACGAGAAATACATGAATGGTTTGTTTAATGAAATCAAAGAGGTTAGCAAACAGGTGAACGAGTAATGAAAATGGAAGAGGAGACCAGATGGAAAGTTGAAGAAAAGATTAGATGAAAGAAATGTGCAAAACAAGAGAATTGAAAGGGTGAAATATTGGCCGACGTTTTACTTACGCACAACTCCTGTTTGCTTTGAATTTTATAACTGAGTCGACCGTCAAAGATTTGTCTGGTGTCGTTCGACAATTTGCAAACTTTTTTCTAAACAAACGCATTTAGGGCAAAAGAAAAACTAAAAGCCTAAAAAATCACAACAAATACAAACACTTTCGACCACATTCTCAGTGTGCAGGCACGCACAAGATAACCATATTTGGCAAAACATTTATGGAGTAACCAACAATGAAAACAAAACAATCTTTCTGTCATTATAAATGAACCAATCGAATCGAAGCTTTGATCTCGACTTGCCCAATCCTCTATTAATCCCAGCGACATTTGATAAAAAAACATTTGACTCCCATTTACTATTTGTTTGTTTTTCTATCCATCTCGTCTACAAGTACAAGTTCTGTTGTCCGACCTTCTGTTAATCCGACCAACATTGGAACAAAAGGTCAAATCAGAAGGTCAAACTACAATAATTGTAACTTGTAAGAATAGATCGATCGAAATGCAAACGAAGAGTCTCATCCGAATGTATTTTTAAGGAGATAAAAGCATAATTACTATGAAATTTCTGCAAGATTTGAACGCTTTTTAGCATTGTATTAAAAGCAGTGAAAATATGAAACTAGATATTTTGAAATAAAAACTGACATTGATTGGACGTTATTCACGTACACGGAAATTATGCATCAATTTGTGCTACGAGCGTGTAGATTCTATTGGATGAGAAGTAGTGGTTTAACTCGCCGTAGTACGACAAAGCTGATGACTCACTGTCCATCGGGCTATCTACTGAATCACCACAGCACCAAATTCGGACCAAACCTAAACACTCCGTTCATTGCAATTGTGTCCCGCAGTGAGCTTGCGGTAAATGAGGACAGCCCACTTTTTACACCCTCGTTTGCGAAACCAAGTCAGACTTAAATAATAAAATGACCAGTTGTTCAAATTTTGACCGTGCATATAGATTTCAAAATCTTTTGAGCAGGATTATGTCGTATTTATGAACAGATTAATATAGATAAATACAGGTGAAATAATCGAATATTTAAATCAGGCGACGCATAGAGAAAGATACGTAGTTGGTATATGCATAAAAACCAAAATCGTCGAAAGTTTTTGAACAAAAATAGAACAAAAAATGAACTATGAACAGTTTTTCACAATTTGATCCCGATGTACACATTTTGTTTGAAAACTGGAAAATTACAATGAAAAATTAAACAGCGAAAGCTTGTTGGCTTTAATTTAACAAAACTTGTTTGGATAATAAATATACCTGTCTAAATATGTATTAATAGTGTTGAGTCTTGACTCATTGTTGAATCTCGCCTATTGCATGGAATAATAATGCAACACAAAATGTACTTAGAACAAGAATGTATTATAACAAGAAAGTGTACACAATAAGTACATATAGTATTTCTGTATATTTCTGGGAAGACGTTCCTGGAGAATGTGTTGACTAGTCGCAGTCGATCAGAGTCTCTAGTTGGATCTCGTGATTCCTTCTCCTCGTCTTCCGGTACCAACCATTATTTATATAGTTGGTAGTCACCTATGCAGATTAGGTGGATCCCACCACAACACCCCCCTCCCAAGCCTTGGAATCCTTTTGGATTTCAACTGGCTTCTATATGGGATGATGATCATGGTTATTTCTTTGTAGATCCCCTTTGCATAGTTCATATGTATATCTGTTTTTTTTTTCAATATCTTTTCCGTTTTGGATTCACGTCCAATGGGTCCGTGAACTTCCGTTTCCTACCGGATCTTCTCGGTTCAGGAGCACTCTGCGGAGGTTCTACTTGAAAAGTATCATACATTACATCAATGGGATCTTCCTCCTCATCCGGTATACTCTCTTCATGCTCTAGCACGTAGCATTTTTTGAGTTGGTTCTGGTGCCTTTTATGAGTATTCTTCGGCCCTTTTATTATGTAAATCAGGTCACCGATTCTCTTATCCACTATGCCTCGCTCCCAGAACTCAATGTTGTTTCTATAGTACTTGAAAAAGACCTTCTCTCCGGGGGTGTATCTTTTTCTAGCTGTATACATAGTGTTCTTTATTCTATTTCTTCCTGGCAAAAGCTTGTCAAACACTGACTTAACTTTCCTAGCGAACATTAGTTCAGCTGGTGCCATGTTTGATGGCGTTCTCTGGTTAGGCGTGATTCTGTATACTTGTAGGAATTGCTGAAGCACCTTTTCCGTTGGAACTCCTGAGGCTTTCTTCAGAGCGCGCTTTAACGTATCTACAAATCTTTCTGCGAGTCCATTGGATCTCGGATGATACGGCGGCGTCGTTATGTGGTTAATTTGATATAACTCACAAAATTCCTTAAATTCGTCAGAAGTGAATTGTGTACCATTGTCACTCACAATACACTCTGGCACACCGAACCGTGCAAATAGTTCATGCAAAAAAGTTGTTGTGGTATTGGACGTAGGCTTTTTGCAGCGTAGTACTTCCGGCCATTTTGTAAAGCTATCTACCACTATTAAGTAGTAATAATCTTCTACTGGACCAGCGAAATCAATGTGTAATCTTTCCCATGGATGATCCGTCTTTGGCCATGGTTTGTGTACTATAGGTGGTGCCTTAGCTGCTAATGCACACCCTTTACATCGATGAACCATGTTTTCGATATCCACATCCATTCCTTTCCAATATACAAAGCTTCGCATTAAGCTGTTTGTTCTATTAATCCCCGGGTGACCCATATGAAAGTCCCGTAGGATTCTTTTCTGCAACTTTTTTGGTACTACTACTCTCTCTACACTTGCGAAAGGCACGTTACGTTTCTTTTTAAATATAGGCATAGTATTTTCCTTTAATTCAAATTTAGCTTCAAACTTGTTACATCTTCCAAGACCAGGTGTAAAGGTTTCCGGAAACTTTTTCTTTAATTCATCTTTAATGTCCTGTCTTGTTTGCGTATTACTTTCTACTTTTCTGCAGAATGAGTTTAACGGTTTATCCCACAATTCGAATGTTTCAATAAAATCTGTACCCAACAAGTTTTCTCCATTTCTCAGAATGAAAACTTTTATTTTTTTAACGATCCCATTCAATTTCATTGGAAGTACAACCTCGCCTTCGAAGTTAATTTGCTTTCCAGTTACCGTTCGAGCGAGTTTCGTTGACTTCATTATTGTAGGCCTTTTTAAAATTTTCCATGTTTTATCGTTCATTATTGTTAAATCTGACCCCGAATCGAGTTGAAATTTGATATTCTTTTTGAATATTTCAGTCGTCACATATTTCCTCAAATCTCTATCTGATTTGATATTCGAATTTGTTTGTCTAATTCGGCTCTTGAATTTTTTCGTTTTACAACACGATCCTTTGTGACCATTCTTTTGGCACACGAAACATTTCTTATTTCTATATGGGCAATTTACCTCCCAATGTCTTTCGTTACAACGTCTGCATTTATATGGTGGGACTTTTTTATTTCCGTTCTTTTTATTTTCTTGTCTATTATTACAATACGCCGAATTTTTTCTCCAATTTTTCCCTAATGGGTACTTTGACTGCTTATTTATTTTTTTAATATAAGCAATACCAGCTTTTTCGATTTTTTGCGACTCTTTTTTTAAACTTACGGCCCGTTGACACTCCTCTGCTAACTTTTGCAGGGTAAGGCCTCGTTCAGATTCGAGTTTAGACAAAACTCTACGTCTTATTTCGGCACTCTTACTGGATACCAGTCCTTGAGCAAAAATTAAGCACTTGAATTCTTCAACCGTAATCTCTGCCAATCTGAAATTGTCACAATGTCTATTCACTATAGATGCATATGTTAAGTAATCCTGATCGTCGGATTTAGAGACATTCATGCATAACCATCGCTTATGCCAAAGCGACATATTTGCTCCAAACAGCTCTTTTAGCAATTTCACTGTTTCCGAGAATTCCAATTCAGTTGTTTTTCTCGGTAGAATAAAATCTACAAATTTGCTATGTTCTGCTGTACCTAGCTTTCTTAGTAATAGACTGACTTTTCTTGAATTCGACCAGTTTTCACAGTCTGTGTAGAAAATATCTTCATATCGTTTAAAGTACGCTTCAAACGTTTTTTCTTCGTCTGGCACATAGTTGAAAGTTTCCAGCGAATTAAATATGGTGTTATTATAGTATGAAGAATTTCCCTCATTTGCCTGATAGTTGTTTAATTTCTCCAGTGTTAACTTTTGAATTTCCAAAAGTCTTTCATCTTGTTTTTCTTGATATTTTTGTTGTCTTTCATCTTGACGTTCTTGATATTTTTGCATTGCTATCAGTTGTTCTTGCTGTGCTATCTGTTGTTCTTGCTGACGTTGTTGACTCAACTGCTGGGATTTTAATAATTCCGATACGACTTTGGATAGTTCCTCCATTTTTAGCTGATAGTGTTCATGCAACAAGGAATATACTTTTTAATTTGTGTATCCACGAATATCATATAAGCTGACCAAAAAAATCGAAACAACGTACGACTTTTATATTTTATGTCTTGCTTTTACATTCACGCCCGTGCTAATCAACTTTGGTATTTTTTTTTTTTTTTCGTGAACAGAGAGCGTCGGACTTTTTTTTTTTCTCGACTTCTGTTCGCGTATTTCAATGCCAACGTCTGATTTTCTTATCAGAGGTAATTCGTCACTATATTGTTGAACAAATAATTAAAAAAAATAATTTTTTAAAGTTTGTTACCTTTCAAAGTCGACACGGTGTATTTGTGCTCCTTTTAATCCATGCATGTTTTTGTTGTCGGCCAATTTTTCTTTTTAGAGGGTGTCTCGTTGTAGATAATTTTTTAATTTAAAATTACCGTTATTCGTTTACGACACCTTTCAATTTTTCTGAGTGAACGTTCCTTTATGCTTAGTCGTCTTTTAACGAGTTTTATATATCCAGAAGTTCAGAATCCTTCGTCGTTACGTTAACGTCGTTGGACTTTGAATTAATAGTTTTTTTTTTCAGCCTGGGTTCTTTAATAACTTGTCCCAATTGTTGAAAACTCTCACTATTAATTCTTTCTTCTTTCCGTATGGTTCGTTCTACTTCTTTGCCATTGTTGAAACTTGGCGTATGGTTCGTTCTATTTTGTGGCCATTGTTGAAACTTGGCGTATGGTTCGTTCTACTTCGTCGCCATTGTTGAGTCTTGACTCATTGTTGAATCTCGCCTAATGCATGGAATAATAATGCAACACAAAATGTACTTAGAACAAGAATGTATTATAACAAGAAAGTGTACACAATAAGTACATATAGTATTTCTGTATATTTCTGGGAAGACGTTCCTGGAGAATGTGTTGACTAGTCGCAGTCGATCAGAGTCTCTAGTTGGATCTCGTGATTCCTTCTCGTCTTCCGGTACCAACCATTATTTATATAGTTGGTAGTCACCTATGCAGATTAGGTGGATCCCACCACAACAAATAGATATAAACATAAACAGGAAAAAAGTGAGATAGCTAGCAGAGGCAGAATTTACATAGGTGCAACGATCGAGCAATTGCAGAATTCTGCTGTATCTCAAGCAGTTAGTACGATACCCACCAAATACTCCTCTATAATAGCCTTAACCCAGGTTAAGCTAAATAGATACCACTTATTTGCACTTAGGTGCTTTGTGTAAATCAATTCCTAATAAGCAGGTCTATGGATCCTCTTTCAGAATTATTCTAAACTAAGTTTATATATATATATATATATATATATATATATATAATTATTTATTTGAAAATTATAACATAAATATGTTATAAAATCACTACAAAAATAGCCATTTTGTTTCAACACTTCTAGTGTCTTATCAAGTGATGGTGTTGAATGTAGAACTTGTATAATCCTGACAAAATTCGAATGTTGCAATATACGCTCTCAAAGATTGTGTTTTGTGCATATTTACGCAACTGTTTTTGTTTAATTCCGGTTTTCTCACGTTTTCTAGAATGTTTTCAAGGTAAAGTCATTTAAAAGATCAAACTGGAATTTTTATGCTAGTTCTTTTTTAAACAGACTTCATATACTATCCGTTATGGATAAAGATACCTTATTTAATGTTGGCTGCTTGTATTTTATTACAACAGCCGCCAGAATTTTGAATATTTCTTTGCATTTATTTCTATATAAGATTTTGGTATTATTTACTAAACTTTTACTTATGTTAATATTATTTTGCTTATTTGTTATGTATTGATCTATATGTGCGCGAATTTCACTTAATTCCTAATTATGAACAAGACGAAAAGTCTATTACAATTATAATCCACGGGTATATAAAAGTTAATGATCCTAACAAATACCTTAGATTTATTAATTATTATAAAAAATTCGAAACGTTTAATATAATTCTTAGAAATAATTCATATTCACAAAAATCTACCCTATGTTAAAATAATGTAGTTTATGAATCTTTATACCCTTTGGGAGATTATATTTCCAACACTAACAATCAACAAACAATATTAAATACTTATATTGGTCACAAAGACACCACACTTTCTCGTAGGTTGACTTGTCTTTTGTCAAAGATTAATGCAATTTAGGCACATATAGATCAACACATAACAAATAAATACAATATTAGCATAAAATAAATTTCAGTAGACAACACTAAACTTTTGTATAAGACAAAGTGCAAAATTCTGGAAGCTGTTGTAATAAAAGAGAAACAGTCAACATTAAATAAGGTATCTTTCTTCATAGACGATTGTATATTGAATGTGTTTTAAAAATACACATAGAAATTCCAATTTGACCGTTTAAATGATGTCATCTTGATTGACATGAAATTGGTTCCAACAAACGTAAGAATGCCGGAATTAAACAAAAACAGTTGCGCAACCCTATCTATCTATCTATCTATCTATCTATCTATCTATCTATATATATATATATATATATTAAGTAGTTTGTTTAAGAATTGTTTAATTTATCTACAGCTCGGGCTATTCTTCTAGTTTTCGGAGAAAATTTGATCATAAATCATAAATTTTCCAATGTCTTATGTGGGCATTCGGCTTTTCTAGAACATGATGAAAGAATTTTATTTCTTATATTGATAAGGTTATGTCGATATGTATACATTGTGTTTGCTTTGGTAGTTTTCGATCGTTGCATCTTCACGCGTCGGTGGATATCATGTCGGTTTTCTTCAAGTATTGTGTTTTCTCGCGTCGGTGGATGTCATGTTGTTTTTTTTTTATAACTATCGTGTCTTCACGCGTCAGTGGTTATCATATCGGTTTTTTTTCCAAGTATCTTGTTTTCACGCGTCGGTGTATTCTTTTTTCATGTATCGCGTCAGTTTGTGATCTAGTGTTGTGTTTCTTTTTTTTCTTTTTATTAATTTTGATATATATTTAGTATGTATTATGCATGTTTACATACAATTGTACTAATAAGAATAGCCAAAGATGCCTTGCAGAAGCTAAACAGGAAAATGTTGTTAGAAGCACAAAGAGGAAAAGAAAAAGTGCCCACATGTTATAGAATATCAGTCTTCGTATGAGTCATTGAATGCTGGAAAATTTCCTTACAGATAACGAGGAGATTTGAGACCACAGAGAAGTGACTCAACAGAATGCTGCTGAGAATACCATAGATGGAGTATGTAATCATCCAGTAAGGAGAATGAAAAATAAAAGGATATTTACACATAAGATAAAAAAAAGAGTTAACATTTCTGGGACAGATAAAAAAGGAAGAGGATTTAGAGAGTTGCAGACTCATAGGGCGTCTTGGATGCAAGAGGGGCAGAAGATAATAGCAAGCAACCTCCCTAACGAGCTTGTGCATATGGATGGCATAACAGGGAGTGGAAGGGATACTAAAAATAAAAACATTACTAAGAACTACAAAGGATAGAAAGTTGTGGAGAGCCATGATCACCTACGTTCTGAATGGACACGACATCTAAAAGAAATATTATAAAGCCAAAGGCATCCAGAAAACATTAGACAATTTAGGCTTTAATTTTCCCCGGAAAACAGAAACATGGTTCGAATAGAAGAAAAAAGTACATTCATTGGTCTTCAACCAAATCTGCATAATTCCAAATATATATATATATATATATATATATATATATATATATATATATATATATATATATATATATATATATATAATTATTTATTTGAGTATTACAACATAAATATGTTATAAAATCACGACAAAAGTAGCCATTTTGTTTCAACACTTCTTGTGTCTTGTCAAGTGATAAAATAGAATATAGAATAAATGGTTTTAAAAGTTTCAAATTAATCAACGATCCTTAGCTAAGAGTAAACGCTGTTACGTAAGCTAGAGTGGCCAATCAAAAAACAAGTATAGGATGATTCGAAAAATTTGACAACTAAGCAAGGTTATCTAGATATTAAAACATTTATAAAATTTGAAATTAAAATTAAAAGTAAAAAATTAAAAAATTAAAATTACCTATTTAGAAATCTAAATCAGATCTCTATTAAGTTTTAAATTGTAGAATTACCAAGGAGAAAAAATATAAAAATAAAAATAAAAGATATATATGCTATTTAATTTATATTTTCATTGAAATTAAGTTGAAAGTTGTATTCAGATTCCCAGACATATATATATATATATATATGTGTGTGTGTGTGTGTGTGTGTGTTTGTGTGCGTGTGTGTGTGAGTGTGTGTCTGTGTGTGTGTGTTAGAGACAGAGAGAGAGAGAGAGAGAGTGGGAGTGATAGAGAGCTAGAGAGCTAATCGAGAAATGCAAGCGCTAATTGATGAAAAATGAGGACTTTTCCTTCCTCACTCATAGCCGGCTTCACAATCGAGTCACAAACAACCCCAGAGGTATCGATCTGGGGTACAACTGTCGTTTTCGCCTTCGCTCCCTGCAGGCGAGTTGTCATCAGGCAAAAAAGATATTCTGTCTTGCAGAATGATGACGATGTTGGTGGCTGGACCGATGAGATCAAATTTTCCTTAATATTTTTGCCTACTTCTGGTGACAGAAGAAATAATTATCGTGTGGTTTAGAAGAAATTGTCTTTTAGAATGAGACCGGCTAATCAAAGAAGAAATTTCATTGATTAGGAAATAAAAGAAGTAAGTAAAGGAAAGGAAGAAAGGACAAATTGAAGAAGGGGAAAAAGTAGAAGAAAAGAAGGAAAGGGAATCGGAAAAGACGATGAAAAATAAAGTGTGATAATCACAGATAAATTGAAGGAAAGTGAATAAATGCTGTTGCTGATGATAATGATACGATGAAGAGAAGTGGGAGAAAGAGAATGCAAGTCAAATTACTGAAGAAGAGGATAAGAAGAATAAGGAGGTACGAAAAAGAAACGGAACGAAGAGGAGGAGGAGGAAATAAGAAGGAAAGAAAAAGAAGGAGAGGAAAAAAGAAAAAAAAGGAAAGGAGAACACGTGGAGGAGAAGTAGAGTAAGTTTAGGTGGAGAGAAAAAAGTAAAAGTAAACTTAAAGAAAGAAAAAGGATGCGAAGAGAGAGAGAGAGAGAGAGGGGGAGGGAGGGGGTGATAAGAAAAAGCCAATAATTGAGCGAAGTAACGCGAACCAGTTCAAATAGGAAGATAAAAAAGAAACAAGAAAATCGAAACAAGAGAGTAATAAACAAGAAAGTAAGCTGAAGATCTGAAAGAACGTCGAAGGAAGCATGAAGAGGATGACAGAAACTTCGCAAGTAATGAGATAAAAAAAGTCATTTCGACATTTCTTTTTCATTATTTGTATCCCTTCGCCATACCTTTGTTCGAAATGAATAACAGAGGGAACTGCAAAACAAAGAAAGTAACAGTCTGACGAAGAAACGGGGGAAAGAATACAAAAAATAAAAGATATAAAAATACAGAGTGCGATGGATAAATTGTCGTCTAAATGAAAATTATACTGACGGTCTCAATTTAACAGACATATTTACCAAAATTACACAAACATTTCTTGAAATACTGAACAGTAAATTTATTCAATAAAATCGCCATTGTTTCAACTACGGCCTCCAGACGACTTCGGAATCTCCTGCTGTTCTTCTGAACGGTCTCCTTGCCTTCGGTTCATATTTGGTGTTACAAGGAGTTTTGTTGTTCTCTCGCTCAACTGCGCTCCACACATAATAATCAAGAGGGTTGCAGTCTGAGGAGTTAGCTGGCCAGATGTAAGAGGTGAGGTGGTCGCAGAAATTGTTTGACAGTCATGAGTGGGTTCTCCTGCTTGTGTGGCATGGTGCAGAGTCCTGTTGCCAGGCAGGGTCCTTCAGCAACCACCCTTTTAACCCTGGGCAGCACTACCTCCTTAACGCACTTCATGTACTGGAGCTTCCGGTGCGAATGCCAAATGGTACAGCATGCCGTTTCCAGATTTCTGGGAGAGTGAATTGCATCATGGTGCTCTTTTTCTCACAGACGGTGCCCAACTGACCCTAGTATACTGTGCATTCGACAAGATAAAAAACAAACAACACGCATGCGCGATATTAAAAATATAAAATGGTGACAATTTATCCATTGCATCCTGTACATGAATGAAAACAAATGAATGAAAGATTGAATGGAAGGAATATAGAAAAAATGCTATAAGATGAAACGGGAATGCAAAGGAAGGAATAAAAGGTTATGTAAAGCAAAAATGAATATAACTTTTCTCATTCTTGCTAAAAAAATGTTAAAAACTTTCTCTGAGTAGGGCATGTTAGTACCATAAAAATTCTCATGAATTTATTTTAAAATTCTTTCATTTTTTAGGGTCGAGGGCAATTTTGATTTGTAGAGTCAGAATCCCTGTGAGTTGGTTGAAGGGACCAAATGTTGAATGGATCAAATGAAATGCCCATGGGCGCATTTTACCTTCTTTTACAAATTCGGTAAAAAAATAAATGAAGGTATATTTCCCCATGTCATGAAGCAATAGTTAGCAAGCTAATTCCTCAAAACCATTTCAACTTCAATGAATTCGACCCCAAAAGGAGTAAACCACATATATGAGCTTCTGCTTTGTAACGATAATTAAGGTATCTCGCTACAGAATAATGGATATCAATTTAATGTTATAGATCATCACGCCTGTAGAAGTTTTAACTTCCAATAAGTACTCCACAATAGTTGCCTTGTGTTTTATCAAAGCTAAGCTTGAAAATGATTATACGCCTTGTCATAGAGTGGTGCTAAACAAATCTTCACACCAATGTTACTGTAATGACTGGAATCTCGGGGATCTTGAATTTATGTCAAAATAAATTAAGCCCATGACGCCTCGCAGGAATGTTGTCAGCATTGTTTCTATTTTCATTGTCCCGTCCCCAATGTTATACATGAAAACGGTTGTAATAGATTAAAGTAATTTTTAACATATACATTTATTTAAATATCCCGCATTTGAAAAGATTGGTTATCGACAAAACCATTCACAATTTAAAATTGACTTTTAGACAATATTGTAGTATTTTTAATCTCAGAAAATTTCACTACAGAGTTGCAATAGGCTTCTGGCGAGTAGACGCATTACAATTCAGTTATGTGCCAGACGTGATACACACTTAGGCGATCAGGTATCTTTCGATACATGATTAACGAGGCAGATTTTTTCCTGCAGTAGGTTGCCATCTCTTTCTGTGGTAGACCAGTTGCCATCCAAGGCTATAGAACCCGGTCAACCCTGCTATTTACCCATAGCTGGATGGAGAAGAAGAGGAATCATACTTTTCCCAAGTAAGTGAACGTAATAGATTTGACTGGAATTAATCAATCCTCAATCCGAGCCGCTGTCCATTGCATCACTGTGGCTCCTCCTACACATATGTATATATATTTTGTCATCCACAAGCACACAGATCATCGGCGTGGCTAGACATCCGATTGCCTCAAACCGGGATCGAAATCCGACTGATCAGTCGAGGATTTTACCCCTAAGTCATTGGCGCCCGACAGAAAAGGATTACACAGACATTATATATATGTATATATATATATATATATATATATATATATATATATATATATATATATATATATATATATAATCTTTGTGTAATAATATATATATAATCTCTGTGTCTCAGATTATATATGCATAATATATATATATATATATATATATATATATATATATATATATATATATATATATATATATATATATATATATATATATATATGTAATCACATAATATATAATATAATAAAGTAAAACAATAATTGTTATGCTGGAGAGCACATATTTTTCCTTTAATAAGATTTCTCGAATAATTAGACCGGTAAACGAAAATAATAAATATACTCCTTAATAAATAAAAGGAACGTCTATACAAATACGGGTATCCACTAAAAACAACGTTTATGTCATAAAATCTATTATATCAATAAATAAAAATCCATCGTTCTTTATAAACTGCTTTGTCTACGTTAGTATACGACACTGACTTGCTCTATTCAGCTTTGCTTGATCATCGACGCACTTCATTTTTCTTATTAATTTTAACTTAATTAAGTGATTGGATTTTATGTTAATATTCCTTCTATTTCAAATCTTGTGATAACATTTAAAAAAGGTTTAATGGTTTAGTAATTCCCCCTTGGGCTGGAAGGAGTCTAGTGCCTTATTCGGCAACCTTCCTAGAGATGATATCTCGTTAAAAACGCTCAGTCTCTTGTGTTGTAAACAGGTTAATAGGAGTAGATATGTTCGCCTAACACCAGTACTCCTTCCACGTTTATTGAACAGGAGTAGAGGTTTATTCTTTGTTCCCTGTTTAGGATATAGTTTAACGTTCCTCCCTTCCATGGATATAAACAATGTATAGTGGTAACTGATTTGCACTTTTTCTTCTTAAAACCTAATTTTCTTATGACAGATACATTGAAAAGACATATGAGTAAACCAGTAAAAAAAAACCCCGCCTCTCAACCTTTCTTTCTCTAATATTCCTTGTATTCGTACCAATTTCTGTAGTGTAGAATCTTTTTTTAAACGTTCTCTAGATTTCTTCTCACTTTGCGAAACTAATTTAAATTCTTCTGTTGCTACCAGTGAATTCTCTGTTCCAGGCTATCTTCCTCTGTCGAAAAAAATATATCTAGGATACATATGCATGGAATTAGTGTTTACACCCGAGAAAATATTCCAATTGCGATGGAATTGTCTCTTGAGTCTTCAGATGATTTTTTCATGTGCTTTTGACTTTCGTTATTTCCCTCTGTTAGCTATCACTTTTTCCTTTATCACTCTCCTTCTCAGGACATATCAGGCAAACTTTCTAAATATAGAAATGGCTATCTCTCTCTCTCTCTCTCTCTCTCTCTGCATTTATCTGAGAATATTTTTTGTGTTTGATGATTTTAACGCTCATCACGTCAAGTGGTTCAAGCATTGTAATGTTACTGATGATGTCAGTATTCAGACTTGTAATTCTTCTGTTGCTCAATATCTCACTCAACAATGATAAAGGAGAATGTCTTTGTTGTAGAATTTCTTAAAATTCTTCTCTTCACTCATCTAGAGAATCTTTGCTTGATTTTACACTTGTAACTGAGTCTCGATTGAGTTAACTACATATAACTCCGTTCATGGTTTCTGATATCATCTCGTGGACGATTCTATCCCCGCTATAGTCCTTAAGATATGTGATCCTGAACTGGCTCCTGTTCTCTCTAAACTCTACAATAAATGCCTTGCAGCTTCTTGCTTTCCTGCGTGTTGAAAATCCTATTCTGTAGTTGGAGTCTTAAGAACTATCGGCATTCTACCACTTTTTAGCAAACTACTATAAGTTCTAATCAACTCTGAATTGATTAAACATCTCGCATCACAGGGTCTTCTTTCAGATAAGCAATATGGCTTGCGCTTCTCTAGGTCAACTACTGATTTATTAACGATTATTGCTGAAAGAGACTACAAATATTTAAATAAGAATGGTGAAGTTTGGGTTGTTGCTTTAGATATCTCGAAGGTATTTGCTCTTCTTCACAAGACGAATTTGAACTGATTCAATTTTTCTAATCAAATTGCGAAATGAAAGTTGTATTGACGGGATATTTTTCTCGATCTTTTCGCATTAATGCAAGTGTCCTCCTCCTTGGACCTATGGTGTTTCAAATTTTCATTAACGACATTCCTGATGTTATAAGTTCTCAAGTCTGTATCTGTGCTGATGACACACTTATTCACTCCTGTTTTAATAGTAAGTCTGATCGATTCGATAAATTCAAATTGGCAGCAGATCTCAAAAATGAATTACATTCTGTTGTTAACTGGGAAAAAGAATGGTTTGTTAATTTTAACACCTCCAAAACAAAACTAATCTCTTTTAATTGTCAGAGAGCGAATCCTTTTTGCCTTCCATCAGCATGGCTGATGCTAACCTCCAGGAGAATGACACATTGGCTTTTCTCGGGCTAATGTTTTCCGCTGATATGAAATGGAAAAAATCTTGTATTCGTTTATGCACTGAATAATGATGCCACATATGACCTAGCGCCTTTGCTATGTATTTAGAAATTTTTGATAAGATACAAAGAAGAATCTACAACGTTATTGGTCCTAACTTGGTATCTCGACTTCAGTCACTTTCCCACCGATAGAATATATCTTCCCTATGCCTTTTTTACATAAATATCTTCATGGTAAATGTTCTGATGAACTTTGTTCTCTGGTATTTAAACATTATGATTTTAAGCGCTTTATTAGACTTGCGGCAAGATCTCATAATTTTACAACTGAAATGATTTATGTAATATTTAATCCTATGTTAAGAGTTTCTTCCCTCGCACTTCTCCCTTGTGAAAATCTCTTCCGGCTTCTTGCTTTCCAGTCGATTTTGATCTTCAAAAATTTAAATGCAATGTCAATCGTTATCATCTGTCATCTTTCTGTTATTTTTTATTGTTCTCTCTCTTTAATAATGTTTTTATCATATTCTTTCATAACCTCTTGCATCTTTGTTTTTTATTCATTTCAACCCAAGCAAGACAATAATTGTCTTACTTGGGTGAAAATGATTTAAAAAAACAATTTATTTCAGTAACCTTTTCTTTATAACCAGGTGGATATAAATTTTCTCTGTGATTTCCCATATATACTTTGACAAAGCAGTATTATTTTGATTTTTTCCAAAAGTCCTGAACGTCTGTTTCAATTGCAGTTAAAACAGACGTTCAATAACATCAATGCTTTCATATTTTAGCACTGCCATGTATATGATATTACTTGCTTGGCAGTTACTATTGAGGGCGTAACCGCTCAAAATTTTACGATTATAATTGCTTTGGCTATTTGTTAACTGCTTTTTTAATATTTATTTGTTATGTGTTTAAATTATTTTCTCTATGTTAAATATACATTTATCACATGCAATGATTAATATAAATATGACTAAGATATCTGAATAAATTATGTAAGAGAAAATACATGAAAATCAGTTGCACGTTGAAATTTTTTATTTTCTTGTTCAATTTTCGCTTCTTTTACGTGAGAATTATCAAAACAAAACTGAAAAAGGTCGTTACCAAGGCAACGGTGATACATACATAGGCTGTGTTTAATTTTGAAAATGTTAATAATAAAAAAAATTTTAAAATATATCTGCGAACAAGTCAATAAGAATTGTATATAAGAAACAGGTTAAAATAAATAGTTAAATATGAAAATAATATGAAAGTCATGGTGAGAATATATATATATATATATATATATATATATATATATATATATATATATATATATATATATATATATATATATATATGCCCTTCTACTAAGTAAACCGCGTTGCAGACGGATGCCCAGTCACATTTCTGTTCTTTCAACATTCACAGAACCAACTTGCGGTTGATGCTGCAACTCTGCAAAGTGGGGCTTGTTTAGAGTTTCTTCTATTCGATAATGTTTTAACCAATCTCCCCCTATATATATATATATATATATATATATATAGCTTGGTTAAAAAACAAGAACAAACGAAAGGGTACGAAGGGGAATCAGTACGACAAAGATTTATTAAATATTAACTATATGACAGGAGTGAAGCACGGAGAGAAAGGTTTTATGTTCGAAATTTTTGGACACATCTGTGTCCTTCATCAATGATCCGAGGAACAAACAGAGAAATGAGAATTACTCATTCACAAATATTTTTTGTAGATTTGGTATTATAAAAAAAATATTATTAAAAACCAAATCTCCGTCTGTTTCCTAGATTTGCGAAACTGTTTACTATATATATATATATATATATATATATATATATATATATATATATATATATATATATATATATATGTATATAGTTTTTTATATAAAAGATATAATCGTATTTTATATAAACTAGATATTTGTTGCTGGTAAAAACGGGAAGAAGAAGAAGGTAAACTAGAAAGGATTCTAAATATTCATTTTGCTGTTGTTGTTGTTGTTATTATTATTATTATTATTATTATTATTATTATTATTGCAACAATAACTACAGAAGGTAGCGCAAGATACGACAAAAAATATAAATATTATTGTTATTTATTTTTGGCAACCATTTTTCCCTCCATCCGATGTATGCATCATGTACGTGCGCGCACACGCGCCTGTGTGTCTATGTATGTGTGTGTGTGTGTGTGCGTGCGTAGAGTTTGTGGTCTTAAGAAGTAGTTTATACCGGAACATTAAACGTGTGCCAGATGGAATTTCAAGCCCTTACTTGAGGGAAAGCGGTCTTCTTACTAGGTTAGTTTTTTGGGAAGATACTTCCCTCTACCACCTACCCCCACGCCACATTCGAGGAGATAACATCATGACCCGGGGGTTTGTTTTGTTTTTAAGTTTCCATTTGGAGAGAGAGCGAAAGTGATAGCCCAAATGAAACAGGGGGAGTAGGAGAGAGAAAGGAAGAGAGAAAGAAGATTATGGACAAAAGTCATGTTCAGGATGCCCTCACGTAGAGACGCCTTATTAGCATATTGTACTGTAGATCAAGCCGACGTCTTGTGGTATGGTCCCAGTCGGTAGCTTATCAAGAACAGGTTAAGAAACACCAGAGGGAAAAGAACATTTCTGACAACTTCTATGATTCAATTTCATATCAAGAAGAGTTAATGTCTCAAAATGTATTCCTTCAAAAATCAATATTGTTTTAATGACGACGAAGCTAGTTTACAATTCTCAAAGAGATTTTTATTTTCCATCTTCTCTCCCTTCATCTTCTTTGTTTTCATTTAAATATTATTATGCCTCCAATTTTTACTTTATTCTTGATAACTTGAAGAGAGAAACGGAGGACAGTTGAAAAGAGAAACTAATTCAACTTGAAATGAGAAATGAAACGATTCGTTCATCTTTTTAAAGATGAACGAAATTCCTGTTGAAAGACAACGCAGGGAAAAATCTATAATAATCAAACTATATGAAGATTGATGCAACACACCAGAAGGGTAAATTGCAACTGTGTAGAAAGAAACTGTCAATATTATAATAGGAAAATGCAGCACTGGAACGAGAACAAAAATAAACATGGTAGAGTGGGAAAGGTGATGTACGAAGAATTACCCAAGTGAATGGGTTTTGATTATGCAAGTCAATGTTATATATACAAATTAAAATCTGTTTTAAAGAACACAAAACATCTTCCAATTCAGGTCAAGAGGCTAGATTTAGTTACTCCGGACAGAAAAAAAATATGTCCAATATTACTGACCCAGCAGACAAAATAAAATTGCAGAATTGGGTAAATACCTATAGCTTCCTAGAATATATAATAATGTATAAAATCTAAAGATTGACGCGATTGGAATAGTCTTAAAAAGTGTTGTGAGTTGTAAGAATATAAGAAAGGTTTGAAATCATCAAAATTAGCAAGAATACTGAAATATAGAGGGGACTTGCTGTTACTCGTATTTATTTGAAAATTCAATTATTACAGAAATGAAAATTCAGTGATTACATAAATGAAAAAAAATCCCAGGCCGTAACAAGGGGGGAACTACAATAACTGCAGTAGGAGAATATCCACCCGATATCAAAAGTGAGATTTATCAAAGTGATTCACTGCCCCACAAGATATCTCTTTTACATCCATTCACTCAAATTATTTAAAGAAGAAACTGAGATAAAAATACTTATGTTTTGTTATTTATTTTGTTTTTATTAAAAGGCTAAAAATTCAGTTAGAATGAACGTTAAAGTCTAATGTTGCTCTGAGCTTCGTTACAACTTAGATACATTTGAAGTGATGAATCTTGCAAGCGACAATACATACATAACCAGATTATAATACACAAACACGTGGACATATTTAGATATATAAACGCGCAAAAAAGCGAACGAAACAGGAAATATGTGTCCACGACCCTAAAAAAGTAACAAAAAACCGACAACATATACATACAATGAAAGACACATATAAGCTGTTATACACACATACATTGATAAAGACACACACATATACACACCAAGAAATATTCGAAATATTTGAAAGTGTTAGTAAACGAATTCAAACATACTATTAAAATATAACTTACACGGTCAAAAATATATAGAAAAATTGGTTCAATAGATAAAATTTAATATGGATAGAATAGAAAAACAAATATTCGTCAATGAACAACATGTTTCTTTTTTCAGTTTCTCCTTTAAATAATTTTATAATTTTTAAAATTAATACAGATTAAATTTAAATTTTAAACTTGTAAATTTTAATTTTTAATTTTATAGCAAAATTTAAAATTAATTAGAATGATTTCTATTTTAGTCTAACCCTTACATTAAAACATTAATTATTATAACCAAGGTTAGTTGTCAAGTTTTTTGAATTCTCATATACTTGCATTTTGATTGCTCATTGCAGCTTATGTAACAGCGTTTTCCCTAGCGAGGGGTGTTTGATTGATTTGAACCTTTTAAAAGACTTTATTATACTTTCAATACCATCACATGATAAGACACCAGAAGTGTTGAAACAAAATGGCTATTTTTGTAGAAATTTTATAACATATTCATGTTATAATTTTCGAATAAATAATTCTTATATATATATATATATATATATATATATATATATATATATATATATATATATATAATTTTAGGATATTACAGCAAAAACATGTCAGAATCGCTACATAATTGAAGTTGTGTTTCAATGCATAATAATGCTTCTCCTCAGGCGATTGTAAATTACTGGTGAGTGAACGATTAATTTGGTGTCAAAAGCATAATACATCCTCATTTTTTGAAAAAATAAAACTTGAGGGTTTTATACTGATTAATCAGTCGAATATGACCTACACTGAATTCAAACTAAGCAAAAAGGGAAAAAATATTAGAAATTATTACCTAGGAAATGTGTTATGACCAATAGCTGTCATCTAACAGCAGCCATAAATTAACTTAAAGACTGATACAGATGGTTAAATAAAATGTACACATGCCAGACAATCAACTTTCATAATAAATAAAAGCAGAGTGTAGAAAGGTAATTTAACAGAATGCTAAACTATTTGTGGATTCCTAAATATTTTTTTTTGTAGTTGACAACTAATATATATATATATATATATATATATATATATATATATATATATATATATATATATATATATATTGTTGTGGATTCCGGGATGAATCCGATATCAATGAATAACAAACGCCAGGAATGGATAAGGAAAATAAATGTATTAACGTAATAATACAAACTGGTAATACGGGTTAGTAGATCCAGGAATGCGGGTTAGTAGCGCTAATATATATACAGTCTTGGTATTGAAGTATCGCGGTATGACTCCTTACTGAGTCTACGTGCTCGCTAACGGCGACTCTTGTGCTACCCTCCTCTATTACAAACACAAGGCCGAGTTTAACGTGGGCATTCCCGAGCCCGTAGGCTCGGCCAAAAAAAAAATATGCCCGTAGAACTCGTATAAATGCGATCGGGTTGGTCAAACTCACCGAACGAGACTCCCCCCTTCGTCGGAGCCTCGTCCGTGTTCCAGAGATTTCGACCATCTGGCCGAGAAGGCGTCGCCGTCTCCTCTATTACAGGCTGTCCGGGTATTCACTGGTAGTAGTATATGTATACCTTGGGTGAGTCCATTTGTGTGAAAAGGGGAGACCCCTCAGTACCCCCTCCTTAAATCCCTTTTGGGGGGTAGTTAATATCTTTTCCTTTCTCCTATGGTCGACAATTAGAGGCACTGCAAATTTTCTCTTCCTGATAGTCCTTCCAATTTCTGTGTCTTTTTGTGGTCTTTGAATCTCAAAAACTTCAAAGAACGCCTCCATCAACTCGTCATTTTCTGAAGGTGACGAGCTTGGCTCTTCAACCCATCTTTTTTGTATTTGTTTTCTGTGGGTAATTTTTTCGCCTTTTGTGTACATAACGTTTTCTGACTCTTGTGCTACCCTCCTCTATTACAGACTGTCCGGGTATTCACTGGTAGTAGTATATGTATACCTTGGTTGAGTCCATTTGTGTGAAAAGGGGAGACACCTCAATATATACATATGCGGAAATTGGATGATAAAATGAAAGAAGTTTATTTGTGACGTGTTTCATCCTTCCTGAACGAGAGGTGCTGGAGATGTTTTTTTATATCTAGCCGAATTCATTCACAGTCTTTTTATTTCCATCACTTTTGTTAGTAGGTATCCCACAATATGATAACTGAAGATCTACCAGGTATGGTGGAATATTGTAATCTACAGTAAAATCTACAGTGAAATTTTTGTAATCTACAGTAAAACCTACAGTAAAGTTTTTGCACCCTGTCTGGGAGCAAAGATTTTACTGTAGATTACTTTGTGGTGAAAGCCCTCTATAGACATTTTCGTCGTAGTGAATTGTTTTCTTCTTTAATCACAGTAAAGTAAAAATTCTAAAATCCCCAGCACGGCTCGTTCGAACGTATGCGTAGTCGTACCAGCATAACAAATTTAGTCCGATGAAGTCCTATAGTACGAAACGCATCAGAAGTACATTGGCATACAATTACCACAATATTGTTCTTGATATATAAAAATATCTCATATATATATATATATATATATATATATATATATATATATATATATATATCATGCATACATACATACATATATATATATATATATATATATATATATATATATATATATATATATATATATATGTATGTATGTAGGGGGAATCTATCATCAACACATCTGTCATCCCCACCACTAAAACCAAATTTAATGATTTTATTTCCACTTAAGTAGAAATTCACTTTTGACAATAGTCCAAAAATGAGATCAAGACTACTGAAAATGAACAATGAAACATCAAAAGAACATAAGGAAATTTATTCCTTGAAAAATTGATTCCTTTAATTTTCCTGACAAAGGTCACGAGATCGGAAACCCGTAGCAAAAATATGAAGAATAAAATATAATATATACACTCAAAGAAATCCACATTATAGCCAAAA
>OZ038494.1:31086492-31091492 GCA_964036315.1 Acanthosepion esculentum | reverse complement strand
ATTGAATTTTTCCAAGAAATGAATGAAAATTTATTCTACTACGTTATGCACCCTAGTAAAACCAACTGTACTTTGTACTCGCTTGCCTGTTTGCACTTCACCCCAAAATTTGGTTTCGATCGGTCAATGTACAACTATTTTAGAGGATGTGGCCGACGGACTAACAGAATTTTATATATAGATTGTATTAATATTATAGATGTCTTCTTACCTGAATGTTAAACTACATTAAAAAATAAATGTTTATAATTAAATTATTGGACATTTATGTTTAAATAAGATTTTATTGAAAGAAAGTCCTACTTACCCAGTTAGATTGTGTTCGCATAAAGGTCTACCTCTTGTCATTCCGATTATGTTAAAAGCAGTTTATTAAACCTTTCGCAGTAAAGATTAAATGTACCAAATTCGTTTTATGTTTACATTTCAAAAAATGCTTAACGTGTTCAAATGAAAATTGTTCATAGAAAAAGAGTATCATAAATCTTTTGATACGTTTTGTGAATATATTTTTCATTGAATTGAATTACTATAGAAACACGCAATGACAATAGAAGTTGATGCTGATATCTCAATCATTTTTACTGTTAAAAAATTGTAATATTGTCAGTAATGTAACCTGCACAATGAGGGCAATGTATAGAGATATAAAAGGTTAATGCTTATATTTTATATGACGCTTCTCATTCTCAAAACTTGACCTGATAAGGATAATTGAAAGTCGACAGGCAATGATCTAGTTTTGGTCAAGGAACGTGTCAAAGCTACCAGTTAAGATTTGTGGCATTATTTGCGCTTGTCTTTCGGAATTTCTGAGCTTGTAACCATCTCTGGTGCATGCTTTTTCTTTTGTTCTATGCCTTTTTCTCTATGACCGATTAAAATGAGAACGGCTATCAACCATAAAACGCCGACTTTATTGTACCTTTTGTTATAATGTTATATCAGCCGATATAAGTAACGGATTTTAAACTAGGCTTTAAAACCACTGAAGCTGATTGCTGTAATTGGGATGTAGAAGGAATTAAAGTAAAATAAATTACAATTCAACTGTCTGAATTTCTGGGATTAGGAGTTATCATTACTTACATTATTTATAATCAGACTAATATCCTCAACTTTGTTGTTATTATCCTAATGTTTCTGTCAATGTACATTCTGGATTTCTTTTTTCCGTTTGAGTGATCTTCAGGGAATTTCCAACTCAACCTTTTATTTAACCAATCAGGACACAATATTTTCATCCCACTCTCCATGTCTAGGGATATCTCGCTTTGTTCTCTTTTTTTTTAGGATTGTTCAGATATTACCTGTCCTGTTTCAACAGTGTCTGTACTACTTGGCTCTGGGATTGAACACACAATGTTCATTTCTATACTTGGCTTTCTGGCGCAATTGTCAGAGCCTAGCATGAGTGCCGATTTAAAAAAATCTTTTTATCTTCAGTGTTCTATCAATTATACTTTGTTTCACAAAGGATCAGCCATACTTGACTGTATAGATTCTCTGCGGACTACGGCTTCTCGATGTCCTGCAAGCTCTAATTGTAGTAGATGGAATTATGGAATAGTTGTTTCTCAATATTTTCTCTTGTTTCATGCGTAAAAATTAACACGAAATCTTTTGATTCGTGCATAAGGATAAATACATGCAGACATGCATATGCCGTATATGCTGGCGACAACCCCGAAATGTTCAAGTTGATGTTTAAATGACATAGCCTGAAACCTACATTTTAATGTAGGCTTCGAGATATATTCGCCGTACAAGACGACCGCCCGACAAATCGTATTTTAAAGTGTATTGTATTGAATTTATTAAATAAATTCATTAAGCATCGAGATCTCATCAATTTACAGTTGTGCTGGGTAGATGTAGGCGTAAAATTAAATGCAATGTCAATCGCTATCTACTGACCACCTGATTACTCTTTCCTCGTCCCGCTCATTATTAATATTTCTGTTCCTAATTCTTCCATATCCAGTAACCCCCTTGTGTCTTAGTGGCTTTACTGCCTTGCATGGGGTGAAATCAATTAAAAAAAATGCATATACTTTCTTTTCACTCAAGTTCTAGTGAAAAAAAAAACGGTGGGGAGATAGTGTCAATTAACTGCCACAATATACAATGAATGAGTGCTGTTACGGTAGCCTGAATGACTTTTCCCCCGCTAACCCTCCACTCGTTCCACTGTTCTCGAATGCGATCTTTAAACGGCTTGTTGAAACACATCTCCAATGTTACCAACTTATAAATTTAAGGTTCACATTTTATACGTGGATTTTAAGATGACCTCCTATTTTTTTTGGTGGGGAGGGAAATTTTTTAAGGTTAAAAAGTTGCCTTCTACGCCGATATATACGTTAAATAAATCCATTCATATATTTAAATTTATACCCCCTTATCAAAAAAGAATCTATCTCTACTGCATATCTGATTTAAAATTTCAGTAATTGTGTGTGTGTGTGTGTGTGTGTGTGTGTGTGTGTGTGTGTGTGTGTGTGTTTCAGGCTAGCACATTCCCAGGAGTCACCAGGCTTCTGCGTGTTTTTATCGCGTTATCATCTCCTGACAGATTACCAGCTCATGTTGAAGAGCTTCTATCTGACCATTAGCGCAACAATCGACAATTTCTGATCAGTTTCTTCAACACAATAGCTCACAAGTATTGAATCAACCTGTCTTGTGGTTTTCAGACACTTTTCAAAGTTGTCAGACGTCTCCTTAGGGTGACATTGATTCTTAAACAAAGAACAGCAGTGATGTAATTAATGTCGAAATGTCGGGTGATCATTGCATGAAATGTCTTCAAATTGCACAAATATATTAGGTTGGTGCAAAAATAATGTCGTTTTCTCACATGAAGTTGAACGTCAAAAAACGACATTATTTTTGCACCAACCTAATATCTATCTCACACTGTTCATGTCTATCTGTTTGTTTAAGAGAGTTTATTAATAATTTATAATTATCTTAATTTTAATGTGAAATTATCGCTGTATAATATCCCATTTATATCCTTAATATTCATCAATGAATATCTATCTATCTATCTATCTATCTATCTATCTATCTAATTATGCTTCTATCTATCTATCTATCTATCTATCTATCTATCTATCTATCTGGTAATAATAAGAAAGATCGTTAACGTTTAACAAAACACGTCAACCAAGAAATCATTTGAAGCTAAAGCGTTCAAAACGAAAAGATTTTCGCGAAAAATGATAAATATTTTTTTAAAAAGTAGTTAATAGATAAAATAAAAGTTTAAATTACCTATTTTTCGACTTGACATTTCGCAGAAACATCGTTCAGCTAGTCAGTGTAAGATAAATCTATCGAATTTACATACAGGATTTATTATTCATTTTTAAATAGGCTACATAAAAAAAGAAAAAAAGTTAAATTTTGGGTCCGTAGCATTTGTTATTTTTACTACTAGGTTACTGCTAGAAATTTTTATTTAGTCTATTTTCTTAACATTTTGTATAAATACCTTATATAACGGTAAAATTATAAAATACATAATCGTATCCTATGATTAAATGTTGGTTATTAAGATATAATGTTTTTAGTATAGAACAAATTTAAAAAAATAATTGACGTCAGTAATTAACGTTTTTATGTAACTTATTTAAAATGAATAATAAATGTGATATATGTCAATGAATTCAATTGAGTTATCTTATTCTAGCAGGCGGAATGCTGTTTCTGTGGAACTTCAGATTGAAAGATAAATCATTTGAACACTTATGTAAACTTCCACTTGATCTTGTGGCCTGAGTCCAAGCCAGACTTTTATCGATCCATTCGACAACGTTGCCCGACAAGTTCTTTCTTTGGCACCCACTTCTACTTTCTCCTTGTACTGTTCCTTGTTGGAGCGGCCTCCTCGTGATCTGCATACGTGGCTATATCGCTTCAGCGTCTTCTTTATTCTTCTAATGAATAACACTTTTTTCATGCACACGTCTTCTTTCGTGACGCAGTCGGTGTAGGCAATACCAAGCAGACGTCTGAAGCATATCATCTCTGCAACCTGGACCCGCCTTTGGTCCGTGACTCACATGCATACAGGAGACGAGAGCTTGTAACAATATCGGTTTATTGTTGAGAGTGAAATTTTTGTCTCTCCAGGATTGTTTTAGCGGGTGCGCCATCGGCGGCCGTTGTCAACGCAATTCTCTCATTGATTTCTGGCTTGGATCCATCATGGTTGATGATCGCACTAAGGTATTTGAACTGTTTCACTGTCTCCATTTACTGAACACTGACTGTAATTGGTGTCTTGATGAGTTGCTAACTGTTCTCACCAGATTTGTTTTCTTGTCGTTGATTTCCATGCTATATCTGGATGCCGTTTCGTCCAGACGCCTCACCGGCTAGACAATTCGCCTTCACTTCCGGTTAGTCCGTCGACGTCATCAGAAAAGCTGAGGTTCGCCTCATATACGGACTAATTTATATGTAAACAAGCACAAAAATGTATATGAACTATATATATATATATATATATATATATATATATATATATATATATATATATTTGGTTGTATATTGTCAGCAGCAGAATACCCAAACAAATGCTTTCCGGCGAGTTGCTATACGGCACACAACCCTAGAATAAACCAAAGGAGAGCTTCAAAGTCTATTTAAAATAGTCTTTTTCAGCCTGCCATAAAGAAGACCCTGAGTAGGAAACTACTGCTTGTGATGGAAATAAATAGAGGCATACGATTCATGAAGGCACTAAAACCTTTCAAGTACCTCCAATGGATTGGTCAAATATCAAGCTATGAAAGTCAAATCAAGAATCCAGCAATCCAACAATTTACATGTGATAAATGTGGCAGAATATGTCCATCCAATGCAGGCTTCATTAGCTACATAGAAAGCCATATTGATAGACCTTTCATTAAATTGCGATCAATACTACGCCGGAAATAATTTAACATGCAGGGTTATGTCAGCTCCTGAATGTAATTGCCAATGTGCAG
>OZ038494.1:31081492-31083992 GCA_964036315.1 Acanthosepion esculentum | reverse complement strand
TGTGTGTGTGTGTGTGTGTTTTGTGTGTACGCCTGTACATGTATTATGTGCCGGATATCGCAGTTATTTCTTTGCTTCGTAATTTTCTTTCCTTCTTATACTCTCTCACTATTCCTTTTCCTTCTTTTTTTTTCTCTCTCTCTCGGTTCTGATTATCAAAGGTAATGCTATATATATATATATATATATATATATATATATATATATATATATATATATATAATTTTTTTGCTGCTACAAACATTTAAGAAATTGAAATGATCACAGCCCAAATAAATCGACATGATATGTCTAAATATAAAATATATGCTTATTGGAATCTAAAGTTTTATTTACTGAATGATGGCAAAAATATATTTGCTCAGTTAAGACAAAAGCTGGTTATTTCTACACATATGTAAACAAAATTCAATCATTTGTATAAAAGATGTCTTGGATTTTCAAATTTTAAATTAATAAGATTACAAATGGTCCTAACGTTGATTGAACGCATAAAAATAAATGTGGAATCTGGAAACTGCAGAAATGCTCGCCCTTCACCTAAATGTCAAGATCGTTGACGACTCTGATGTGATGTCGTAAAGCCATCTGCGTGGCAAAAGAAACTACCTGAAGACAATTAAGATTCTTAAGACTTTTGGTAAGTAGCTCGGGTCAAGAACCTCTAGTACTCCATTGTCTAACTATATATCATAGGTGGAAATGTGGTCAGAAGATTATGGAATCTATTAGATAGCTAATCCACGCCTGCTCTGTAACATTTTTCAACACCCAACATGGAAAAATGCTGAGCGGACCATAGTTACAGTTTCTGGGAGAAATAGCGCATACTCTGACGTGATCATACAGTTTGAACAAGGCCAGTAAGGTGTCAAACAACTTCGTCTTAGGTCAACCAATCGTATAGATTTCAGGTACTTTCCAGTAGTACTGCACACTTGGATTGTCGCAGAAGGCCGAATGAGATACGTCCATGACTGTTTAGCTCAGAGCATATTTCTTTTATTTCTGTTTGTCATTACACGAGTATTATCATTTTATCTCTTGCTGAAATATTCTTCAAAGTTTCTACGATATTTTTTGGTTGCGCTCAATTTGCAAATACGTTTTGATCTGCTTGAGTCCAATTCTCAAATAATAATAATTATATATATATATATGTCGACACTGCGCATGGTCATTAAATTCTTGGTTCGTCTATTCATCTATGTCAGTGATTTCCTCACTGGCCTTTGAACGGCTTGTGTAGTTCACTAGTGATTCTGCTGTTATATTAAAATTGCAATGTATAGTTTTGTTTGCATAATTTCACCATCCTTCTAAAATGCCACTTGCTTATTTCCCCTCTTCACATTTTCCTTCTTTGTGGAGTTGTCTTCGGAGTGGAGTCGTATTCAAGGATTCCAAGGTAAATGGAACATTCATTGGTGTTCAATGACCACATAGTTTTGCCATGTTCAATTCCGTTTGTTGACATATGTCTTCTCTTGTGAATCACAGAGAATCTCCACGAAATGTAACTCATTTGATACGTATTTCTGCTAAGGGTTCACCTTCGTCGGTGAAGTCTTTTCTCCATTTATTGTTTTGTTTTTTATAGGGTTGATTATGAATTTTATCACTGTTCTGTTAATTCAATAATAATAATGAATTTTATCACTGTTCTGTTAATTCAATAATAATAATGAATTTTATCACTGTTCTGTTAATTCAATAATAATAATGAATTTTATCACTGTTCTGTTAATTCAATAATAATAATGAATTTTATCACTGTTCTGTTAATTCAATAATAATAATGAATTTTATCACTGTTCTGTTTAGGGCACTTTGAGGATCCAAGTGTGGGGAATCATGAGGTACCCTTAATTGTAGTCATTCTATTCAATAATACGAGTAGATGTTGAAAACATGTCGCCCTGACCAAGAAGTCCTTAAAAAGTCTCATATGTGTTCATTTCTTCAGATTCGGGGAAGTGCATTGAGCCGAGAAATTTTCAGTGACCCGTCGTAATAATTTTTCATCTTGATTTAACTTCTTTCACAGTCTAATTGAAGATATGTCACTTGTTTCTTTGATTCCCATTCTGCATCCTTAAAGTTTCTTCCTGCATGTAATCATCTGCTATTTGCCCAGTCTGGATGCTTCAGAATCAGGGAAATCATATGACAAATCTAAAATTCTTCGCATATCTGTGTTTTTCAGTGCCTTTTTTAAATAGGCTTTAACTGACTCACATTTTGCCAAATTTCTCCAACAACGATGAATTTCCACAGATGTTATGTTTTGTCAGTTTAACTCTTTATAAAATGCAACTTTTTGTTGCTTTGAAACGCTTGGGTTGTGTATATTTTATAACCTTTATCTTTTCCGTCTTCACTTGGTGAGGAATTTCAGAAGTCAAAGTATTGCTGTTGGCCATAGTTTTCTCTTATCTCATAAATAGTTTCGTCATCATTTTTCTATCGGCATAAGTCAGGTTATTATTATTATTATTAT
>OZ038494.1:30996492-31076492 GCA_964036315.1 Acanthosepion esculentum | reverse complement strand
TTCTTGTATAAAATTTCGACATCAGTCGTCCTTTTTAGCCCTTATTTAAGACCAAGTGGTATTATGTTTCCTAAATACTCACGCAATCTCTCCATTGCGTTTTCCGATTTAAAAAAAATTTGTTAATTGAAGATTTACAATTCTTTAAGTTTGTAATATTTATTGTGAAATATTTACAATAAAATCTGCTGAGGAGTGCGTGTAACATCCATGAAATTCAAAGTACAGAATAACGACCGTTCTTTATGCAAAAAATAAATAAATAAAAAAGAAATAAAAAAGAAGCTATCCTACGTATGTGTTTGGAGTGAAAAGGAGTCAGTTGATATGATTACTTTTCGATGGTTCAAACGAGTGATGTAAAAATGTTGTTTCTAATGCGAGTAATTGAAGGCGACAACGGTTGAAGTGTCCAAAATAGTTAAGAGATTCAGTATCGTACTGAATATATGCTCGTGTTGAAACGGCTAGCGATTCGCGAAGAGAAATTGGTGAGCAGAGTTTTAATTCCAGCCCAGATCGATATTTTCTCATAAATATTTGGAAAAGCTATAAATCCTACGACACAAGGAGTCACTGAGTGTGAAAGAATAAGAAAAAAGAGAAACATTATTAAGGAGCGTGAACAATAAAAGAAGGGAAAGAAAAGACAGCAGATAACGATTGACATTGCATTAAAATTTCTGAAGATCAAAGTTGGCTGGAAAGCATGAAGCTAGAAGAGAGCCCCACAGGTGAGAAGTGCGATAGAAGAAACTGTTATCATAGAACCTGCGAGTGCATCCAGCCAATTCAACTGTTGATGAGACCTTGTAAATTGATGAGACTTTGTTACCAATCTAGTACTGCGTTTAAATTCATAAAGTCTAGGTACCATAGGGGAAAGTTAATTCAAACAATTACAATGAAAGTATTTATAGAAAAGGCACAGGGAAGCTACATTACAGCGGTGGGAAAGTGACTGAAGCCGAGATGCCAGGTCAGGACCAAAAACGTTGCGGATTCTTATTTGGATCTTATCAAGAATCTTTAAGTATATAGCAGGGGCACCGGACCAAATGTGGCAGTAATAACAACTTTGAATGCACAACCAGTTGCTATTGATAATAAGTAGATAGACACTCTTCTGTCTAAAGATGGTGGCTCGATTAAAACAGACGAAACGCTAAATCAGCGTCGCCAATTTTTCTTTCTTGGAGCTGGCATTATCATCTTTTTCAGTAGCTTAGTTCCTGTAAAACTGCATCTATCGCTTTCACTGATTAATGTTTTTTTTTTTATTTCATAAATAAGAAAGCTAGAAATAGATGCTGATTTACAGGAGCTAAAGTCACTGAAAAAGAAATAGATTTTGCTTCAAAATAGATAATTGACAACTCTGCCCAGACTGTGTTTCAAATACTTAAGTCACATGAATTACGTAATCTGCCGCAGGCGGAGACAGCGTGTTTTTTTCTCTCTCGAAAAGAAAGAAGGTATTACAGCTTGGCTGGCAAATTTTCACTCGTCTACTGAATTCAGCAAATATTGGAACTTCAGATTAACATTTATTCTGGCTTTGACAGAATTCTCTTCATGAAAAGCCGTCAATATTGTGGAAAACAGCAAAAGGAAAAAAGAATAATTCTTTGCTGAGACAGAGAAATTGTTATGAAAGAATGAAATGTTGAAACTGACTGAATGTATCAGAAGATAGCGAAAGAAAGTAAATATGTTGTTCAGTAAAGTTAAAAGAAATTGTCTTTTATCTTTACTTAATAAACCGAACGAACTATTTGCGTTTTACATACACACACACACACACACACACACACACATATATATATATATATATATATATATATATATATATACATACATATACATACATATATATATATATATATTCATACATACATACATACATACATACATATATATATATATATATATATATATATATATATATATATTCATACATACATACATGCATACATACATATATATATATATATATTTATATATGTGCGTGCGTTCGTGTGTGTCTGTGTGTCTGTGTGTCTCTGTGTGTGTGTGTGTGTGTGGTGTGTGTACTAGAGAGTGAGTGAGAGAGAACCTAATTTCTTTCTTTTCCATTGTGTGGCATTTCTCCATCAGACAATCCAGACTACGAGGCTGGAAAGATGAAAGTCATTTTGGTAAACAAGTTTGAGAATCAATCAATATCTGCTTAACTACCAAGTCAACCTAATGAATTTTCTAAATATTTTAATTCTTTTTTTTTTTCAACAATCTTTTCTCTAAAAAAACAACACAATTTTACTCGTTGTCGCTGTGTTTACATTTATCAAACGTTATGCTTATATTTTGAAATCTTTTTCCCGCTCCCGCTTAAAAGAGAAAGATTTCAACAGGCAGAAAAACACATCCCGTTCATTGGGTTCGTTTTTATCGTCGTAAATTTGAACTGAAAGCTCTCAAATCACGTCGACTATCTAATCGTAACAATACATCAAATAACATTAATTTACCTACGAAAACAATATCTTTTTCGCCCCCGCACACTTTCTCTTGTGTTTTTTGTCTTTGTTAGGGAGGTGGTTAATTTCCTTGCTTTTAGTAGGTGCTCGAGCCCGGCTCAGAGCTAAAAGGTCGTTTGCAGATTCTCTAAGTCGGCCTCGATGGGTCTACCCACTTTCGAATTAGCGAACTGGTAATTTGAGATCTACGAGAAAGTGCTAATCAGGCCCACTTCTTAAAATCTGGTCAAAATGGACAAGTTTCAGGAAGGGTTTCAGGGTCAGGCCGAAAACTTTTCATATTTGTGAGTCTCTCTCTCTCTCTCTTTGTGTGTGTGTGTGTCTGTGCATAGTCGAGGGTGGATGAATACATTTCTAATAATTCATTATAGAGTACCAAATGTAATGTTCTCCATGCCTGCGTTGTTGAAGATGAATATTCGTGGGATGGGTTAAATTGACAAAGAAGGATTTTATGGAAATATCAAGAGGAAAACCTTTTATGCCAACGCGTTTCGTTACATGAGGAATTTTATCAAAGCGAGATTAGAAGTTGTTGAAACTTGACGTATGGTTCGTTCTACTTCGTCGCCATTGTTGAGTCTTGACTCAATGTTGAATCTCGCCTATTGCATGGAATAATAATGCAACACAAAATGTACTTAGAACAAGAATGTATTATAACAAGAAAGTGTACACAATAAGTACATATAGTATTTCTGTATATTTCTGGGAAGACGTTCCTGGAGAATGTGTTGACTAGTCGCAGTCGATCAGAGTCTCTAGTTGGATCTCGTGATTCCTTTTCTCTCGTCTTCCGGTACCAACCATTATTTATATAGTTGATAGTCACCTATGCAGATTAGGTGGATCCTACACAACAGAAGTGTATAAATCTGTGTATAACTACAAGCTATTAAGTAAAATTTCTACACTTGCCTTGATAAAGTTTCTCAAGGAACGAAACGCGTTTGCATAAAAGTTTTCCTCGTCATTTCTTATTGGATTTACATATTTTATATTAGAGAGAGAGAGAGAGAGAGAGAGAGAGAGAGAGAGAGAGAGAGAGAGAGAACATACACAGGGACAGCATCTCACGTTGTTAATTTTTCAACCAATTCACGTTGTTTAAAAAACGTTGATATTCAAATCTTTATAAAAATGCGTCGATATTTTCACGAAGACCTCAGATCCCCAGGAGATTGATGCCTTGGGATTGTCGGGAGTAAAAAGTTTCTTAGTTGCGACTTTTTTGATAAAATTATTAATTACACGAAGCTGTCTCTTCTTTTGGTTGGCTACGTCAGGCAACGGGTGCATTGGCTCGAGGTTGCCTGTGGTCGCATGGGTGATATGTAAGCCTCGTCAGATCGAAGTGCTGTACTCCGTGATCGTATCCTTGAAAACATGGGTCCAGTGAAAAAATTTTGCGAACGTTTCCATTATCCAAAATAATGGATGGGCCAGTTGGCATTGACTGTTTCGGGCTTTAGGACATCAATAGACTCAACAATTGTGAAGCTCTTCTCTAAATACAGCCAAGTTAAGCGTAACACGAATCCTGGCATAGCCAAGACATCACATATGAAATATTGTCTTCATCAAGTGGGACGTTGTATTTGGATATCACTTTAATGTATGTGCCATTTAGAATGGCACATTTACAATTTTTGAAGAGAGTGAATGATTTGCCATAAAGAAACAAAATTTGATTCCATTTTAATCTGTTATTGACGGAGATGATGGAAAGTAAAAGAAAAAAAAATATTGATGAATTTGGCTAGATTGCAAGGCATTCTTTCAAAAAATGTTGAAACTACCAGCGTCTCTCGTTCATGCGCATGTGTAATCACAACAACGTCAAGAAGCCCAGTTCCTAACGGATGAAACGCGTCACAAATATTTTTTCCATTGTGTGTTACAATTTCCTCAATATATCATTTGCAAAATTAGCAATTACCTGAACAATACAAAAGAATTGCTGTTTATTAAATAAGATTTATTGTTATTGTTGTAAATTCATTCTTGTCGTCTTCACTTTTTGTATCTGTAAATTTCTTATTGAAAATATTTTCTGAATACTTTCAGCTTCACCAGATTTTCACCATGTTTCTGTGGAAACGTCAGATCATAGGTGCCAAACATCGTAGCAGGAATCGTTCGAATATTTCATATTTTATTCACATCTTCATCTTTTTCGCTCAAGATCTGTTTCCACCTTTCACAAACACACTCACACGGTGGTTGTTTTACGATAGAGAAACATTTCATTTCTCTATGGAAATATCATTGGAGGCTTTCATAATATATATATAAACAGAACTTCTACCCTTTGAATAATGCTACTAAATTAAATTGTTTACTAATACTGTAATAGATTAACTCGCGTTTTTTTAAATATTGTATTGGTTTACAAAGTTTATCTATCTATCTATCTATCTATCTATCTATCTATCTATCTATCTATCTATCTATCACGTCATATTTAGTTGGTAAACGTGTTTGAGTAGATATGCCTGTATTTTTTTAAACAGTGAAATAAATGTCTACCGGTCTAGAGATCAAAATTCTTACTAAAAAAATGTGCCTTTCAACAGGAACCGATTCACTTCCTGTTGGGAAGTAGGTTTTTATTTAGTCAGACTTTCAATTGCACGCCCGTTAGAAATTATTTCTACTATTTAAAAATCAGGGATGTCCGATCAAACCCGTGTATCCACTTAATATGACATTTATAATAAGAATAAATAATATCGAATTAATAAAACAAATCCACTAAATCCTTAAAAAATTTCCATGTAGCTATCGTGTGTGTGTGTGTGTGTGTGTGTATATATATATATATATATATATATATATATATATATATATATATATATATATATATATATTAATAAATACACTGCCCGATATAATATAACAGGGCTACTTAAGTATATATATTAATAAATATACATATTCATATCATATCGCTCACCGGTGCACATCTTGGAGTTGTGTGCGCAACACAATCTCCAGGCGCTGTGTAGAGACTGACGGTTCCATAATTTAAATTTTATTAAAAATATCTTGTTCAAGCAATGCTGGCGCCGTCCATCTGAGGCGGATACAGAAAACAGTAAATCAAAAGTAAATGAATGGCCGTTGTGTGTAAAGAGGCTTCAATAAAATCTATTATTATTGTTGTAACAGAAGTCTCTGCTTCAATTCTCGTTTCTCAATGGATTTCTTCTAAGTTTTTCAGTATCTTCCAAACATCTTTCGCAAAACTGTCTTTCCAATGCAGGTATATTAACCTGTACAGCTTGTGTACTTATACTTGGGTATATACGCATTTCCTTCTCTTTTTTTTCGACCCTGCCTTTTTTTCTCTTTGTTCACGCGGATATGTTAAGATCGGTAAGCGTTTGCGGGTGTGCACATCTATTAGGAGGAGAAGAGGGAATATCTGTTGGGGGTGGTTTGCTTGTTGGTTTGAACTCGGCATGGGGGAAAGAGTGCAACTGGAAATGGTCAGGGTGACAAATTTGGTGTCATCACTGAAATGATTTTCATCGGATGATCCTCGCGCGTTGCACTCTGAATTAGAAATTTTGACAATCGCTTTCTATCGGACAAGTGTACACACACACACACACACACACACACACACACACACACACACACACACACACACACAGATAATTTTTACATATTTTGATATTTTTTAGAGTTTTTATATCGCGGCATGTGTGTGTATTAATGATTACATGTTTATATGTGAGGAATTTATTGAGTTCATACCTACTTATGAATAAATCTATAAGTCTATAAATATCTAATTACGTAAATAACATTATCTTTTTTATACAGGCTGTTAAAATCTATCTATCTATCTATCTATCTATCTATCTATCTATCTCACTGTTCATATCTAACTATCTATCTATCTATCTATCTATCTATCTATCTATCTATCTATCTATCTATCTATCTCACTGTTCATATCTATCTATCTATCTCACTGTTCATATCTATCTATCTATCTATCTATCTATCTATCTATCTATCTATCTATCTATCTATCTCACTGTTCATATCTATCTATCTATCTATCTATCTATCTATCTCAGTCTAATTCTATATATATATATCTCTCTCTCTCTCTATCTATCTATCTATCTATCTATCTATCTCAGTCTAATTCTATCTATCTATCTATCTATGTCAGTATTTTATCTATCTATCTATCTATCTATCTATCTATCTATCTATCTATCTATCTATCTATCTATCTATCTATGATATAATGATATATAATTTTGTACAATTTTATATATCAACAAACAGTATTTACAAAAATATGATAAACTGGAAAATTTCTTGTGACGCGTTTCATCCGTTAAGATGTCATCGGACTGGACTTTGTTGATGTTGTCACGTCTACACATGCGCACAAAACGAGAGACGCGGGAAGTTTCACAAATAATAATGTTAAATGGACTTTGCAACAGAAATTGAAATTTTAGATTTAGTGTTAAGCGTCCCTGCATTTTCAGCGTATCAAATAGATCCAACATTTTTGTTTCGTTCCTGTCTGCTACATATATTTGACCGCAACAATAAAATTTTATTTAGTCTGTAGAAGTCTTTTCGAAGGACGAAACTCGTCACATATGATTTTTCAATTTTATCATTCAATTACCCACCATTTGTCTAATATATAAAGCTTATGTATCATATTCTTCCCTCTCATATACATGTGTGTGTGTGTGTGTGTGTGTGCGAGTGCGCCCATGCGCGCGTGTGTGCGTGCGTGCGTGTAATTTGGAGACACTTAGACGGCGGCTTACCGGATAATCAGCTTTGCAGCGAAAAGGTCGTAAGTGTTGGAATGAAGAAACGTACTCTCATTCAAAATGGTAAATCTAAACGAATTGATGGCGGGATTGTTAAAATGTCAATCATTTCAATGAGATTATGTTCCTATTTGTCTTTAGAGAGAGAGAGAGAGAGAGAGAGAGAGAGAGAGAGAGAGAGAGAGAGAGAGATGGAATAATGAAACTACGTCGAATTATTCCAAGAGAAAAAATATGAAATATGCAAGGTACTATCAACACACGCACGCGGGCTTACAGCTGCATCACGGTGTATCACCGATTCTCGTACGATCACCGAAGTTAAGCAACACCGAGCCTGGACAGTATTTAGATGGGTGACAGCTTGGGAATACCAGGTGCTGTAAGCTTGGATGTGCGGGTTTTGTAATGAATATTGGTTCGAAATTGTTAATCGGATAACTGAGTTCCAATTCTAGTTGGATTTGTGATATTCACCTACGCAAATACGTGACTTGGAAAAAAGTAAGAATTCACCTTTTCTCTCTCTAGCTATGTCTTAATTATTAAAACTTATATCACTAAAACATTATTATCCCCCCAAAAAAAAATTCTTGCAATCTAAAATATTTTCTGGCTATAAATGACCTACAAAAACGAATCAATCAATCTATAGCCGCATACTATGCACACGTATAGATAGTTGTGTTATATATATATACACACACACACACACACATATATATCATTGAATAATACAGATATCCTATGTTTATTTTTATAATAATCCTTTCAAAGTTCTTTAATAAGTTTCTGATTATAGTCCTCATTTTTGTTGCCATATGTATCACAACCTTTCGGCCGTTGTATGCTCCGGTCTTCTTCAGTTGGTTAGAATGTCGAACTGAACCCTTTATTTCGCTCGCTGGGGTAGACTGTTCTAGTTCCACGTGCCATGTCTAATGGATGTTAGTTATCAGTTATCTCCTGTTAATTCACCTCTCCAAGTTCTCCACTGCCTTAACCAGGTATTGAACTCACAAATCTTTGGGTCCTGTCACTGGATCTAACCAACGCCTTTATCCACTGTACCATGTGTTCTGAAGAAGGCCGTAGCGTACAACGGCCGAAACGTTGTGATAAATATGGCCACAATGATGAGAACAATAGTCCGAATAATATAAATAGTGTACGTAATACCTCATCTTAGCAATGTAGACAGATACAGTTTCTGGATGTTAAGATGAAATTCATCAGGGAAAGCGCCGTAGATTTTTTCCTTCCCAAGTCCTTTCGATCTCCTCCGTGACAACAAACACTGAATAAAATTTATTGCGAGTGTAGCAACAACGTTTTTAAGTACATTTAATCAACCTTTAATGCCATTTTGTATTTTCACCAGTTTCTGGCTATCTCCCTTATATTGGGACGCTTATACTGCTGAGTATGATCTCAGAGGAGATTGAAAGTACTTGGGTAGGAAAAAATTACGGCAACTTCCTTGATGAATTTTATCCTAACATAAAGAAACTGATTAGAGAACTAGATAGGATTGTTAAAGAATAAATAAACATAATATATCTATATTACTCAATGAAACATGTTTGAATGAAGATGTGCTTCATAAACACACACACACACACACGCGCGCACACACACACACACACACACACACACACATATATATATATATATATATATATATATATATATATATATATATATATATATATATATATATATATATAATTAAGCCGAGCTTTAAAAGTATCTAATCGTCCGGTGCTGGATCTTTGTTACTGCGTACGTCATATATAACACCCACATCCCCGCCATCCGGGCTCATAGGTAGTTTTCTAAGCGTAGCTTAGATGTGGCACAAGGCCAAAAGTACAGGGTACCCACACCCAGTATCATAAAACAAAGGATGTAAAAAACAAAGCAAAACAAAAAAGAAATAAGATTTTTCAGATTATACCAACTTAAAATGTTAGAACGACACTGTCATTTTAGAATAGATCCGTCTGAAATTTACTAAAGATTCCTAAAGTCTGTAGGACCTATATTTGAAGTTAAATACATCATTCTACAATTTCATTTGAATTTACTTCTACTAAATAGTCGTAAAAGAAGATTAGTGTCGAATTCGAAAGAGGTTTGTCGTTTAAAAAACGCACCCAAGGACAAGCCAGCATGAACAGATTGAACAAATGCTTTCTCGAACAGATATCGGTTATTTGGTCAACTGCGTAGTCTTGTCTGACGGCCAAGGTTACGACGACCAAATTTAACAAGTTTGTCTCGTCGACATGTCGCCAAAGTTCTCATAATAATTATTATCTTGCCTTTTTTTTTTATTAAAGGTACATGTCGATGACGATAGGGCTCTGACTGGGGTGGTGCTGCGTAGGTGTCGAAATGAACAGTATCAGACTGGGGTGAATGTGGTTTTGTGAACAAATGGGGGACAGATAAGGAAATAAAAAACAAAAAAAGATGGTAGTCATGAAAGCGGGCAGACATTTTTTTACCTTTCAAATGGACAATAAAACTACAAAATCGTCACAAATGAGAAGAAATAATTTAAAGCACATACGAAAAAAAACCCCAAAAAAACAAGAAATCTATTTTCTAATGTCATTAAGTTGATGCAAAAATATACAATATTTAATTACAATATATTTTGTTGGCATTATATTGGGACTGATGTCCTCATCTTTCTTGTTATTATCATCACGACGTTTCAGCCATTGTATTCTGCGCTCTTCTTCAGACACCCAGTCACTTGAAGAGTACAACAGCTGAAGGTTTGTGACAATAAAAATGCAAAATCATACTCAAACAAAGCCTGAAACAATACATTTAATTTCAAAAGCTATTGATCTCCACGTCTGTTATGTTTTTTTCAGGTCAACACTCCTCAGCAACTACAAAACTGTCCTTATCAGGACAACATTTTCAGCCACTACCAAAACTGTCCTTTTCAGGACGACGCTCTTCAGCGATTACAAAACTATTTTTCAGGATAACGCTCTTTAGCGACTACAAAAATGCCCTTTTCAGGATGACGTACCTCAGCAACAACAAATGTGTCCCTTTTCAGGACAACACTTTTCAACGACTACCAAAACTGTTCTCTCGGAACAACGCCCTTCTTACCCTCTACATGAACATGTAAAGATATTTTTTGCCCAGTGCATTGTAACCTTATTTTGGTTGATGCATTTTCTTTAACGAAAATATACTCTGCAATATATTTTTTACTCAAGTCTTCGTTTTGTTTATTGTCGTGTTCCGTCATTTAATATTTGTTTGCGGGCCAATATACTACCCGTGACAAGTGTATAACTTGTAACTGCTGACAAGACAAGCAGTGCATCGCAATAATGAGAGTCTGAAGATGAAAGGTTTCGAGAACAAGCCACATTTCAGCTCTTTGATCGCTTGCGGCGTCGAAGTGCGAAACGGGGAGAAAGTCGTGCGCAGTAAAATCACTGTTTTAATGCGACGCTCAAATGAATCAGTTGCTCACTATAGTATTGATGTGGTAAAGTTAATCCAAGTCCCAAGCAAGTGGTACTAAAGAATTCCTTTTGAATCCCATTACGGAGAATATTTCTCTACAAGCAGTAGATTATGTTTAGGTTGTCATATTGAAAAAACTCTGCTCATCAACATTTTGAAAACTTCTTTTTGTTTTGGTGCCTCATTACCGAATAATGACGTTGAAGATTATGGTTTCTCGTTTAATATTAAGCCCAGACAAGTCTAAATGAAGGAAAGGTGGATAGGAAGATTATATTGCGTCAATTTTTCCATGTTATGCAAAGCATCATTCGAAGTTCTTGCTAAATGCACGACACAACTCTTCTAAGCCAAAATATAAAAAATTGGTCAAATCCCAAGTGGTAAAATATTAAGCTTTTCATATTCTGAACAGTAAATAATTCCTCAAGAAATAACAAACAATGTAAGTTGGTAAATGATAGGGATGTTCGGGTAGTTCAACGGGTATCGTCGCAGGAAACGAAATCGTAAAGCTGAGTTCCAATTCCGGGTCAGTCTGTTTCACTCACTTTCGTAGAAAACATTCTTGAGGAGGAAGGCGTGAACTCATTCATTCCCCGCCCAATTACAGATTAAATAGCAAGGTAGACTGGGCTATCAACCTTTGCGTGGCAATCAGTCTTCATTGAAAACCGTGGAGAAGGCAACGGGTACTATTCCACTATCTTTCCAAAGAATGCATGGCAAATCATAGATAATAAAGTAAAAGAATCTGTGGAGGGCCTTTAGCACCTATATCCTCAAGAGACATGGCAAATTAGAAAATATACGATAACTTTTTCTTCTGATGTCTTTTAATATTGGTCCTTTATATGGGTGGGTGGGGATTAATTTGTTGCCTGAGTTGACTGTATGATTGATAGTTTCATTTTGTTATTAACTAGCAATAGTAAATGGCAGCGTCCACTTGAGATCAAGTGGCAACAATTCCCCTTAATACCCCAGTACTCATAATAGTATTGTCGTATCTTTCTGTAATATTGCCGTCTAAATAGTGCAAACACTTCCCTAGATACCCTATTCCTCCTGCTTTCTCTAGACACACCAGCACCATTCTTCGAGCTCCGGTTTTGACCCTCGTGACTGTCGATTGCTCCCTGGCAATGTAAATATCTATATTTTGACTTTCATTCAGTTTTACTGTGGTATGAAAGAACGGTGAGACCAGCTATTTGACAGGCTTCTCTTTTCGTTTCCTATGGCCAGATCCGGTCTTCTGGCTTAGAACAGATTATGCATTTGTATCTTAAAGCTCGAGAGGATTTTATAAGTTTCATTTTCTGACATACATACCGGCTTATGATTCTAGTGTTTCTGTATTTTGGTCATAAACGCAGACGAAAATGTTGTATAGTTGCATGCGCAGTTATTTGTGCATACCTCTTGTATTCTTTCTACACTGATTTGTTTTGTTGATTTTTGTTATTGTTGTGTGAGCAGCACGCCAACAAAGGGATACCGGGTCACAGATATCGGAAGAGCCGAGTCTGCCCATCCTGACATCCACTCTGATAACGCACACCACAATTAATTTAATCACAATTAAACATGCGCGCGATATGTTAACAGATTTTGATAAAAAAATATCACAAAAAAACGTAGTTAAAAATTCCAGTGAAAAATAACTTCAGGTCGGGTAACTTAGTCTGCTCAGACGGTCTCCCATTCAGGGTTTTCCTAAGAATCTAGATGTGTTTTTTTTAATTTTTAATTAATGTTCACCGAATATAAGGCCCAAGTGTCAATCAAGATAGAGGGTTATTGTGTGGTGTTGTATTAGCGTAAGAAAGTGCAAGATAACGGGAAATTCTAAACTTGAAGAGGTCAAGATTTAATTAGCGAATAAAATTTCAGAGTTCAGGCGGGGACATTAGAAGTATAGAGTTGAAATAGAATTTGGAAGGAATCAGAAACCGAATCCTAAACAGAAAACAAGGGGTGAATCTCTACTTCTGTTCAAAAGAGCGTGAACCGGGCGATAGACAAACCTATCTACTATTATTAGAAGAGGAAAAAATAATAACTACTGAATAAAATTTCAGATTTCATTTGCTGACGTCGGAAGTACAAAGTTGAAGGAACCAGAAATCCAATCCTAAACAGGAAACAAATGATAAAACACTGCTACTGTTAAAAAAATCGGGGAGGTGTATGAACCGGACGATAGACAAGCTTATCTACTCTTGACTGCCAATTTACTTAGGTTGCGTCATTCTTCAAAGTAATAAGAAACATTTTCAACGCCCGGTCATGGATCCTCCGCTACTACTTTTGCAAAGGAGCAGAAAATGCATAGCGTGTCAGCCAACATGGCGACATGCCAAACTGGTTAAGTTCACGCAGAAAATCTGTGGTGCTGAACAGGATATCTGCTTATTTCGCCAAGACAAAACATGTACATTTTAACTCTCTTTCAATCAGTTAAAATAAGAAGGCCATGTCTCTTGTAGCATCAGGGCTTTTATTATTGTCGTTATTATTATTTCCTGGGTTTTCTATTGTATACTCATTTCCTTCCGGGTCCCAACCAGAGACCTAAGGCCAGAAAGGACTTCCTGATATTTTCCCCTGATCATTTTTGTAAAAAGCAAAAACAACAAACAAAAAAGCCCTATGATCACACACATTTTACATACATAAACCTCTTCGTAATGTGGGAGCTGCACTTGTGAGTACATTTTTTGTATTTCTTTAAGTCATGGGCTACCAGGAATCATTTCATATCAGAACCATTTTTTCAAACAATCCGATGGTTCCAACTACATTTGGTATTGCTGATGTCCTCGTGTACCACATTTTTAGATTAGCTTTGATTGCTCTGTCTGTGTGTATAGTAAAGTCCCATGAAAATGATTACAAGCTCTGTCTCTGTAAGTAGGTCTGAGTGATGTTCATACCAGGTTCTTGCATTTTTCTTTCGATAAAAATTGCGTATTTTCCAGTGCAGATATTGGCCCACTCTGTTATGACAGGTTTTATATTCAGTGAGTGCCAATACCGGGCAACCTGATACAAGATTGTCAATTGTTTCTGGATATTTACCACAGAATCTACATTTTGGGCTTAAACAATTTTTCAGTATGTGTGCTTGGTAATTTCGAGTTAGCAAGTATTGTTCCTGTGCAGCAAGAATAAAACCTTTGGTTTCAGATTTTATTATTATTATTATTATTATTATTATTATTATTATTATTATTATTATTTCATGCATTTACATGTTCATATTAGATGTTTGGTGATCATCGCTGAAGACTGAGTAACAGCAACAGAGCTGTAGTCGGATAGGTGTAAGGAATTTAAACCGAATTCATAAATAATTACATCGGTCACACTACTACATGCTTATCCCGACACCTTTCGTTACACCTATCAGACCATAGCTCTATTAGAACCCATTTAAACACACACACAAATTTACCAGGCTCTATCCGAAACATGCTAGTAAACGATACAAAGATAATAACCTCATCCAAATGTAAAAAAAGATTAAAAATAATGGAAGCCCTAATTACAAAAAAGAAAATTAACCAACACTGAATAATATTAACTACGAATACGGGAAAAATATGCAGTGTTCGGAAAATAAAACATCCCTATAACTCTAGAAACATACACACAACCCATACACCCAATTAAAAATAAAATCATCCTTGATAATGGCTAAAAGTATAGCCGAAAGCACTCGGAATAACAGAATATTTGAACAGTTTCTACACACTCTGTGTCCAGAAAAGAAAACCCTTATTCGAACACAAGAAGAATTAAATAAAAATCTTAATCTCAGTACCTTTTCTGTCGTTTTTAATGAAATATATATATATATATATATATATATATATATATATATATATATATATATATATATATATATATTCTTACAAAAGTGGTCTGCGTTCAAGTGGTCAGTCAATCAGCGAAAATTAAACAAATATAATTTAACCTAGTGCACCTTTCTCAGAAAATTTTGCAGACTTTTTTTTTTTTACAGAAATATGATACAATGTTCAATTCAATGTTGATAACTTGAAACAGTTTTTAGTTTGTGCATAATCTGAGAGTTAATATTTCCTCTAGGGTCCAAATCTGAACTCTGACGATGTTAAAACATGGGCCCAATGAACTTCTGAAGTGAGGTTTTGGAGGTCTTTGCAGTATGAGAAAGAAAAACTTGTCATCATTGCATTTCTAGAAAGCAAGCCTCTCTGCAATATTTTATTTTTCTTGCAAAAATCATTAATATATTTTCCATATGGAAGCAACCGAAAAGAATGCGTACAGCTCTTCTTGCATGTTGTGTTAGAAGTGAATTCATTGTTGTCTTTGAATATATCTCTCAAACGACACGAGTCACAAGAATGGTTCTCTCAATATTGGTTGGCTTCGATTCAATGAATTGCCCTCGTATTAAATATTCTCAGACGTCTCGCATGTTATTATAGAATATTTCCTGATCTGATTTTTCTCTGTCAGCCATGGTAGCCTGCCAATGACAAACATTTGTCAAAATATTTGTTAATGGGTAACAGGGAGATGTGGATTCATGCCTTTCCTTAGAGCTATAATGCAGATTGAAGACACATAGACTCGGAATTTGAATTCACTATCCGCGCTTGCAATAAGTGTCTACAATTACGTTAATTTTTTTCGTTTATGATGAAAAGTGTCAAAATAACAGGCGAATTAAACATGTTGGTGCAGTTGATGACACGAAGTCATGCGTCTGTGAATATCAGTTTGAAAGTGGCCCTTTCTCCAAAATAGCGTAAACAGTAGATAAATGGTAGTTACATGTCAGCGAAACATGGGAACTATCATTGGACAATGGAGTACATGAGTTGTACGGGCTTAACCGGGTAAAAGAACAAACTACCTGGGGATACAAGGAAGTGGATAGACGAACAAGTTATTTTTTTAAAGTCAGTTGGAGGTGGCTGCAGTTAAGACGTAAACTAAAGATATCTGCATTTGGAATTTAAAAAAAAAAGACCTTATATGTTAGAGCTGGCGGATGAACAGTAGACAGTGTCAGGATATTTACATTCATTCGCACTGATCTTTCTTAGGTAAATGACGCAGATATAAAGATTTAAATCACATCACGTAGCTATCTGACAAAGATCTACACACGTGTGCCAAAGTTCCTTGTTAAATAGAAAGAAAAAACAATAAAAGACGAAATGACTTGTAAGCGTCAAAAGACACGGGAGGTTGAGTTAGTTAAATCACTGTGGAAGCAGTAAGTAAACATTTAAACAAATTACAGAATGTGTAAATTCAGATATAAATAAAATATACCTGTAAAGAGACAATATAAATAAAGATAAAAGGAAAATCATTTCTTTGCGTTTTGGCTTCTGCTGGACATCATCAAGGCAAATGCAAGGATTTTATTTTGTCGTATGTGTTTATAATCAGAAATAAAAAATATGGTTAGGTTTTCAAAATTTTAACGCTCGAAAAGTGAAGGTAAACTATGGAGGACGCTAAGTGATGTAATTTAATGCCTAATAAAGTACAGAATGTTTTAATTTATTTCCCAATTTAGGCTCTCAGAGAGTCGAATTCATTCCCCACTTCAGTCAAAAGGTATTAGAGAAATTCTTTTAATCTTGGTCGTATAAAGCGATGTAAAATATATGCTGAAGTTACTGTTTTTGTGTTTGCTGTCTTTTTCTCGGAGATTTGGCACTGACTTGATTCCCCATAAGGATATTCACGCGAACTCACAGCGGCCTTCAAAGATTTAGAAGCTTACAGTAGCAGAACTCATAGGTTAACGCTGAAACTGAGAACCGGCATTTCTGTAACAATGCAAATACCGAGAAACTTCTATAAATTTAAAAACAAAAGATCGAGATAAAAATGAATTAAATGAAACAATTGTAATCATCGGCTTTGATTGAAATATTTGTTCGACAGTCATTTTGAAAATATTGCCTTCAGTTATTTTTTATCTTGATCCACGATATTTGAGGCGGATGTTAGTGGCATTGAACATTTGTGCCAATAATCCATATTTTATCTTGTTATGGGTAACAGCTGAGCAGGTGTCTGGCAGAATGGCGGCCGACATGAAAGTATGTACTAAGCAAAGGTGTGTAATTGAATTCCTCCATGTAAAAATTATTGCACTCTTTGACATTATTCGGATAAAATCTGGATTCTGTTACGATGGTGGTTTTTCGCGCGTGTTTTTAAAAAGCGCCATCACAGTGGAATGCAGATTTAATTGCAGTTACAATAAGTTTGTCTTTGTAATTTACTCCTGAAGGTCATATTGGAAAAGGTCATATTGGAAAAGATCATATTGGAAAAGATCGAAAGTACTTGGGTTAATAAAAACTACAACGCCTTCCTTAATGAATTTCAACTTAACATCAAGAACCGATTAGACAACTGGAAAGGATCAGTATAAAAAGAAATAGAAACAATATGTTTATATTATTTACTGATCTATCTATCTATCTATCTATCTATCTATCTATCTATCTATCTATCTATCTATCTATCTATCTTAGTCTGTTCCTATCTATCTACCTATCTATCTATCTATCTATCTTAGTCTGTTCCTATCTATCTATCTATCTATCTATCTATCTATCTATCTATCTATCTATCTATCTATCTATTTTAGTCTGTTCCTATCTATCTATCTATCTATCTATCTATCTATCTATCTATTTTAGTCTGTTCCTATCTATCTATCTATCTCTCTCTCTCTCTCTCTCTCTCTCTATATATATATATATATATATATATATATATATATATATATATATACTATACTATACTATCTATACTATGATTGCATTTCTTCAGGCGATGGTAAGTAAGTGAGAAATAATCATAGTATTGAAACATGAAAGCTTTTGTGTAGAGTTTTTATTATAATCTCTTATAATATATATATATATATATATACATATATATATATATATATATATATATATATATATATATATATATATATATATATATATATAGTTTTATGGTGTGCTATATTTATGGGATAAAGTGCTCAATATCAGAGATAGAGCGTGTGTAAATATAAATATAAAAGTGAACATTGAAGTCAACACTCAGAGGCGACAGGCTGTTTAATGCTAGGCACAATCGTCAGGCCGCCGAAAAGTCGATACCACTGACGATTGCGCCTAGCATGAAACAGCCTGTCGCCTCTGAGTGTTGACTTCAATGTTCACTTTATATATATATATATATATATATATATATATATATATATATATATATATATATATTAGGAAATCTATCACAAGGTGAACGTGTGACGCGTTTCGTCCTTTACGAATACATCGGACCAAAGTGATGTTTACGTTAATGCAACTAGACATGCACATGAACAAGAGAAGAAGCTGAGAATTTTTTAATTTAAATTGAAATTTTAAAAAATATATGTTTTGGCTCTATCGTTTAATCGATTTAATTTACTTTCATCTTGTTTATGTTTCCATCACTTTTGTTATTTAATATCTCACACTGGGATAATAGAAAATCTGCTAAGGATGGTGAAATATAAGAACCGGGATGTAAATTTACTGTGAATGATCTAACAATTAAAGCACTTGCTATATATTCTCGTAACAGTAATTTACTTTCTCTTTTAAGTAGTGTATCTTTTTTTTTTAAATCAGTATTATGGTCACTCATTATGGTGTGTAACTGATGCATTAGACGCGTTTTTCTAAAAGAAATTAAAATTCCTTGGGCTTTCTAAAAGTATTTTCAACGTATTTCCATTCTTCATGTACACATTTTAAGTGCTCTTAAATAGAACCTGATACTTACTCTGGATTTGATTTTATTGTTATGATGAGAACAGTACTTTATGAAATTATATTTTCATTTGATTCGCAATGGACACTTAGTTTTAGTCTATGGTTATTACGGTGTAGCATAATGACTAGGAAAATATTGTTTGTCATCGTGTCATCAGGGAATTCTATCGGATGTTCGACTTTGTTGAGTTTATCTACAAAGTCAGGTAAAGTAGTTTTGCTGTGATATATTAACAGAGCGACATTAATATATCGGGAGTATGTCGATTGTTTAGTTGAAATATCTTGGAAAGGATCAGACTCAAGAAATTCTAACAAAACACATGCCAAAACTCTGCTTAGTAGCGAACATATTGGTGGTAATCCAAATTTTTGTTTATAAAAATTATTGTTAAATGTGAAATATAATTTCTTGGTGTTAAGTCTGCAGATTTTTATGATTTTAGATATTGGTAGGGAGAATTTTATTTTTGACTGTGTTAGATACTTTTTTAAAGATTTAAGCATTTGTTAACAGGAACAATGCTCTAAAAGGGTTTAGCATCTAAACTCGCCATGACTTTGGCAGTTGTATTTATTCGTTTTAGTTTTTGAACCAAGTTACTTGAATTTTTAACATGGGTTGAGTGTTCCAAGGAGAGGGGTTAAAATTTCCGTTATGGCTTTCATTATTTCATGGGAGCACTACCAATACTAGTTTTCTACTCGCTCTATTAAATGTTTGTGTTTCCGTAATTATATCGTTTTCATTTATGTATAGGTATCTTTAGATATGTTTTTAATCAGTTTACCCCAAGAAAGGCAATAAAGCTACTAGGATTCTAGGAGTGTGAAAGAATTTGAGAAAAAGAAAAGAAACATTTAAGCAGAGAGAACAATAAAAGAAGACTTAAGAAAACAGAAGAAAGCGGCTGAGGCCGAGATGCTAGGTCAGGACCCATAATCTTGCAAATTCTTAATTTCATTTTATCAAGAATCTCTAAATACATAACAGAAGCACCAGACCAGATGTGGTAGCAATGCATGGCGAATGATAAATGCGCAAGATAGATTCTGACGAGAAAAAATGGTCTAGCATAACACAGTGAACGAAATTTCCTAGCAGCAGACCGAGTAATTGAAGCAATACAATCTTTCCACTTCATGTCATCGGAAAACGTTAGCCTGGGAAATCGCAAGGAGTTATTCTTTCGGACGTTAGCATTTTTGCCAGCGATTAATAAGATCCTGAGTGTCCCGCCCGTGAATATCAGTGACAGCGAAGGCGAGCCATTTTGTCGCTGAAAGACATTCACACCGACTAAATGTGTTCATAATCCAATGTTTGGCTTCCATAAACGTTCAGCAGGTGTCAATGGATGCAGGTTTTTTCATAGAATAATTATGTCAGACACCATTTTGCCAAACTGTTGCTCAGCTGTTATTTGTGACAAGACATAAATATTGGTTATTAGTGGGAAAGTTCAACTTGTACAATTTCCGCATTTGACGTCTGTGGCAAACTTAAATAAAAAAAAAGATAAATAAGTTGAAAATACATTAAAAATAAAATACGAAGCATTTACTTTTGAAACAACAATCGGATTTATACGAGTGTATATGAATACAGATAAGTACTCGTAAAATCTAATTCGTTTAGGTATCTCTGTTTTAACATTGTCTTAAAAATGTATTTAATTAAAATAAGTAGGTGCGAAATCATAACTAAATAGGTACTCGTCTGTAGACTTGTGCGTTTGCTGAGTTGAAAAACACTTCGGAGTTAAATGCGGAAAATGAAAAATGGCAACATTAAAAATAAAAAATAAATAAAAGAAAGAAAGAAAGAAAGAAAGAACAGAGATATTGAAGACGTCAAAGAAAAAGAAAGAAAGAAAAAGAAACTCGGGTCAATGGTTGAAAAAATAAGAAAGAAAGAAAGAAAGAAAGAAAGAAAGAAAGAAAGAAAGAAAGAAAGAAAGAAAGAAAGAATAACAGAAAGAAAAACAGAAAGAAAGACATTAAGGAAAAAGAAACACAGGCAGATGGAAGGAAAGACAATAGAAAAAGAAAGAAAGAAAGAAAGAAAGAAAGAAAGAAAGAAAGAAGGATTGAGAAATCGTAAACATTAAGGAAAAACAAACATGGGAGGTTGGAAGTAAAGTAAATAGAAAGAAAAGAAGAAGAAAGAAACAAAAAAGAAAGAAAGATTGAGAAATCGGAGACATTAAGAAAAATGAAACAGGCTGATGGATACAAAAACAATGGAAAGAAAGAAATGAACAAAAAATATATAAAAGAAAAGTCGATAGCACTAAATTGGTGGTTAGGTAGGGGTTCGAAAACGTGAGATACTTTTCTCTTCCACTTACACAATAAACTCATCATGATAAAAAAAATAAATGCGCGCGCACACGCACACGCACACACACACACACACACACACACACACACACACACACACACACACACACACACAAATGTACATTTCTTTCTGTCTTTCATTTTGTCTCGTAAATTTACGCCTAATCAGACCGTCCCCGGCCACAAGTCAATCACTCAACACTGGCACGAGATAACGTCATCCCACGCCGATCCAACGCATTGGACACCACGCCCCCGTCACTGTGTCCTCTGACCGGGATGATGGTCGACATCTCACATATTCGTATTCTCTTCCTACACTCGCTTCCACCTCGCCTGGTGGAATGTTTGGACACGTTAACCTGAAATAAGTTTCGCTAACGCCTACCACGTCAAAATCTGACGCAAAAAAAACACATATTAACACTAACAAATTCCTGCACAAAAAAGATGCAATATTAGTTGATAGTTGTATTAACTCTTCTCTTCGTTTTGGGTGTAGTGGTTAACGAGCTCGTTTAGCAGACAATTCCTACTGAGTAGTCCACAAGTTGAACTAAATATTAAGAAACGAGAACATTTCGTTAGAAGCAAAAGAAAGAATGATCTCCTATGTAATATCAAAATCAATGGCAGTGAATGGTGGACTCCCTCACAGATGATGACGAGACTTGAGGAAACAGAGATTTTTTTTTTAAGCGTATCACCCCAAGCAAGGCTGGAGGCCAGTATCACGCAAGGAGTTGGAGGAAGAGCAGATAGGAGTGGTAAAGGAGAGGATGTGGAGAAAGAGAAAGACTAGTGGGTCGATCAAGGCAAGGGGGTTACAGAAGATTTGGAGTGAGAGCAGATAGGAATGAAAGGTGAAAGGATGTGGAGAAGGGAAGTGGATAGATCAAGGCAACTGGAGATGTCGATTGACGTTACACTTAAATAGTTGGAGATTGTATTTGTCAGGGAAACAGGAATAAGGAAGGGAGTTCCACAGGCGAGATGTGCAAGACATGAAGCTATTGGAGTAGAAGAGACGTCTACATGTAACAGTTTCAATGGTTATTTACACTATTTGCATTGTTCGGACTGCTGTCCTCATCTTTATTGTCATATTCCCGACGTTTCGGCCGTTGTACGCTCCGACCATCTTCAGGTGATATACGTTGGAATTTCGAACCGAATCCTTTATTTAGTCCATGCCTTTTCTGCAGATCTCAGTTTCAGTTAATCCCCTTTAGTAACTCAACTCCCCAGGTTTATGTTCACCTCTGCTGTGGCCAGGTATTGAACTCAAAACTCTTTGGGTCAAGTAACTGGATTACTTCAACCAACGCTTTTATCCACTCGGTCATGTGTCCGGAGCGTACAACAGCCGAAACGTCATGCATATGGCAATAAAGATGAATACAACAGTCCGAACAATGTAAATAGTTTATATAGTTACAATAGCTCATCTGCGAAATATAGACAGAAGAAATAGGGTTCTACATAAGGATGATGAGAGTTCCATGGACGGAGAATTATGAGCAACGAAGAAACTTTAAGGAAAATGGAAACTAAAAAAGTCACTTCTAATTAGAATCAGAAAGAGTTGAACTTTCTGGGACACATCATGAGGAAGGAAGGCTTGGAAAATTTGACACTCACTCATTATTGAATAGAAGGAAAGAGCGAGTATCGTAACTGACAAGCTTGTGTGAATGGATGACAGAACAGGGAAGAGGATGGATAGTACAAAGGATAGGAGTTTGTGAAGAGCCATGATCACCCACGTCCTGAAGGTACATAGGGCATAAAAATGTTCGTTCCTCACTAGGAACGCTACACTAAGAAACAATGACAATTATGTCAAGTTGCCCTGAAACTCATTAATAAACTAAGTTTGAGGCTTATTTACCACTAGGGAGATTTAAATCCTCACTGGGTATTCTTGCCTTGTGCCAGACTAAAATTGTGTCCTGTTATATATTAAGCTTAGCTGAATATGACACAAAGCCGAAAATGTGAGTTAATAGGACTAAGAAGATTGATTAGCACCAATTAACTTTCTGACTTAAGAATTCGTGACCTTGGCTTTCCCATAGGTTTGACTAGTGACCAGTCGTGACAGGAGGAAATACGTAACGCCCTCAAACACGGGGCAGGCGTCGATCTTAGCTGATAAATGTCTAAGGCTTGAATTGGGGGGGAGATATTGTATGAAGATTGTGTTGCGTCAATACTCCGAGTTGGGCCCGACAACTAGCCTTGAAAATATCCATTCAGAATGCAGCTGAATTCGAACGCTAACAGTAACTTAGCTAAGTACAAAGCTAATTAGTTACAAACGAAGGTAATAAAAATGAATTGCACCAGTCCACGAAATGAATACCTTCGAAATCAACGTTTGAACACCTGGAGTTTCCATCGTTGGTATCAAAGTATTTATTAAACCTGACACAAGGCCAACAGTTCTGGGACACCTAGTGAGGATCGAAAACAGTATACTAGACAAGGTTGCTAATCCTCACTTGGGGCACCTAATATATTTTATATTGCTGAGCATAGTCTGGTACAAGGCTATAAGTATGGCACACCCAATAAGTTTCCCATCATTGTTTTATGATTTTGTACCATAAAACTCTAGGTCAGTTTATACTTCGGACAGACGAGCAAGCACTGTAAAATAGATTCTGAACTCATGGACGTCGTTAAAATAACTTCAGCTACAGGAGTCTGAGTAAATCGAACACAATCTATAATTATCTTGCCACTACTTCCTCTGCTAAGCTCTACACCATCTTTGTTTACTATCGACAAATAATAATAGGTTTACTGAGTTTGAAATATTTCATTATAAATAACTTTATTATTACCCGGTGAGTTATTTATTAGACATTGTTTAGTATACAGCACATGACCTTAAGCTGTTTACAATACTTGGTGTTCCATGGTAATCATCCACTTAAGTACTGATCAGATTCAACGTTACTTAAGTTTAGTGGTCAGATGAGACCAGGGTTTAGGGTGATTTAACCGGAACCCCAAATTATTCATTAACCTTTAGTCTAAAACAAGGCTCCAAATGCTTGGTCCTAGTAAGGCTATAAACTCACTGTACAGATGATAGGTTCTGCTATTACTCTAGAGCGAGGCGAGCATGACTTAGTCCGGCACAAGGCCAAACCTATTGGAGTCTCAGAGATGAATCAAACTAACGGGAATGTAAATGATTTGCAAACCCCCTCAGGAATGAAGCAGACTCTATATGTATTGTGTTCGTTTTAACTAAAAGGTCAAATAGTTTGTAGGATGTAAATTAGAAAACTGAGTTATGTCTATTAAGAGCATAAAGAGGGTCTACCTAGCTGTCTTAAAATATAGCAATCGAAGTCCTGACTTTTATCTGGGACTGAATACAGCCCCCTCCCCGCGGAGATAATGGCAAATATTCAACTACTTCAGACAAGTTGCAGGTCAGTGTCATATCTTTTTTGAGGCTTTTTAATTTAACGGGTGACTCATAGAAATTTACGATTGCTTGATACCTGAACCTCAACTCAACTGACATTGAGAGCGTATATTGGATTGGCAAGAAGAAACCAGTCTTAGAGTTTCTTTGATTGGCGAACCAAGGAATTACGCGCATATCGCCGACGTTATAAACATGTCTGTGTCCCTTGTGTCGAAAATTTTATACACGTGTTTTGGCCCGTGTCCCGAATGATTTATAAATATTGCTGTGTCTAAGGTCTTTGTCTCAGATATTTTGTACATGAGCACGTAGACAATGGTTCTAACAGTTTATACATGTGTTTGTGGCCCAGGTTTGCAATAATTTATAGATGTTCCTGTAGTCCATGTCTCTAAAGATTTATACATGTTTTTGTGGTTTCTGTATAAATTAGTTATAGGAATGTGATTTATCTGTCTATATTTCTGAGATGGAGCGTTGTAATTATATATATTGTTAGCTCAGTGAATAAATGCGTTGGTGGGATGCAGTGACTTGACACAAAGAATTGTGAGTTCAATACCTGGCCACAGTAGTGGTGAACAAAAGCGTGAAGAGTTGAATTAAAGAGAGATAACTGAGACATCCGGAAGAGGTATAGCACGTGGAATTAGAACAATCTACACCAGTGGACGAAATAAAAGGTTCAGTTCGAAATTCCAATCACCTGATGAAGGCCGGAGTGTACAACTGCTGAAACATCGTAAATATGGCAATAAAGATGGGGACAACAGTCCGAACAATGTAAATAATACAAATGAATGTGATTTAATTGCTCACTCGCCAAATTATGTTGGGAAACGGACGTGATTCAATGAGAAGTAAATTCTTTTTTCAAAGGAATCAGTGCTAAGAGAATATAAGTTTAGCTACTAAGTCCCCTCTCTCTCTTCCCCCCCATATATATATATATATATATATATATATATATATATATATATATATATATATTACCATAACCGTTGTATTTAGTGGGTATACGCACCTGTGTAGACCAAGGTTTGGGAAAGAATCCATTCTTTGTTAAGTCGATAACTTTTCAGTTTCGCATCTATTTGTTTCTTTTTCACTAACTCCCTTTCCCTCTCTCTCTCACACACACAATATATATATATATATATATATATATATATATATATATATATATATATATTTAGGCAGCATATCTTCATTCAAGCATATTTGGTTGAATAATCTGGACATATGTCTATTATATATATATTTTTAATCCTCTCGAATTCTCGGATCAACTTCTTGATGTTGATATTAAATTCATTAAGGAAGGCGCCGTAATTCTTTTAATTTCTTTTATTTTCCCAAGTACTTTCAGTCTCATCCAAGATCATCTTCAGGTGTGAATTGATAGTTGTGAATTTTAAAATAGAAATAAATAGACGATTATTCAACCAAACACAAACACACACACACACACACACACACACACACACACACACACACACACACACACACACACACACACACATATATATATATATATATATATACATATATATATATATATATATACATACATGCCCGTTAACATATAATCCTAAGTGTCATAAGTTTAGATCAATAAACCTCTTAAGCAATAACAAATTTGCTTCTCTCCGTTATTACCATATTATTATTGTGTTTGGTCTGGTTGCTCTCTATGTGACCTTGTTTCAGACTCTAAGGTTTATTTAGTAAAGATCTACTGTGTAAAGCAATATTTCCTTGGTGAGTTAAATCTTCGCCTCGGACACCTATTCTTCTTAAAGCTAATGTTAGCAAATATCTGGAACGCATGTTCATGAAGTATCGCAAATTATTACAGGTTGAGAATCCTTTATCCCAGATTCTTGAGGCCAAGATATGCTTCGGTTTTCAGATTTTTTCGGATTTTGGAATACAGACTATTTAATATGTATATAACATCTATAAAATGGGGCAGCTTGAGAATGGAACCCAAACATAAACACGATATCTCTTTACATTTCATAACACAGGTTATACATATATCCTGAAAGTAGTTTTATATAAAATGTAATAAATTTTGGGTAAATACAGATACAAGTAATGATGCTAGTCATGTGATCCTCAGACGGATTTTTAAGTGGTGAAATTAAGATTTCCGTAAAAATAATGTTATGTACGTATAGAAAAATCATGATCACTACTTACAAAAATATATAAATGCAGGTCATTTTAAATAACCACTTTACTGATCACGAAACACCTAGTAAGTAATCCACGAACGAAGGTTTTGCTATGACGATCGGTAACAAAAAAACCGACGCCATCGTAGGTACGTAGCAGGGCTTTCAGTAAATTTCCATTTGTGGCAAGTCATGTCAGCACCTGATTTTGGAATTTCGGATAAAATATACTCAACCTGTATTGGAATATTAACAACAGCTTACGCTTGTTGACACTCACCCTTGTAAACCTTGTGCCAGACTCAATTAACCTTAGTATTTTGGGATATCTCTTATCCACGAGTTTGTGGTCATCTAGCTAAATTCATGAACAATTATTACAGTCAATAGTTTTACTCGTCTCTGACAGTCTCAAAACCGTGGCCTTGTGTCAGACTATGTCACAATAAATATACAGAGACAATGGCTGTGGATCAGTAGTCAGTAAGCTGTTGTACAATGTATTATTATGTAGTGAGTTCGATCCATTCGATTAGCTCTAACTGGTGGGTTTTATCTTATCAAGTTAATAACTATTAATATGCATCATTTATTTTAAATAAATGTTAAACTAAAGAAGCATAAGTATTAGGATTTTGTTATATCACAGATTTAACTGAAGAATTTTGTTTTACATGTGGGTCATATATGGATATATTGATATCATACTGTTGCTCAGCCATTCTCACCTGTGACTAAAAATTCTATTTCCAGTGGATATAATCTGAAAAGCAAATAACTTATTGGGTTTGCTGATATTTTTGATTACTTTTTTTTTTTTTACTCAACAACCAGTGAAGAAATCATTAGTTCTCTGTTCTACATGCATATTTCATGTACATATACAACAACAACAAAAGAAAAAGGAATTTTATGCAGGTCTATTATAAGTTCATTTTCATGCTTTGTTGACAAAGGAAAAGAATTGAAACTTTCACATCCATTCTTTAGTTCATGTTTCATAAATTATTATTGAAAATGTAGTTTCTTACCATTTAGTGAGGGAGACCTTTCCTTAAACCAATGATGGTAGGTCAAATTATTTTGTATTTTCATTTTATATAGAACAAGAAAGAATTACATTTAGTCCTCCGATTGAAATCCCCACAAAATGTTTTCCCTAACTTTTCGCAAATAGCAAGTTAAGCTTTCCTGGTTAGGCAAGTAGCTTTTGATTACATCTCAAGCATCTGAAATGGGTTTCTGGCTTTAGTCATAATATTTGTGAATTACAAACACGTGATTTTCAAGTAAAGACGATCTGTAATATGTGTAGAAAAATGTTGAAGAGGTGGAGTCAGATTGATGATAAATTATTTTGAAAGATCATGCAGAAAATAAAATAAAACCTATCTTTTGGATATTTCAGTTTTTAAAACTTATAAATTCAGCCTTGAATATTGGTCTATTTATTCGATTTTTCAAAAGAAAACCTTTTATTTTTTTATTTTATTTATAAAATCCAGAAAGAGCAGATAATTAAGAAATAAAGAGAGAAAAGGGAGTTTTCTATAAATAGTTACACGCTGAATGATTAACTTAAATATTTAAAATCCCTAAGTACGTATATTTAGGTACCACCAAAATGGCTGCGTCTTTTCCCAATTGAAAGCCAATAATCGCTTCCTCTGTTTAAAAAAATTCACCCACCCGCAAAAAAAAAAGAAGCAGAGAATTATTTGATTCAAGTGAAATTTTCAGTACTTATTGGGAATATATGAGTGGGGTGGGTCTGTTTTCACCCGATCCTTACCAAAAATGAATCAATAAAACTGAAAAAAATAATTCTTTTTGAGGGTTTTCGTTTGCATAATTTAATAAAACACACTATTTTATTTCAGACTCGATAGAAAAATATATTTAACTTTTTTTCTTAAATTTTCAGTGCGTTTTTGAACATTGATTCTGTTGCTGTTCGTAAGAACTTTTTATTAATTAAAAAAAGACATGTTTGAAGAATCGAAAAATGTAAAGATTAATGTTATTTCCGAGTGTGAATCTTTTTTAAAAGAATTATATTTTTCATTTTAGCAACTGTTAGATTATTTTTCTGTCGGTGTTAAAAAAGGAAATAATTCTGAATTACCGCTTTTGGTTGAATACTCCAGGTATATGATAATTCGATAACTTTTAAATTCAGAATAATTAAAAAAAACACATTGCATAAAATTAAGGTAAGAAAATATTTAAAAAAATAAAAGCAATGTATTAAACCCAAATGTTATCATTCAACTAAAAAATCCTAATTAGTATAAAAATAAAATTGTTCATTCTACTAAATTTCATTAAAGTGTATAGAATAAATCATTATATTCTTAAACTATTAGTTATGTAAGTATGAAGATAATTTATTTTTAAACATAATACCAATTTCTTCGTTATTGCACTGTTGGTGTTCTATACTTTTTTTAAAAATGTAATGTTGCGCGCTTTTTAAGAGAATTGTTAAATTTTCAATATCCAGTTAATCTTTAAATGTATTAATTCACTTCAAAACACATCTCTGGGACAAAAATTGGATTTTTAAGACATTTTTAAATTTGTTGCTTACATTTTTCGTCTACAATGGCAGTTCGATGAGCCGATGAAGCTTTCAATGTTTTAAAAATTCCTAAAAACCTCATTTGAATGCGGAAATCAATTTTTCTTTTTAGTACCAATTAGCCTTAGCTCTTTCAAATATCACCAAAATTTAACATCAAAGATATCTAAATAATATTAAATGGGTTTCTCAGAGTTTGTAGAAGCCCGTGGCGATACCTGCATATACTAGAACCAAGAAACAATAATAAAAATATTGTTGCTTAGGTTTTACTTTCAAGTGCAGATTTTTTCAAGATTAAAAAATCCTTATAAAATTCTGTAATAAGAAACTTGTCTATTTTGAGTTATCCCCCTTGCATCTTAATTTACTGAAAGCCGTGTAAATTTTGTCGGCCAGTTTTGAGACAATGGATTAAAGTGAAACATAGATTTTAGTCGATAAATGTAAATTCTATGTCCTATAAATTCAATGAAATATCGTAAATGACAATGAAATGTCCACTTGTCGAAACTTGTTGAAAGCTAGACGGGGCAAATTAGTAATTAATTCTATGTTCTAAAAAATTAAAATTTTGAATCGCGTGCGCCACACAAACGAACCCAAGCACTTGCACGCACGTGTTGTTCCTCGCTGTAGGATAATGAATTCAAACAACATTAAAAACCTCCTATCTTTAAAAACATACATGCTTAGAGTTCAGATTTTTTAAAATTATTTTTTTAAATAAAAACTGGAAATGTACGATGAAAGAGGAAAATAAAAATAAAAAAGATTAAAAAGTTTTCATAAAAAGTTATTTTCTAAAACTGATAAAATACACTTCATTCTAGTGGACAGAGTTTTTGATGTTACATTGTAATAATATTTAGTAAATCTTTTTTTTTTAAATTATAATAAATTACTATTTATAAAACTTTTAGAAAATATATGGAAAAGAAAAATTCCTCTGTTAAACAATCAATTTTGCAAGCATGTTAAAATAGTTTTTTGGATTTTGGTGAAAGTGGTTCGATATCATATAAATGTCTCAGTCACAAAATACATCAGAATGAAAGAATAAAAAAAGAAACAAAGAAGAAATAACAAATTAAGAAAGAAAGATAGTGAACGAAATTAAGAAGAAAATAAAAGTAAAAAAGAAATAAATAAAGGATACACAAAGAAAACTTGAAGAAATGAAAAACTAAAGAATGTAACATGGAAAGGAAAAAGAAAGAATATATTAAAGAAGGAAAAAATGAAAGAAAGGAATAATAGTGATGGTAACAGTAAAAGAGCCAAAGAAAGAAAAACTGAATTATGGTAAAAAAAAATATATATATATATATATTTGGATGAAAGAAAGAAAAACAAGGAAAGAAGGTAGTAAAGGAAAGAAGGTAGTAAGGAATGAATGAATGAAGGAAGGAAAAAAGCAAAGAATGAAGACAGTAATGAAGGAAAGAAAGAATGAAGGAAGGAAGGAAGGAACAAAGGAAGGGATAAAGGAAGGAAGGAATGAAGGAAAGAAGTAAGAAGAGAATCAAGAAATAAAGAACTAAATAAAATGAATTATGGATGAAAGAAAAAGAAAAAATAATTGCAAGAAGAGAAAGAATGAACGGAAGAAAGAAAGTGTTAAATAGATATTGTCAAAACTTTTGATTGGCCAGAACCTATAAGTTTGACCAGACAAATCCCTCAACTTGACCAACCTGCCCACTTGAATACCTACCGGGGTAGACTAACAAACTTTAGCTCCAATATATGAAAGTGGGGATTAGGAAATTAAGGGTGCAAGGCACAGATCGTTTCCCCGGTCCGATTAAATAAGTACTTTACGAGGATTAAGTCGAAGGCGACTGGTTTTGTGGGCTACCACAGGAAACGCTTGCCTCCCAGACGAGTAAACGAAAACACTACACCCATTAACTAAGGGATCTGGCTTAACAATATATTACTTATTTATTAAGCACAGTTTCGTATAGCAGAAATATGGTGTACCCAATTAGGATCGAACTAATATCATCTTTATCCGTATTTGTATTAGTATGTTAATCACTACGAAGCATCAACCAAACTGTTGAATATATATTTATACTTTTGAACATAAATAATATCATTGGTATTCATCCGTTTGGTTTGTCACTCATTCATTTGTGTTCATTCGTTCCTGTCTTTATTTTGCTCTGAACTTCTTTCTTTTTCTTCATTTATTAAAGATACTTTTTAATCATTTCACTCCAAGCAAGGTAATAAGATACATTAAGATGCAATTGGTTACTAAATGTGAGACAATGTGAGAAAAGAAAAACGTTATTAAAGAGGGAAAACAATAAAAGGAGAGGAATTAAAAAGACGGATGCCGATTGACATTGCATATAAATTTTTGAAGGTCAAAGTTGACTGGAAAGCAAAAAGCTAGATGAGAGTTCCATAAGCAAGAGATGCGAGAGAAGAAACTGTTAGCATAGAACTTACGGTTAAATTTAGCGTGTTTGAACTGTAAAATGATGAGACCTCGCCGCCAATTAAGTACTGCGCTTAAATTCATAAAAGTCTAGATACCATAGAAGAAAGTTCATCAGAACAATTACCATGAACATTTTTATAGAAAAGGCACTGGGAAGCTACGTTATGGCAGTTGGAAAGGGACTGAAGCCAACATGGTAATGTTATATTTAATGAATTTTATGTCCGGACATACACACAAATTTCCTCATACCGTTCAGGATATAGGAGCTAGCTCGCAGAACATTAATGTTCAGTTGTCAGTGCGCATTCAACGCGTGACATTATGCCAGGCTAAGATAAACTGATATATATATATATATATATATATATATATATATATATATATATATATATTGTCATCCACAGAGAGACTGTTTCGCTGTATCACAGCTCATCAGTGTGGCTAGACGTCCGTTTGCCTCTGGCTAGAATCGAAAACCGGCTGAATTCGCGTCAGTCGGAAAATTTACCCTGAAGCCGTTGGCGCACGGCAGAGAAGAAGGTGAATTTAAGCGTATTTATATTTAGATAAACACACAGTGACTGAGAGAACCCAATTCGATTTACCGAAGAGTCTCTCTCTCTCTCTCTCTCTCTCTCTCTCTCTCTCTATATATATATATATATATATATATATATATATATATATATATATACAGGCAGCATATATTTATTCAAGCAGGTTTGGTTAAATAATTTAGATGTATTTTGTCTATTTATTTTAGTTTTAATCTTTTCAAGTGGACGAATTAATTTCTTGGTGGCTGTAGAAAATGGACCAAGAATAATTGAGAGTACATGGGAAAATAAAAAGCATTTGAAAGAAAATTTTGGAATTTTTCTTGATCAATCTTCTACAACCAGCACGTAATTAATTGCAGGACTTGAAAGGACAAAAATTAAAATAAATAGATATAATACGTTGAAATTATTAAACCAAACATGCAATATATATATATATATATATATATATATATATATATATATATATATATATATATATTCATCTCTGTTCATTGCTATCATTATTAATAAAGAGAAAACGAAAACTTTAGTCCTGCCACAGACATTATCAAGGCAAATGTTTATATTCATATGATCCTTTTACAGATATATTGTAGTTATATCCTAAATTTCTTACACACACACATGCACCCACACACACATACACACACACACACACACAGATATATCTATATTTAAAGATAAATAAACCATCAAAGGATTTTTGAATCTGATATTATTCTTTAGTGTGTATATGTGTGTGTGTGTGTGTGTGTGTGTGTGTGTGTGTGTGTATGCCTGTATGTATATATAGGTTCATTCAAAAATTCATTAAAAAAGAATGTACATGATAAAAAAAAACTCAAAAAAAGGAGTTTTATGTAAAATGTTGTTATATATAAACAAGAAAATAAATAATCGAACAAACAAAAACTATAAATATATGTGTATATACTCAATTTGCAGAACTGAAATTATTTTAACCTACAATATACGTGCATGTGTGTGTGTGTGTACGTGAATGTACTTGAGTGTACGTGTTTACATACATACATACATACATACATATATATATATATATATATATATATATATATATATATATATGTATATATATATATATATACATATATATATATATATATATATATATATATATATATATAGGGCGTCCCCCAAAATCTACTCATTGCCTTATAACTTCCTGATATTTTTCTTTTTCAGATCCAATGCATTTAATTTAATATTTTATTTAAACCGACATTCTTCTTTGTGAAGAAGCCTTAATATAGGCATTAATAGTTGTTAATGTTAACCACAAATTATGTTTACAATTAAATAAAGACTGTATTGTAATCTAATGAGTGGGTATATTTCTTGGAACACCCGATATATATATATATATATATATATATATATATATATATATATATATATATATATATATATATATATATATATATATATATATATGTAGTTAGAAACATGGAAATCTGGACTAAAAAGTCTTTTTAACGCTGGACCTCAAATTTATGAGAAATTTGATCGCTTTTTTGTGGTGAAAAAAAATAATTTTTTATTTCAAATTTTCAGGGCATATTCAGAAATGAATGAACTTATTTTTTAAAAAAATCTTTTAAACATTTCTTTTTTTACGAAATCTTTGTAAAAAATATTCTTTTAAATCTGTTATTCTCCCAACTCTCTTTATTCAATCTAATTATTTCTATCGCTTCATGTTTATGTTTCTTATACAGGACCACGGTTGTAGAAAATCTGCCCTGAATCGTAAAATAAAATTGCAAAAAAAATAAGTCATTAGGATAATTGGAAAAAGCTTTTAATTGATTTTATACATAAAATATATTATCGATACTCTCGTCTTAAGAAAAATTTTCGATGAATAATTAATTTTTACTTGAATTGTTTTCATTAAAAACAATTAAAATAAATAAATTAATAATAAATAATTTATAAAAATATTAATAAAAAACTGTCCATAAATTTGTAGCGTTCAAATGATATTGTTATTGCATTAAAACTGCAATTACTAATGATAAATGGAAAAACTCACTACAGTTTAATAACTAGTATTTTAAAAAGTATTTTAATCTTTTTTTGTGCGTATAAACGTGTAGATTTTTGTAAATACGGACAGAGAGGTGCCTATAATAAATTTAAAATTTATTGGTAATTTTCTAATATTTTCTCAGCAAGCGTCTTCGAAAGTTAAAATTTTGTTACCCCTTACTTAAACTTCACAAACATCAGACTGTCAATCAATGCATTTTAAACGAAGGTGTGTGTGTATATATATATATATATATATATATATATATATATATATATATATATATATATATATTTGCATGTTCATACGTTGTCTTGCAATTCTTCCTCTCCAATTAGTTAAGTACAATCCATTTTCTGTCTGAGATTTGATAAATTTTAACCTCTGATATTTTTGTCGCGCAATTACTGCCAAATGAGATACAGAAAGAAAAAAAAGAAGTTCACGCATCAACATTCGAATATAACGTCTCAAAACGAAGGCAGATTCATTTTACCAGCGTCGACATTACAACATAAAATCATTTTTTTCAGTTGATGGCTTTTTAAATTACAAAATAAAACCAAAAATACTCATGGCGACACCGAGAACCTGTAAAAAGAGGAATGGTGATGTCAGAGTCATAGAAAATGAAGGAGGCGGACAACTGAAAACGAAACTGCAAGAGAAGAAAAGGGAAAGAAAAGACAAAGGAAAATAAGCAAGTGCGAAGAACGAAATACACAAGAAAAATGTGGGAAGAAGAGAGAAGGAATGAAAAGTAATAAGAAATCAATTTAAAAAAATTAGACAGACAAAAACTAAAAACTAAAAAACCAAAGCAAATTAAAAAAAAAGTAAAAACACAAAAAAAGAAACGAAAATAAGAAAGAAAGAACGAAGGAGAAAATTTTCAAGAAACAAACACTGAAAAGAAGACGACACAAAATGAAACATGCGACAAATATAAAAAGGAAAAAAGAATGAGGGAAAATAAAAAAGAAAAGGATAATTAAACGAAAAAAGAAACAGATAAAGGAATGAAAGGTAAAGAAACGTAGTATTGAAGAAAAGAAATAAAATAGAATTAAGAAAAAGACAGATTAGAAAAAGAATGAAGAAATAAACTGAAGAAAGAAAGAAAGAAATAACAGATGAAGTGTAAAATGAAGAAATAACGAAAGAGGAAAGCAAGAGACGAAGTGAAGAACTAGAAAAGGTAAACGAAAGGACAAAAAAGATAAGCGGAAAAGATGAAGACAAAGGAAAAGGAGAAAGAACAAAAAAAACCTCCCATCAAAAAAAGGAAGAGAAAAAGTGAGAAAAAGAGGTAGAAAGAAAAGTGGAAAAAGAGAAGAGCAAATAAAGTAGAAATATGAAGGTCATGAGGAAGAAAGTAGGAAAAGTACGCAAAAACAGAATCAACGAAATGAATATGAGGAAGATGAAGAAACAATGAAAAAGAAATAGAAACAAAGGAAAAAGATGAATAAAGAAAGAAAAAGTATAATAATAATAATAATAATAATAATAAGAAGAAGAAGAAGAAGAAGAGGGAAAAGAAGAGGAAGAAGAATCGAGTCCTCACTGTAAAAAGGTGATTATAAAATCGTTAACTTCAACTGCAATAAAATGTCGGAAACTTATGGCGCTTATGACAGAATTCTCCGCCAAATGGTTAAGTGTGGTGGAGTGAAGACTTCAAACCAAACGCCTTTAAATGCAAATATACATAAAACTCGTTAACACATAAAACCATAAAATGCATAATAATTTATATATATATATATATATATATATATATATATATATATATATATATATATATATATATATATATATATATATATATATATATATATATATAATTATTATTATTATTTTTCTTTTTATTATTATAAGTGTGTGTGTGCGTGCGTGTGTGTGAGAGAGAGCTAGTAAACTTTTACTTTATGGATCATCAGGTTGCAACCGACACACACACACACACACACACGCGCGTGCGCGCGGCACAAACACACCTATATATATTAAATGACGGACAGATAAATATGTACATTCGAATATATAACTGTGCACAGTGACATTTGTGTAGAAAGAAACTTACATTTTATTCGTATGCAAATATATATATATATATATATATATATATATATATATATGTATGTGTGTGTGTTGTGTGTGTATGTCCGTGGTGTGTGTGTTTATGTGTGTGCTCGCACTCGTCTCAAAAACCAGAAACACTGCATATACAGCAATTTTTTTTAAACGCTAGAAACTTTTACAATTTAACACAGACATACACACACGCACATTATGCGTATCTTTGAAATAATTTGTTTTTCTATCGCAGACGCTATCTATCTATCTATCTATCTATCTATCTATCTATCTATCTATCTATCTATCTATCTAATTACATATCTATCTATCTATCTAGCTAGCTAGCTATCTCGTAACATACCCTCTCACATATAGAGCTAGTAATATTGTTGGCCTTTCTTATTTTTTTTTTATTCCCACGCATTCAAACAAGCGCGTATGGACAATTAAAAAAAGCCAAAAACAAATATTCAAATTTCAATTATCTCCAGTCTCTACCGATGAAGGAGCCCGGAGCGTACAATGGTCGAAATATCGTGAATGGCAATAAAGATGAGGACAACCGTCTGAACGATGTAAATTGTGCAAATGGTGTATTCCGTTTAAATATTTTCTTACTCAAATTAATAAGAATTTTTTGTTGACAATATTATCATTTTTCACAACGATCTTCTATTATCGATAAATGTCTGCGAGTCAAAAGGATGTCCTATGAAAGCGGTGACTTCAACCAATTATCAACGCCTTTCATACTGCTTATTAAACACCTCATTCCATTAATGAGCTCAACCAAGTCAATAAAAACGTTTATTAATTTTTTAATGTGTTGATTATTACCGATATTATTTATGAAGTTTTCCTCACTATTATTATTATTTTTATTTCCTTTGATATCTGGCGTTTACACATTTCTTTCCGGGTCCCGCCCAGGGACCTAAGGTTAGAAATGGCAGCATGACACTTTCTACTGAAAAAAAAAATTACATAGATAAAGCCCTTCGTAAGGTGTAGGCTGTACTTGTCAGAACAATTTTTTGTATCTCTTTGAGGCATGGACTTCCAGGAATCCCTTCAATTAGTCTACTGGAATCTTTTCCAACCATTCCTATGGCTCCAACTACAACAGGGATTGTTGATGTTCCCATGTGCCGCATTTTTGATATTTCTATTTCAAGGTTCTTGTATTTTGACAGCTTTTTGAATATCTTCAAAGATACATTGCAGTCTGAAGGGACTGCCATATCAATAAGGAGGCACTTTTTTTTGCTTGTGGTCTTTAATAACAATGTCTGGGCGGTTGACTTTGATTGTTCTGTCAGTGTGTATTGTGTAGTCCCATAGAATTGTAACAGATTCTATCTCCGTAACCGGGTCTGGGTGGTGCTCATACCAGTTTCTTTCAGATTCCTCCCCGTAGAAGTTGCAAATTTTCCAGTGGAGATATTGGCCCACTCTGTCATGCCGGGTTTTATATTCAGTGGGTGCCAATATCGTGCAACCTGATACAAGATGATCAATGGTTTCTGGATATTTATCACAGAATCTGCATTTTGGGCTTACACAATATTTTAGTATATGTGCTTGATAATTCCTAGTTAACAAGCATTGGTCCTGTGCAGCAAGGATAAAACCTTCAGTTTCAGCTTTCAACCCTGCATTACGTAGCCACTGATGAGTACAGATTTTGTCTACATCAGCTTGTTTGGTACGGGCAGAGTATTGGCCATGAAGCGGTTTATCTTGCGATTGTTTCTGTATCTGGTCGGTTGCATTTGTCTTTGCTTTCTTTTTTTAAGTATTTTGCAGCTTCAGCCGGTTTACCGTGTTGTATTTGTATTTCTGCGCTCATTGAAGAGGGAAAACAAAATGTAAAGCTAAATGAATCTTATCCAAAAATATAATGAAGAAAAAATACTAAAGAATTTTGAAAAAAAAAAACAACAACTATTATTTTGGTGCATGTCTCTGGTCGATGAGGAATCAAGAATTCCATGAAAGAATAATATTAATTTGCACTGATACCAATTCCAATTCCAATTCGGGCAATCTAAAATGGCTGAAATTTAATCAAATACACTTTGCTTGTCATACAGTCAACACCCAGTTCTTGACAATGACTGTGATTGTCGCAAGTACTTGAATAGAAGAGGAAAAACTTTGGACAATATATTGATAACTTTAATCCCAATGTAGGTTTTAATAACACACAGAAACACAGGCACACACACTGACACATACAGGCACACACACACATCTGTGCGCGCGTGTGTATGTACGTATGTTTGTGCGTGTGTGTGCGCGCGCATGTGTATGGGCGCGTGCGTGTGCGTGTATGCATATGTGCGTGCGGTTCTATTTCTTTTATAAAAGCTTTTCCGTCGAAGTATATATGCTTTTGCAGTGCCACACTCCCCCACCAAACTTGTAAGGGACATCTTAAGCCGTAAAAATATTCCTGGTTAAAGCGATCTCCCAGATAAAGGAATATAAGTTTGATCCCTACGGAGAGGTACATTTTCATTAATATGACTTTTGATTATCTAAGCCAGTTGACGTGAATTTCACTGCACAAACGCGTGTACCTAAGGAGGTTTTATAGTAATATATATATTTTATGGTAATATATATAACACCGATTCTGTTTTGCCGCCACTCCACTCCAAGGAAACTGTCGGCCAGTTTATTTCTGGAGGATAGCGCTGTTGATGAAGATGTCTTTACAATCATCAAGAGACAGAACATTAATAGCAACAAGTAAAATTAAATGTCAACCTACACGTAAAAATAAAGTAACGTATTTTTAGAAAATTACGATTTCTGTAAATAAATTCAATTTTATATAAACGCCACTGACGTGTGGATACCATATACTCGAATCTACGAGTATGGAGAGATACATTGGATACTTAATTTTATTTGTTGGTCTCTCTCTTTTTCTCTGATATATATATATATATATATATATATATATATATATATATATATATATATTGTCATCCACAGACAGACTGTTTCACTGTATCACAGCTCATCAGTGTGGCTAGACGTCCGGTTGCCTCTGGATAGAATCGAAAACCGGCTGAATACGCGTCAGTCGGAAATTTTACCTTGAAGCCGTTGGCGCACGGCAGAGAAGAAGCTGAATATAAGCGTATTTATATTTAGATAAATACACAGTGACTGAGAGAACTCGATTCGATTTACCGAAGAGTCTTGCATATATATATATATATATATATATATATATATCAGTCAGTCATTTATGTGCCATGCGTCATGCACGCTTAGCCGATCATGTATCTTTCGATAACTGATGAGGCAGATTTTTTTCCCGCTGTAGATTGCCATTTCGTTCTGCGGTAGACTGGTTTCCAACCAAGGCTAAAGAACCCAGTGAGTCCTGCTATTTAACCCATAGCTGGAGAGAGAAGAGATGGATTCATACATTTTCCAATGATATCTGTGCATAAATGAACTCGACTCGAATTCAAACTCGGCCCTATCACTCCGAGCCGATATCCATTACACCACAACACACATCTGCATATAGGTTAACTTCTAACGTTATTTTTAGTGAATACCCGTAATTTGAATAGACGGTCCGTTGATGTTATTTTTTTTAACAGTCTTTATTTCGTCTGCTGGCCTGCGAAATCTAGAGACTTAATAAAGAAAATTTGCCTTCAGGCAAGATACGAACCTGCGTCACTCTTTGAAGGATAAGCCAGCATCTTATTCGCCGTGCTTTTACCGCTCGGATACGGAGAGTTCCATAATCAAGCAAGCTTCTATTTTGCCTTAAAGCACATTTATTCGTTTAATTTTTTTGATCCGACATATTTTTATTACAGCAAACCTAATTTTTAGATATGATATACGAAAATAGGTTTGTTTTGGGAATCGGGAATTCAGTGAGGCTTCAACTCTCAACCAAGGATCTGCAAGTACTATTTGCTTGCTGGCTATCGTACACACACACATATACAGGTTGAGATGGGTCAACTATCGCTATTTTATATTTTAAATTTCGCGTATGCGCGTTGTTTGTTTTAGGGTCAGTTGGGTACCAATTGTGAAAAAAAGAATAACATGACGCAATTCACTCCGCCAGGAATTTGGAAAAGGCATGCTATACTCCTTAGTATTCGCACCGGAAGCTCCAATACATTTCGGAGTGTTTGGGTGTCAATCTGAGGACAGGGCAAACGATTCGGTACGAGTTGGATGAATCTAATGGCGTTTACGGAGGTGTTTGGAGTGATCACTAGTGATGGCGACAGTATGCTTCCATTCAAAGGGCCTCACACAAAACACGAAAGCCTACATCGTGCCTTGAAGGAGTTGTGATGTCCTGGGTCAAGAGGGTGGCTAGTGGAAGACCCTATGTCTGGCAACAGGACTCTTGATCATGCCACAATGTATGACAAAGTGGGAAAAGTTTTCGTGTGACGCGTTTCGTCCTTTAGGACTTTATCTTTTTCCAATTTGTTACACACACACACACACACACACACACACACATACACACACACACACACACACACACACACACACACACACACACACATATATATATATATATATATATATATATATATATATATATATATATATATATATATATATATAATATATATATATACAGTTCTGTTCGAAGACCCCTTCCCGACCACCTAGCAAAAAAAGTTTACTCACCCTAAAGTATTCTATTGATAATTATAATTTTGGATATAAATGAGATTTAGGGAAAAACTGTGTGCAAAAAAGTGTCTCACTTATTTCCTGCAACTAGTAATCAATAGAAACATAACCGAACAGCTTTAAATAAAGAATAATAGAGGTATAATTTATTTATAATAGGTATAGTTCGAAATATTTAATAATCTATGGGTCCTCCTTTATTTTGAATAACCTTTTCAATCCTTTTTGGCATTAACTTGATTAGGTTCTGGCAAATCTCATCACCAAGCATTGAATTCCATTCGGATATGAAATTCACAATCAAATCCTCTTTGTTGCTCAACTGCTTTCTCGAGAGCCTGTACTTTATAATGCTCCATAAGTTTTCTATGGGGTTGAGGTCAGGACATTGGAGCGGCCATGTCATAAAACTCACCTGATTCTCATCAAAGTATTCCTTCATCAATTTTGATTTGTGACAGGGACCGTTATCCTGCATAAAAATGAGCTTGGTGGGGTCGATTTGCACCCTTTCAGCAGAAGGAAGCAGACAAGATTCTAAAATTCTCTTGTACTGCTCACTCCTGAGGGTCTTTTCAATAGGTTTTAAGAAACCAGTTCCATGAAAAGAAAAGCATCCCCAGAACATTATACTTCGGATTTTAGATCGCTTATCCTTTGAATTTAGCTATGTATGGAGAGAGAGAGAGAGAGAGAGAGAGAGAGAGAGAGAGAGAGAGAGAGAGAGAGAGAGAGAGAGAGAGAGAGAGAGAGAGAGAACCAACGTTGGATAATTAAAATTTTTGCATAATTATACATACGTATAATCAACATATAACTTTATATAATATGCAGCGATAATATTATGTCAATAGTTTCCCGTATTTGCAATTACTTATTTAGTAAGATTTTATTATGCAACTTGATCAATGTTTATGTTATTGTAAATAAATATTTCTGAGAGCCTAGTTATTGATATCTATTTTTTTTAAATTGTTACGTAAAGAATCCAAAGGAATGTAAACAATGATAACCTCGAAAGAGAAACAATATATCAAATGATGGAGCGAATGAGAATCAACATTGGAAATTATAAAGAGATTACAGAGAAGTCAGAAATGAAATTTAAAAAATTACGAAGGTGAAAATAAGAAAAAAATGTCTTTAGTAATATCGCAATAAAGATCTGTGAAAAATTACCCGAATAATAAAAATTACTTCTTGCAAAAAAAAGTTAAAATAAAAAATTTAAAAAATTGTAATAAGAAAATTAAAAGGTAATAAATAAGAACATTGGATTGACTTACATGAAAATATTTGAAGAAGCTAATATTGCAAATACAAACAATGAATAAAGAGGCAAAATATTAAGAGCCTTGGCTGAAGGCATGAAAGCGAATAAACTACCACCGGTCAGGCGATGAATAAAGCTGGTTCCTCAAAAGCAAGTTTTACTGATGAAGAATTAATAACTGTGTCCTCGTGATAGAAATAGGCAGTCAAGATATTGATTGTTGTACTGTTCCCGAATTATTATAGATCACTGCATATATATATATATATATATATATATATATATATATATATATATATATATATATATATATATATATGTGTGTGTGTGTGTGTGTGTGTGTGTGAATTTGGGCAACAATCTCTCCTTTATACAAGTTTCATGAAAAACGACTATTAGTCATTATCAAGGACGAATTTTATTTTTACTTTTAATTGTTAAATATAAATCTAGATCCACACATACAACAATGCATACATACGGTTAAAAGTAAAAATAGAATCCATCGTTGATAATGGCTAAAAGTATCCGAAAGCACTCGCTCATACAAAATATTGGTACAATTTTGATATAATTTGTGTCCAGAAAAGGAGAAAATTATAAGAACACATGAAAAATTAAATAAAAAACTTAATCGCACTACTTTGTTACTTGATTTTAATGTAAGTTGTATATATATATATATATATATATATATATATATATATATATATATATTGCATATATAGTGTTGATGTTAATAAAACAGTGCTCGATGTTATACAAATTCGTGCTATCGGTGAGGGATTATATATATATATATATATATATATATATATATATATATATATATATATGAGAAAGGAAGTATGTCTTTGTACATGCTTCTATTTGTTAGCGTAGTTATTGCCATGCGTATGAGGAGATTAAATCCATGGGCTGACCAATGTCCATGTTTTCTGGTACTGCATCTATATTTTATGGTTATTAAAGGTTAGAGAAAAAAAAGACTGTAAACAAAATCGAAAAGACAACAACAAAACAAAAAAAAATCAACGAAAAAAAAAAAACAAAAAAAAACAGTCGAAATAGCCCATCAGTAAAAATGACTTACATTAGCTGCTGGAGTTCCCCAGATATGAAACAACGTTGGACCATAGACAGGTAAAGAAAGCCTACGAAACACACGACGTTTGCAGGTAACATCATCCCTCATAGAATTAATCTACCTATAGTAACAACATTTCTTCTTAAATAAAAAAAAAAAAGATAGAAAGAAAGGAACAAAAACTTAAGGTAAAGCTTGTTTTGTTTTTCATATCCGGACCGGTTTTGTATTTTTGTATCGTTGGGAAGGAAGTTATATTCTCGTTGTTAGAGAACGCCGCATCACTCACACCAATTTAAACTGAAACAAAAAGACAACAAATTTCACCCTTTTCGGCAACACAAATACGATTTACAAGAGAATGAAAATTAACAATTACTTTTATATCAAATATATATACATATATATATATATATATATATATATATATATATATATATATATATATATATATATATATATATATATATATATATATATATATATATAGCGCAAATTATACGTAGAACTTTTACGTTTTATTTATTAAGTATAGTTTAGTTTAAAAGATATTCCACCAGGATCGATCTCACTACTAATATAAGGAATTTCACATAACGTCCCTGCTTTACGCATGCATACTATTGAATACAATACAACCATATAATTTCTATCTTTATACAAATATATATATATATATATATATATATATATATATATATATATATATATAAATAAGTGAACATAGAAGTCAACACTTAGAGGCGACAGTCTGTTTCATGCTAGTGCTTATATATATATGCTAGTGCTTATATATATATATATATATATATATATATATATATATATATATATATATATATATATAAACATATATGTATATATATATATAAACATATATGTATATATATATATATACACGATGTCAGATTTTATTATGCGTGTCAATATTTTTATCGAAAATTTGGCATTAAACAAGACTCTCACAATATGTGCAGGATATATTTATATCCCTAGAGTGTCAACGAATAACGCGTGTCCTTTTAAAAATATATATAAAACACTTAATAAAACTAAAAAAAAGCAAAAGGCAACCTGATTGATACGTGATTGCACCTACTGCAACATCAACAGATCTTTTATTGTCTGGGCTCCATTCTCCGTTTATCCTATTAAATAGCTAAAAAAGACACTATATATATATATATATATATATATATATATATATATATATATATATATATATATATATATATATGTGTGTGTGTGTGTGTGTGTGTGTGTGTGTGTGTGTATAAGGGGCTGCTCAAATGCCTTCGGTCCGGCCAAGAACCGTTTCCCCAAGAAAATTCTGATGTCATTGTTAATTATATAAATACCTAATTTATAAAAAGAACTAATTTACAAGGAATTTGTAAATTCTTTTTAATAAAATAAGTAATATTTTAATTTATTTAATAAAATGCGTAATATTTTAAAATAAAATGTCTAATATTTCAATTATTTAATTAATATGATTTAATAATTTTTAAACATTTGACTGAATAAATTAGTTTTTTTACTTTTTGATATTTTATCTGTGCCCACTGGAATTAATAACAAGTTATAAAGTTACTTTTGCATTGTTGAAACCATTCAAAAGAAATATATTAATTAATAAAATATAAATATTTTTTTAATTCATTTAATTAAAAATAATTAATTAATTAATGAAAACAATTATTCTTTTAATTTATGATAAAAATAATTTTATAAATGAAATAAATAATATTTTTTATTTAATATTATTAAGATAATAATTTATTACGTTGTTATTTGTTACACATGACACGTTTTTACATTAATTACACAATTTTTTAATTAAAATAATAAGAAAACGAGAATGATTGACTATATACGAAAACAAAATCCGAACAGTTTAGTAAATGATGTTTTCTGTTCAGGTTTTGTGTTACTTAATTCAGTCAATCCGAATTTTGTTCATACCGCATTAGTAAAATGTGTTTGTGACGAAGTTGTAACAGAGTTACAAACCATAAAAATAATAAATGAAAACCATTTAAAATTTTTAAAAGTATTCATAATATAGTTTGGACAGAAATTTATTAGACCAGCTCATATTATAAGAACGATGAACAAAAACTAGTTATTAGAATTGTATTTTCTTGTTGAAATTGGGTTGAATTGTATTTTCTTCAGCTAGTCACAACTTTTGGCTTTAAAACATTATTACCATTACGAACATTAAGTCAACATTTAAAGTTATGAAGTTGCAACAAAGCTATATTCCCAGAAAAATAGTGAATATCCACTTTGCATGTTTTTATTCTTAATAGTTCAAACCGAAATTTGTCAGCGAAGTCAAGAATGAACAAACGTTGCTTGTTGATCTGAAATAGACTTGACACTCGCGTTATTCGGCTGGAGCAGGAATCACCACTGATATAAAGTGCTCGGATTAATTTTATCTGAAAGAGTTACAAACAAAAGTTATGGCAATATTTACACGATCTTAATCTGATAGAAATATTTATCAGAATTCTTCGTTGGATTCGGGTATCCATTGACATGTCGGCGGCATGAGCGGAAGAACAAAATATTAACGCTACTAAACGCAATTGCAACTCTAGTCAAAATCCCGATGACACCAAGTGTAATTTATTCAACGCGGAATAACTAACGAGGGTTACGGCTAGCGTGATCAAAGAATTAATCTCTTTATCTTAATAACATGTGTGACCAACAGAGAACCCAATTGAGATCATGTCACAGATGTTGATACAGAGTTGGCCAAGGAACGCATATATAAAGACAACATTAGATCCTTCTTCCTTGCCTTTTAAGCACCCGGTTTTGGGAGAAGTGTAAATTCTGGAACTCGCACCTTTAGAGATAGTTGGGCGATTTATTGTGTGTTGGACACAGCGGGGCAAGAGACCAAGAAAACTCCTTGTAGCACCAACAATGAACTGAAGGCAAGGATTATGGCAGCATTCACGAACAGAAACAAGGAGAGCATCCAGAAGAGATGCAGGAGATTTCAAAGTTGTCTGAAGGCCTTAGATGGAAGCCTTCTTAAAGGCGGTCTCTGTCAAGAGAAAATCAACGACAGTGATTTTTACTACAGTTGGTATCAAGTTACTTAAACTTAATCAAATGCTGTATTTTGGGGAATCAAAGATGTTATAATTTTGTCCTAAAATAAGCCTTAATAATTGATTCTTTATTAGCTAGTTATCATTGCACCAGAGAGCAGGGTCGGTGCTCGCAACGAGGCCAGCGGAATCGACGGTTGCGGGGGCTCGGGAAATGTTTGTTCCTAGTCCGGGTGTACGCGCTCGGGCTCCTCACAATAAACCTGACCTCGTGGGAGGGTTCAGTAAATACAAATTATATACTATATTGGTAGTATCCAAAATTTACAAACACCTTACTGTCATGTAGTAGCAATAATTATATTTGTTGTTGCTTTTAAACCCAGATTGTGTTCCACATCCAAGAGGGAAATAGAAAGAGAATGGGGCATAGAGAGTAAGACAGAAAGAGTGAGTGATGTAGAGAGAGAAAAAAAGAAGGCAACACATAGAGAGGTAGGGGTGGGGTTCATCTTAGATAAAGACACTTGTTTGTTGTGAGAGGTTAAATACTATTTCGTGACCTAACGGTCTGTTAAGCATAGATTCGCCCCTGAACTGCAAATGCCTCTTCCAAATTATTGTTTTTCTTTTGATTTCTTACAGACTAAGGGAAGGGCCTCTGTAGATGCCATCTTGGGGGATCGATTTACAATTAATTTCTTTTGCAAACAGAGCGTGTAGATAATCGATATATAGTACCTTTCAACAAGTACCTTCTGAAAAAATATCAAGATCATATTAACTTGGACGTATGCTCTTCGGCAAAAAGAATTAAATGCATATTCAGATATGTGTGCAAAGGATATGGCTGCGTAATGATAGGAATCAATAATCGAGAAAAGCAGGAGAAGAAAGACAAGGACAAGAACGTGATGAAAGTAAGCAATTTTTATCATGCAGATATTTTTCACCACCAGAAACCATGTAGTTTCTCTCAGAGTACAAAATGCACGGGCAGTCCCACCCGGGTTGTCATTTAGCTGTACACTTACCTGGGGAAGGGAAGACCTCGTATATTATCAAGAAGATCAGGAGGTACAAGTTGCTGGCCAAGCACAATACTGTGATACGCACTTAGCTTCATGGTTAAAATTAAATCAACTCCATTTTATTTTAAAAGGCCAGTGTAGGTAGAGGGGCACATTCAGAGGCAATTGAAATTTATGGATAGGAGTGGAAGACAACGGTTAACCATAAACTTGAACAGGTTAAGATTATAGTGATCGGGAAAGCATCATCATGGGAGTCTGTTCCACGGCGCAGTGATTCACAAGAAGCTGAGTGGAACTTACTCGTCGCCGATGGAATATGGAGGGAATGTGGGTGGTTTGCTATTATGTACGTGGCATAATGGGTCCTAACCGTGAAGATTAGACCTAGCGGAATCAATGAATGTAGTTCATCCGAGAACTTTCTATGGAAGCAGCGATAGAGCAGAGAAGGGCTCGCCGGTGAGAGATAAGTTGGAGGGTAGAAAATAATACTTCTTCAACAAGGGCTCTGAGACGCTTAGGAGTAGATGGGTTTGCTTATCTTTCGGTTCACACCCCTCCCCGGTCTTGTGTAGAGATTTATCCCTTATTTCCTGTTTAGGATTGGGTTTCTGATTCCTTCTAAATTCTACTTCAGCTCTATTCTCCTAACGCTTGTTCTTTCCTACGCTAATATAACTCCACACAGTAACCCTCTACCTTGAGAGGCTCCTGGGCCTTGTATTGGGTAAAAAAAAGCTCGATGCAGCATCTGGAGAGATTTTGCACTGCGTCATTTAATTAGTAGGACTACAAAATGGACTCCAAGGATGCGAACAAACAAAAACGTTATCATCAGAATGTATTCAGTAAACCCCAAATAAATAGAACCATTGGATCGAATACTGTTGCTACTGCATGTTTCCGGGCTCAATTTTTTGAGAACTTGAGAGCAGTGGAGGGATTAGAACTGCCTACATTCGACCGAAACTTCTAGAAGACGATGCTGAACTACATAATGCTGTCACGGAGACTTGCAACATTTATGAATGTTCACCGAATAAAGATTGATATTGTCGCCTAAAAATGTCGAATGCCTAATTAGAAATGAAGAAGTTCTTAAGAAACTTCCAGGAGAATCCAAAGCATATATGAGTTGCGCTAAAGATGGAAAACCCCAGAACCATCCTATGGAATTTATAAACTCACTTGCGCCTCATGATATGCCTCCCGATCGACTTACATTGAAAATATGCGCCATCTTGACGATAGCGGGTAGTCTCTCAATTGCTCAAGGGCTGTGCACAGGAACGCGCATGAAGCTACTACAATTTTGCGAAAATAGTATAGAGTTGTCACAGAGGCTCTTCATTTCCGACCTCGTTTTTTTCCAAGTTAGAATGGTTGACTAAATTGTAATTAAAATTACTTTGATATACAAATATATTGGGAAGGGCTTTACTAAATAAAAGGGATTGTTGACAATCTCTAATTAACAGAAATCTTTTGGCAAAGTAAATATATTACTAATTATTTAATATACAAATGCATTATAAATAGTTTTTAATACAGCAATACATTGTCAACGATTTTACTAAAAGATTCACTGAAAATCAGTGAGTTGTCAGTGGTCAAGCTTTATTTGACAATTATATGCATGATGTAGAAGTATAACTAATGATTTTAGTATAGAAATTCATAACAAATCATTTTTCTATATTTTATAAGTGGTCAAGTGGTTCATACGAGTTCGTCCTTTAACCGATTCAGGAATTCGCTACGGTAAACGTGCTCCAAATAGCTGCCTTGAGTGCGTGTCTGTTTTTGAAGAATCAAATTTATCTCAGCCTATTTATCACCAATCATTCTTTTCATATCTAAATATCTACATATGGCTCTCGCTCTGTTCATAGCAATCGATCTTTCTCTGTTCATGGTTGTTCATATCGATCATGTTGATGTCCATCTGTATCTAATCTATATTCTGTAATCATCGGTGTCAAAGTAACTAGCTGGACCTAGTGGTCACTGCTTGTGCCAGTCAGTCAGTTAAATGACACACGTGATACACGTGTGGTATTTAACTTTCGATACATGACTGACGAGGCAAAAGATTTTTCCTGTAGTAGGTTGCCATTTCTTTCTACGGTAGACTGGTTGTCAACCGAGGCTAAAGAAACCAGTCTGTCCTATTATTTAACCCATAGCTGGGAGGAGAAGAGATGGATTCATACATTTCTCAAGGGCATTTTGAACTCGACTGGAGTTCTCATTCCGATATCCATTACACCACAACGCACATCCCTTCTTGTGACCAGAACTAAAAACGATATATGGAAAGAGGCATGAGATTTTAAAAGAGTACTGAACTGTTACGTGATGTCTGCCCTCTCATAGGGCAGCGAATGCTGGACAATCTCCTCAAAGATGAGGAAGAGACTTAACGCAACAGAAATATGGTTATACAGAAAGATGCTGAGAATACCATGTATCGAATATGTGGGCAACAACGAGAGAATGGAAACAAAAAAGAAACTTATAGTTAACCTCAGGAAAAGGCAGTTGAAATTTCTGGGGCATGTAATGAGGAAGGAGGGCTTGGAAAATCTGCTGCTCACATGGCAGATTAACGGAAAAGGGGACAGAGGAAAGCAGCGCCTAACATACTTGATGGGCTTGAGCAAATGAAAAGGGTTTATTAAGAGTTACAAGGGAATGGAAGAGGTGAAGGGTAATGATCGCCTACGTCCTGAAGGGACACGGCACATACAAGAAGAGAAATAACCTGAAAACAAGCAATTAACGCGCCCGACGTCCGTAAGACGAAATAGAGAACTCCCTTGACGTAGAAGAGAAACGGGGTCGAAAGAGAAATGGAGTGGGGTGAAGCAGACTTTTATCAAGTGTGGGTGATGTTGGGAGTGTTGGGCGCTGGCTGGCAGGGATGGATCAAAAGCATTCTTGACTTCTACCCACGCATTTCACATGGGGCCATCTACGTGATTAGACGGACAGTAATCGCTTTGGTATATATCACCTATTTGTTCTGCTTTTAAATACTCACACACACACACACACACACACACACACACACACACACACACACACACACACATACATATACACACATATATATATATATATATATATATATCATCATCATCATCATCCCGTTCATATAATAGATTTCCAGTCAGCCAGTCAAATTAACTCGATATTTGTCTACTTATTCATCTTTATAGCATACACACACGCACACACGCACACTCACACACACGCAGACACACATACAGACGCACACATGTATGTGTGTGTGTGTGTGTGTGTGTGTGTGTGTGTGTGTGTGTGTGTGTGTGTGTGTGTGTGTGTAAATTATTTTCAGATGGAGTGTATCTGTGAAGGAACAAAATGAATAAAAAGACAAGAGGAAAAACTATTCTTTGCTGACGTGATTCGCGATTTCGTCCTCTGGTCATATTTGCCTTGATAGAGGACGAAACGTGCTGGCTAAGAATAGTGGTGGCAGAGTTCAGGGTTCGAGTTTAGATATTAGGTTGCCACGCATGAATTTTTTTATTTTTGGGTTGGTTGTTGATCCGGTCGTCTAACGAAGTTACCTCCTTAGTATGTAAAAAAATATTGGCTTATTCCTGACTCTTTCTTTACAGATCATTTTTCTTTCAATATACAGGGTGTCCCAAAAAATTTGTCAACATTTCGCAAGCCAATAATTTGGCAATTCTTGTTGAAATAATCTCAAATTTTCATAAAATGCATAGAAACAGATCAAGATTTTATATTTAATTTTATTTTTGTTATCTCAATGAGAATCTACCCGAGAGATGGTTCGGGCGTGGTGGAGATGAAGATAGTTTTCTGATGAAATGGCCGCCGGAATTGTCGTTATGAGAAGGGACAGGTCTATGCCCCACCCCCTTTCATACTAGCATTGATGGACTCAAGCAGAGATTCACTTCTGCACTGGATAATGTTACCGGCGACATGCTACAGCGTGTTTGGCAAGAACTTAACTACAGACATGACGTATGCCGTGCCACAGGCGGTGTACATATTGTACACATATGAAATCGTCCCATAATAAACTTATAATGTTCAACACCTAAACTATTCAATTTCATTAAGCTAGACTTAGGAGTTTTCAAGATAATTGCTTTTAAAATAATGCCAAATTTTTGGGGACACCCTGTATTGTAACCCATAAGCCCAATGAAAATGATTACAATGAAACAATGTCGAGTAATCTTACTGCGTGAGTACAACTTGGAAAAAGAACCATTTTTGCATCGAATTATTACAGGCGATGAGGAATAGATACTCTTTGACAACGGTAAGAGAGTAGGTCAGTGGTTAGATGCAACTGAATCACCAAATCAATACACCAAACTCCCACTGCATCCTACAAAGTTAACGGTTACTGTATTGTGGTCTTTCTAAGGGGTTATTCATTATTCATTCTTGCCTCAAGGGAAAACAATAATAGCAACCATTGTTTCGTGGAGAAATTGAGTATATGCACGAAAAATTGAAAAAGAAACATCCTAAATTTGTGAATAGGGATGGCCCAATTTTACTGCACGACAAAGCACGCCACACCCTTCTCAATCAACTGTCCAAAAGCTACATAGCCTGAATTATGAAATTTTATCTCATTCTCTATATTCTCTCCTATTGACTATCACTTGACATCTATTTGAAAAACTTTCCTTAACTGTAACAGGCCAATTTATGAATGAAATGTTCATTTAAAATTTTTGTTTCAAATGTTTCAAGTAGTGAATATATCTTACTTTGCGAAGCGATAGCGTGCGGGCGAAGCCTGCTAGTTTCCTATAAGCGCGTTATTTCATGTGTGACAAATTAATACAAAGTCACGATTTCGAATAGCAAATTCTCTCTACTCTAAGAATGACGAAATCTTTCTACTGATTTATGGACTAAGCAAAGTCGACACCTATCTTGATCTGCAAGATGGATTTGCTAAACATAATGCTATTACAAGACTTATATTGTCACAGATTTTATCAGATACTTTCCGATTAGGATATCAAGATTGTATGACGCAACTATTTTCTCGTAAACTAGCTCAGCGCATGTCCAAATTCTTGGAGCATCTAACGGGGAATGAACTGTCTATAGTTTTCCAGATCAGCGTGTTCAGCTATAACAAAATAATTGGTAGATATTATTAACAGACTGAGATAGATATGAACTGACTGGAACAGACAGAAAGATAGAGACAGCCAGATAGCTATGTACAGTCTGACTGAAAGTTTAGGTAGATGACACAGAAAGAAACGTAGAGTAAGAGTGAGATAGATATAAACGAATACAGATCACGAAATAGATGCAAATATATATATAACCAAAATGGGATAGATATAAGCACAATGTGACTGACAGACAAAAAAGATATATACAGATATTGAGAGAGAGAGGGGGAGAGAGAGGGGGGGAGAGAGAGAGAGAGTATCAGTATTTCCTCATCCACGAAAAACACGGTAACTGGTACGGCCATCGGTCGACACCAAGACCTTTTACCTGAACCGGGTCGGAGCCTGGCCCATTTGCATCTGACCTTTGCAACAAGGCGGGAAATCTCCTTTGAAGACGGAATGCGCCTGAGGGATACGGAAAAGGCGGGCGCCTATTAAGGCTGACAGAAGCGTCAACAGTGTATCAGAATTAGGGAAAAAGCTAAGACTGTAATCTCTCTCTCTCTCTCTCTCTCTCTCTCTCTACACACACACACACACACACACACACACACACACACACACACACACACATATATATATATATATATTAGGAAAATTAATGACAAAGTGGAAAAGTTTTTTGTGTGATGCGTTTCATCCTTTTGGATTTCATCGGATTTAAAACTGATCTTTGATGTACACGAAGGAGAGGGAACGCTGAAATTTTAAACTTTAAATTTAATTTAAAAAAAAAATGTATTTCGGTATATAGTTAATTAATTTATAGCCAATTTAATTAACTTTCTTTTTTTATATCATTTTCTCCCATATATAATCAGCGTGCGCATATTAAAAATAAAAGAAATAAGTAAAATAAAATAAATAGCATTCTTTTTGTGCCGCCTCGTTCCCACTAGCCGTTACATATGACGTCACAGCAGAACATTCCAAACTTCAGCTTGCCAAAAAATACCATGATGCAGACAAAGTAATTCTAGCCACCACACAGTTACTACGTTGATTTTTGATAATGACCAAGATAATCGAAACTAATTTTTCAAAACAAAAATATGAACTCCGGACGGTTCAGTCACAAATTCGAGCAAAATACTCAACATCTTATAAATAAACAGACAGATCTTGACGGTTCTTTTTAATCAAACTTGTTATATATATATATATATATATATATATATATATATATATATATATATATATATATATATATATATATCTTGGCGGTTAGATAATCCCTGTTGTAGACGCCTTCTCAGGCATATTTGTGTTTGTTAAACACACCCAGTGTCTACTATGTTGACCTTAGTTATAGTTTCTAGCGTGATCAATAGTCTTAATAAGGCCAGCATGCTCAAAGCCTCGGTTATGGTGACTTATGACTTCGTGCTAGCACAACCACCAACGGATCCCAAGGAGTTCAGTTTCCCCAATTTCAATCACAAGGCTTGGGTCAACCCGAAATATGAATTTCAGGCACTTTCCACTCCCCCATAACGCCAACATCAAGAAGTCACCTTCCTGACAAATCGATCATGTTGAGATTCAAACCAAGGTCTCATGCTTAGAATCACTCAGTCATGTACAAATACATATACATATATATATATATATATATATATATATATATATATATATATATATATATATATATATATATATATATATATATAAGTACATGCACGCCAATAAGGATTAACTTTTGAACAATGTTTAGTGAGATAGTAGTATGTTCCATTTACACTTAGTATTCATAAGCTAACGTTAGTAAATACCTATATGAACCTAACGATGAACTGAGTATTTGCTTGTTTTTTATATATGTCCCTTTGATTACCACGTTATCGCCCCTGTTTCCTTAATTATCTCTGGCAATTTACTAATAAGATTTTCCATGTTATTTTAAATTATTCCCCAAAACCTGGAACCTGATTTATGTCTGAAATTCAGTAAAGTTCACTCTGAACCTAATAGAGGTTCAGAGTGAACTTTACTGAATTTGGGAATCATATTGTTTTTCTCAGTTTTAAAATTTTATATTCAAATTTGGAAACAGGTCTATGATCATTTCATACAGTGATAGAGAGAGAAAGAGAGAGAGAGAGAGAGAGAGACAAAAAAAGAGAGAGAGAGTAAATATATGAAACAATTTGGAAAAGTTCTTTGTCAACTAGCGTCATTCGGAAAAGATTTTGATTTGACAAAATCGAATTCTACATTAACCTAACAAAACAACATTCCCATCAAGAGAGTTGAACGCTTGACTTTTATTTTGACTATATCGTTATATATATTAGGCATCAATTAATTTCAATGAAGTTTTTATTTTTATATTACTTGTTTTTGTTTCTTCTCAAGTTTTGCATACACCTCATTGTTCCGGGCAATAATTTCGTAAGAACAAGGGATAAACTGAAAATAACCTGTATTATGAATCGTAGGAGGATTCGTAGATCACGGCACTTTCGATGCGTCTTCATTTGCGTCTTCATTTGCGCGAATTATATCCAGTTTTTATTAAAATGGTATTTCCTGGGTCAAAACTCTGTTCCCAAAAGTAACGCTGAATGTTCTATTAAATTGCGATCCCGAATTGTGATCCCGAAAGTGAATCTCAATGTGCCACTAAACTGTGATCCCAAATTGTGATTGCGAAAGTGCATTTAAATTGCTATTAGATTGTAAACCTGAACTATGATACTTAAAATGCATCGAATGTGCTACTAAATTGTGATTGCAAATTAGGATCTCGAATGTGCATCGAACTTAATTTCATTATGAACTTTGTAATGACTTTTTTTTTTTTTATATTTATACCCTCTTGTTTTAGTTGCGTAGATGTTGTATGCTTTTCTTTTGGCATTGTGTATGAAATAACTAGGGCAGTGGCGGTTTTTAACAATATTTAAAATTCATTTGTCTTCATTGGGTAGTTATTTGATGCTGCCAAACCTAACGACTCTTAAAATAGAAGCTCATGATTGTTACAGATTTTATCGTATTGTTGCGATGTGAGTAAAAAATGAGGTCGTTTTTATTTGTTGACATTTGTTGAAGATTGTTCATGAAAAAGATTCTATTCCTTGAAAGACTGCAAAATATACCTAGAAGAATTCTTTGCTTTGTTCTGGAGGTTGAAATTATGTGACCGTCTGAAAGATGCCAAACGGTCTTGGAATAAGAGGATTTTTCAATATAGTGAATATAGTAAATAAATAAAATTGTCTTTTTTAACAGACTTTTAACGATGCCTAATATATAGAGGGTGCGGCAGAAATACTTCCCACATAATGGTAAGACATTAGTACCAATAGTGTCTCTATCTACTCGATCTATCTAATTTGTGGGGCGTCTTTCTGGGAGGTATGTGTGGGAGCTATTTCTGCAGCACCCCGTATATATATATATATATATATATATATATATATATATATATATATATATATATATATATATATATATATATATATATATATATATTGTAACAGAGAATCGGGTCAGCCCGATAAGAGACACAGAGGTGTTTGCGTGTATTTCTACTTACTGTAAGTGGCGCTTGCTATTTGCATATAGTGGGTAGATATTAGCCAATTGTTGGCGTAGGTATGGGACAGATGCTGTATAACACTAGCTTTTTTCGCAGTCGAGAGGAGCGCTCTCAATATGCACAACCGAATTGTTTTCTAGTCCAGCACGTTCGCTTGATGAGAATTTTGGATTTGTTTCTATACGAACTCTTAAAATACGTTAAGTTTATTCGTTTTATATTATCTGTGAAACTTTTTGAACTTTTTGCATTTTATTTTCAGTTTCTCTTTCTTTGTCTTTTTCTGTACTTCTTTTCGTGTAAACCAAGCTTTATTTTTTTAGTGTATTTTTGATTTGTGTTTTAATGCCCCCCCTCCCGATTTTAATTTGTTTCTAGTTTAATTCCTTTTTATTTTTTTACGTGTTTAATTGTTGTTCGTCAACTTTTATTCATTTCTTTGTTTTCTTTTCTGTTTTTATTTTTTTCAAGTTCTTGTAAGCTAAGTTTGTTTTTTCCTTCGTCCACAACTTTAAGTCGTCCTTTTTTCATCAGAAAATTTAATTTCTTTTTTCCTTTTTGCGTGAATAAGCCTTAATTGTATAAGTCGAACTTTAATTGTTCGGCTGTGGCGCGTTTGACCCCCCCCCCCATAGCAAAACATCTTGACGCGTCGGCTGTGAAAACGGAAAATATGTCACCACCTAGGTCCTGGGTCACCGTCCTGGGGAGAAAACAGGCCCCCTAAAAGATGCAAGGTTTTATGATGGATTAAAAGAAAGATATGAGCAGTTCACCAGAGGAAATGAACTAACAATTCCGGAGGCAATAAATGCCGTAAAAACAAGGATCATCTCCCTGCTGATCACCGACGTAGGAACTCTGAGTCTTATTGATGTCAGCAGGGCAACCAGGGAAGAAGCCTTAAAGAGTCAAAAATAGAACCCAAGATTCTGACAAGGCGGTCTAATACCCTACTGGATATATTGCTGTCGACAGAATAAGCAAAGATGTTGACAGGAAGTACCCTAACTACAAAGTCAATCCGCTTTCAAACAGAATATTTGGGTACAAGACTGATAAAAATCAACGTTTATGGAGTGCCGGTACAATGTCTATGGCGTACCGGTACAGATAAGCTGTTTTTTTTTGTTGTTTTTTTTTGTTGCTTAGTACAGACATGGAGAGGAGGTGACTGCAACGATCAGCAAGGCTGAAATTGCCATGAGACTTCATCTTAATAGTGATGCTGACAAGGAAAAGCTTTGAAGTGATCCAGAAATAACTAATTTGTCTGAGGACAAAATGATGCCCGTTTTGGTTAAAGGCTGTCATCCCTACTGCTGGGTATGTGGTGCTTTGGGACACATGTCCAAAGTGTGTACCGGCAAAATAGCAGTGTCTCAGCCTAGCCAGGCAGCAGCAGAAACCGCAGAAGTGTCCGGCAAGGCTCTCGATGGTGATTGGAGGGATATGACAAAGAAAGTACGGAAGTCGTCTAGCCCCACTTCCAGCAGGAGGCCTCACAACAACAACAACGCCAGAAGAGGCCAGAGCCTGAAAAGCAGCGCCATCGGCTGCCTCAAAAGGGCTGCAACAAGAAAAGGAACAATAGTCACCCAAGCAGAAGCAACAAAACCACCATCGACAACAAGACCAACAACAAAACGGAAAAATGAGCAGAAACAACAAGACTATCAACAACTGCAGAAGCAACAGCAGAAACTAGACAACCAACAGCATAAGAACAACAATTACAACATAAGCAGAAACACAACAGCAAAGGGAATAAGATTCCGATATGGAGACTGATAAAATGCTCGACCAACGTCCTCCTCTTTGAAGAGGAGGAAGAGATGCCCATCAAAAAAGAAAAGCAGGAATGAGAGGGAAATTGTCAAAGCCAGGTCCCAATCTGCCCCTTCGTCAGCACCGGAAATTGATGACGCAACTCCCAAGTTAATGAGCTTCCCCCTCCACTTTCACGCCTTCCCAACTGTCCACTTCTACTCCGCTCCACCGATCCAGGAAAAAGAGAGAAAGGAAACATTTCCCCAAAGCATAGGAAATTTTCATAGGTTAATAGAAGAGAGGGGCCTTTCCACATAAAAGGAGGATCTCTTGGATCCCCTTTTCATGATCTCTTCAGTCGACGGGAAGTCAATGGAGGATCCCCGCAACTTCCCTCAGGCCCCGGAAGCAATTTCTTGTATTAGGGAACTATCTGGAAGTATCTGAGAGTTTAGCCCAATCTATTTGAGGCTAAAGAAGCCTTTCCAGAACTTCGCATGGCCTAGATGGATACACCTGAACCTAAGAAACTTAAAAGATTTTGTGATGGGAGGGTCTTGGTAATTCTCCACTTTTTAAAACTAACGTATCCCATAGACGTTGGCGATTTTGTCCTAGATGGGAGGATGACATTGCAGATGGCCACGGGAGAGAATGCCAGAAGGCTATTCGGACTGCAGACTTATTTGTGCCCGAGTGGCGATAGATTCTCGGCCTAGAATGGTTTGATACTGGAAGTTCACTCTGATCAGGCGGGGTTTCTGGCAACAGTTAACTACGTTAGTGAAGCTAGAACTAATGGGGCTGTCGTTGGGAAAAGTTTCTTGGGAGTAGTTTAAGGATAGGCTTAAGCCCTCACCACCAAATATGGCCAGCGGCTCGCACTAGATAAGGCTAACAAGGATAGTCTTCCCCGGCCTAACTAGGAATGTCCTACAGCGTGCGGCTAGAAAGTGCTGCCAGGATCAGGTAATTAGGCATAAGTTAAAGAGGATGTCTTCTGGAGCTGTGAATATGGGCGTAGAATTGCGCAAGGAAGAGATCTATCGAGGTTCCAATTGATACATTCGCGAGGTCAAGACGCCAGAGAGGCGTAATCTGATATCGACCGACGGCATGTGTGCGGCGTTTCGAGAGTCAGTTTACCAAGGAACCTGATCTCTGTGACGAAGAGTTTCGCAGCTATTTGGCTTTCGCGGTCTGAAGCGGCTAGCTGTGAGGGGGAGATCACAGAGGGTGAAGTCTACTTGACATTGAAGAAGGTCGGTAGTGGCAAGTGTCCGCCCTATGAATTGTACTTAAGGCTGTCGCACATCTTTGTTCCGATTTTGAATGTTGTGTCCAACAACTGGTTCAGCCAGGGGTCCATCCCTGATCAAGTTGTTTAAAAAGGGTTTTGGACCGGATTTAGATAATCCCAGACCCATAACTCTGCTGACCACATAGTTAAAGATTTTAGCCAAGGTCCTGTCGGGGCGTTTGCAGTCAGTTGCCGAGATTCTGTTGCGACCCGAGCAGACATGTTCTGTGAAGGGCCAAACAATTCAGAGCAACCTGCATCTGATCCGCACAATCCTTGAGGATCTAAAAGGCGACGAGCAAGCTACGCTGATCAATTTGGATCATTCAAAAGCATTTGATAGGGTCGACCGGTACATGGCTGCTAGATTCGAACCCGAATTCTGCCGGTGGATTAGCCTCCTGTATCGCTCTCCCAGTGCGGAAAGCGGTCGCGCGCTATTGCGCTGTCTCGGTCAGTTCGTCAGGGTTTCCCGCTGTCGCTCCTACTTTACGCTTTGGCGTTAGAGGCTCTCCTTCGCCGGTTGTCCCAGGTAGGGATCGAGCCAGGGTTTCTGTGAACGCTGATGACGTATCTACTTTCGTGTCGTCCCACAGCGACATTAAGGTGGTACTGTAGGCCTTTGAATGGTACGAAAAGGCCACGAGGGCTAAGATTAACCGTGAAGTCCTCCGGCTTGCTGTTAGTGCCCTTGAAATGTGTCGATCCTCCGGGGACCTTTGGTCGGACGGACGGGCCCGTCCGCATTCTCGGCGTGTGGTTCAGGCCCGGATTCCAGCTGAAGAAAAATTGGTCAGAAGTACAGGCAAAGGTTGGAGCGGCGGTTGTCAGTACTTCCTTTCTGTAAGGAGCGTAAGAAGACGATCCAGCATTTGCTCTCCTCCCTCTTGTAGGGTGGACGTAAGCATCGCGTCGACACAGTTGTCTGTGACCAACGTCTGTGTCATGGGAAGCAGTTGGGTATGCCACACTTGGCGCGTCACCAATATACCTCATGGTAGGTTTTCCTACGCCGAGCGTTGACAGAGGACTCGATTTTGCAGGGAGTGTTACCATCACTTCTCCCGTCTCGAGAGCTGAGCGAATTTATAAACCCCGGGATCAATCTCTATTCCTCTTAGAGTGTCGATCGACCTTCTGGGTCATTCAGTGATCCAGTGATCTTTCTTGGCCTAGAAGAGTCTTGTAACGGGAATTAGTGGAGAACGTTGCGAAGGATCTACTCTACGACCGGCTCGGCTTGTCGTCGTACGAGTTGCGCTCTTTTTGGTATTGGGTGCTAGCGGCGGTTTACCACAGTAACCCTGAGTTTTCGCTTACCTGGCAATTGGTTCGGAATAGGCTGCCTCTCATTGACGTGGCGTTCAGATAGGGTTTGGGGGATTTGCTAGACTGTCATCGGTGTGACCTTGGTTTAGAGGAAACGGCTTCTACCATTGTCATCGGGTGCGCTCTCTGGGACTATGTCGGCGAATTGACGGCTCGTAGTTCACCAGAAAAACTCGTACTCATTGATCTCGCAGTCGCGTGTGACAAGTGTCACTCAATATTCTGGGGTGAAACGGATGGTGTTTCTGATGCCGCTGGAGAAGTCTAGAATGGTCATTTGGACGACGCAGATAGAGGGACGTTATTCTCATCAGGATCTAATCCGATTCATTCAGTATCAGCGCAGGATGAAGACTAGAACTGATAGGAAGTGTTTGGTATCGACAAATTTCAGCGAAAGGTGGGTAAATGTAGCAAGCTTGGTTCGCGTGAACGGGGCTAGCTTTGATTTTCTTTGTCTCCTTAAGTCACAACGGGGCAGTCTCTTGTGGAGCTCTCCCTTGGTTAGGATAGACTTTTCTTGTGTACCTAGTTAATGTGAATAAGTGTTGTTTCTGGCCTGTTCCCGGCTTCCTCTTTGGTTATAATCAGTCGAGATTCCCAAACTCCCCAATTTGTTTTGGCCCCTTTATCATCTCGACTGTGTCAGTTTTTACCCATGACCGTATTTATTTTAGCCTTCCCACTCCCTTAGCGGGAGAACCTCTTGATTTTGTCTGAAGACAGACTACAGCAGCCTCTCTTATTTTTTTGGAGGCGTGAACGGGTCTTACTAACATCAGTTATCTTTAGTTTGTGTGTTTTGTTATATTTTAGTTTGTTTTCGGGTTCATCCCCTCCCCCTCATTTCTTACCGTCGGTAAAGTTTTATATGTAATTTTATACTCAAAGAAAGGTTTATGTCATGGGATATTTTGTAGGTTCCCCCCACCTCTCTCTCTCTCTCTCTCTCTCTCTCTCTCTCTCTCTCTGTTATATGTAGGTTTGAATGATGACGGATGGTGAATGTACAAATTGTAATGAATGAATGAATGAATGGGGCATGAATCCGATTATCCAGGTATAAGATAGATAGTGTCGACCAGCCTCAAGCCACTCCCCCTTTTAGGCCTTGGGTCACAACTGTTGTATTTTATGAACAATAAATATTGAGAGCTCTCAACGTGTGGGAAACCAGACCAGACAACATGTCCACTTACACGTATGTCCAAATTTCGGATCAAACAGCAAGGCCTCTAAACAAAAGATTTTGACGAGCATGGAACCACCTCTTAATTGCTGGTGTTCCCAGGTTCACCTTGACCCTGTGTGGTATTACCTGTTAGGATCCCAGCTATGGATAAATAGTTGAACCCCAAACTGGGGTCGAAACACTATGAAAGTGTAAAAATGGGTTTTAATACCAGCAATACATTTTTGTAAAACTAGCAGTGAATTTTTGAAGAAAAATAATTTTACCAGCAATACATTCTTGAAAAAAAAAATTATTACCAGCTATAAAATCTTGTCGTCATTAAATAACCCATAGAGGTTGATATGCCGTAAAACTAACCAAACCAAGCCGATGAGGAGATCATTATTTATATTCCGACTATTATCCTTATCTTTTCTGATGTTGTCACAACGTTTCAGCTCTTTCAGGTGTATATTGATCTTGGTAACTGTTGAGAGGTCTCCCCTTTTTACACAAATGTTCTCACCCAAGGTATACATATACTACTACCAGTGAATACCCGGACAGTAGTCATAGAGGAGGGTAGCACAAGAGTCACAGTAACAAGCACGTAGACTCAGTAATACGTCATACAACGATACGTCGATACCAAAGTCTATATATATATTTGTCTACTAACCAGCATTCCTGGAACTACTAACCTGTATTTCCAGTTTGTATTATTACGTTAATACATTAATTTCCTATATTCATTCTTGGCGTTTGTTATTATTTGATACCGGATTTCATCCCGGAATCCACAACAGTAACCTACAATAGATTCGTGTAAAATGGTTGAAATGAAGAATGAGTGTGAAAATAGCACGATTCAGTGGAAAACCCATTAATCTTTTAACTACCCTCTCCCCATAAAAAATCATTATTTATCGATTCGTCTTCGTCGCCTTATCGGCCCTTTGCAGGTTATTTAAAGCCAGAAAATATTTTTAAATTGTAAGAACTTTTTTTTGAGATATTAATGAATTAGTAATACAGATCTTTACTAATTAATGGATATGTGAGAAGAGAAGTGGATTCATGGCTTTCTCAAATCTATTTGTGCGTAAGTGATTAAAACGAAGCCAACTGGAATTGGAACTCGACTCTCCGATTAACAATTCCGAGCCATTATCCATTACACCAACCTCAACGATTCCAGGTATTCCTAAGCGGTCACCCATCTAGGTACTGACCAGGCTCGACGTAAGGGAACAGGATGTTCAACAGGATGTGGTGCTAAATCCCCAAATCAGATAACTATAAGCGTTTACTGAAATTTTCAGAAATTATTCGGTAAAAATAAAATTATGCTTCCAAAGTATTTTTTAATTTTATGGAAAAATTTTCTGTTTATCAATAAATTGAAATATGCATAAAAATAATTTGAATGAATTTCAAATGCTCATCTGTATCGCGAGGGTTAATTTCCCTGTCTGACAACAACCCCTGGATAACAGGAAAATAGTATAAGCCGAAGTATGGTGCTATTTAAAGTCAGTTTATGACTCCTTTTGTATTTAAGCTGAACATATTTTCTAATAAATATATTAGTTGAAATGGACAAACAATTTAGATTTGAAATGTTGATCCTTTTTCCGCTAGCGAAGCAGCGCATACCAAACTAGTATTTATTTTAGTAAAAGTTATAATAGCTGTATGTTCAGGGTGGATCGAAATCTCAGATACTTCCCTGAGATGTTGATTTTCTAATCCCCCTTTTATGGCAAACAATTGTATGAAGCGCTTCTACGTTCAAAGAGAGTTAACATCGAAAGCCCACATTTTTTCTTAGGTCTTTGTTAAGTCCTTTTGAAAACAAACAAACGATAGACTTACAGGCAAAAGAACACGTGGAAATATAAAAGAGGTCTGAGAGTAATTTAAGATTCTATTTTGATATTTCGTTAAGTCCGATAACGATGTCTACAATGTCGGTGCTGAGATAAATGATGATACTGAACCGACTCTCAGATGATGATATTGCGTTGGCTGAGAGGAAATGGAAGTTGTGTGCTCAACAGACTTGTATAATTAGCGCACTGTTAAGACGTGGCTTAATGGTTGATAGAACAGAATCGCCAAACGAAATACGAATGCTCACTTAACACTGATGCTTTTGGGAAAGCTATAGATTTATTTCTACTTACGTGTTGTTCTATCACGAAATCTATTGAGAAATCTATTGAGAAATCTATTGCCATTTGCAGGTCCCATTGGCTGAAGGAGAGTGGATAAAATCTTGTGCAAACCTTAATTATTTTACAACATTAAATTACCGTAATTGTTTTATTCACCTTTAATTTGCAGCCGGCATCAGTTCATAATTTTATTAATTGGTATCACACCAAGCAAGGCATTAAAGCCACTAAGACACAATGGGTTACAGGGTGTGGAAATAATAATGAGCGGGAAGAGGAAAAAGTAATCAGGAGGACAGTAGATAGTGATTGACGTTGCATTTAAATTTTTGCAGATTAAAGTTGGCTGGAAAACATGGAGACGGAAGGGTGTTCCACAAGCGGGAAGTGCGAGAAAAGAAACCGTTAGCATTATCTCATTGCATTGATGTTTGTCGTGTTATTTTTTAAATCAATAAAAATGCTTAATATAGTTATATAAACACTTGATAAGAGATAATGGTAAAGATGATTTCTATGACTCATTGATCAGTGGCACATGGGTTAACCACTTCCGTCATGAGCATTTGATTATACCAAATATCTATAACAATTTAACAGCGAAGAAACTCGGTAGACATCACTCAAGAAATTACTTAGTCTCTAAATTAAAATAAAAGAAGACTATTTTTTTAATACTGGCCGACTCCTTGTGTCACAATTATACTAAGTCATTTTACGGCAGTTAGAGTGTCGAGTGAATTTTTAGCGGATCGGATTGCTAGCATGATGCCCAAAATGGACTGCCTTACGATTTATTCATGAATTAAGGAAGGAGAAAAGTAATATCTTGCCTTTCTCAAGGGACAATGCGAAATGAACGTAATCTGTCCCTTTGTGTCTTAGTGGCTTTAATGCCTTGCATGCGTTGAAACTGAAATAAATTTTTAACAATTACAAGTATTTATATTTCTTCCCAATTTTCACTGAATTCAAGTTTATAATCATTTTCGGTTTTCTCTTGTGCATTTTCTTTTCCAATATAATAATTCCATTTTTAAGAAAGTACAAGTCTGTTGTAGAGAAATTTCAATTGCAAGATGATTGGCAAAAATTCACTGGGATAGTGATTGACGTTGCATTTAAATTTTTGCAGATTAAAGTTGGCTGGAAAACCTGAAATCATAGGTGTTCCTGTAGTTTAACAATTATCGACACGGAAAGAGAAAAGCAGGAACCGAGTTCGCTACATTTACTTTCGCACAAATAACCAGAGGAAATCCTCCACTAGCCATGGATTAAATAGTAGAGGCTCCATTGCAACCAGCATAAGAGAAGGAAAACACTGAATTCAATATATAGTACATGTAAAACTTTGCCCAGTTATATCGCAAACTCGCAACGCTTTATCGGGATAATTTTAGATGGTTGGGTAATTTCCGGACAGTTCTCCTATTTTTACTTTGCACTCACCTTATTTTGACCGATATGCTTTCCCGCCTTCCTCAATACATACGGTGGCTTTAGATTTCATATGGTGGCTTTAGACACTGATTCTGAATTTCTTCAGCAAATATCGCAGAGAGTAAGGAGACTGTTAACGTTACAAGAATGGCGTTCTTTATGAGGAGGAAAAAAAGGAAATAAAAAAAGAAAAATGTCAGGAATTTATCTGCTGCAGTAAACGCCGCAACAGTTGTGGAAGACATGAGGAGCAAACGACAGAGAATGCGAAAAGAAGTGAATGTGGGAACCGTTTTGATTTGTTTCTTGGTCCTACCTCGTGGCTGATGGATGGTTGAGAGCTGTTGAGACTTGAGATAGTTGTATGCCATTGTTGCTAGCGTGAGCGGCTTCATTTGGTGTTGCTGGCGAACTGCCACTAACGGTGGACAATTTGTCAGCACATTTGGCTTCAGCAACAACGAAGCATCCTGAAAACAACGTCAATTGCTCGCTAACCAGGAATGGTGATGTACATTTTTATATTTTAACTTAAGCTGGCACAAGGGTAAAATTAGGCTTTTTTGGATATACCAACCTTCCCACGATACTAATATTCTGATTATTACTCTATACACGCATAATCATATTCAGAGATGTTGACTAATGTGATTTCCTTCGTATTATCTCAGTCCACTGGATGTCGTTAATCTCGCGTATTATATTTGGCTCCTTACTGCTTGGGCACTTATATAGTTACTATGCCTTAGCTATTCTAATTAGGCAGTCATTTACATATCACTACATCTCCCTAAAACGCAGGGATATTATACCCCGTGTATTTCAGTCACTTCTTCTGATCCTTCATTCGTTTTCGAGGTGCGTCCCCCCAACTCCATCATTTCATGATTTTAGCCATTTTTGTAAGAAAAAATCTTTGGGCATTTGTACATAATTAAATTTTTATGTCATGGGTGTTTTATGTAGGTTCCCTTGTGAATATGTGGTATTGTGGTATATGCAGGATTGAATAGTGATGTATGAGTTCTTGTGGTGAATAAGTAAATTGTAATGGATGAATGAGTCGTAAATTTGATTAGTTAGGTCTAGGATAGTTTACCAGCCACCCTCCACTTCCCCTTCGGCCTTATGCCAAAATTGTCCTTTTTGGATAATAACTCACCATTTGTTTTCGGGGTTTTTCGAGGTTTCTTCATTTATCGACTCTTCCGAAGTTTCAGAGTATTCATTATGGCTAACTTTATCATCAATACGTTCCGCTTCAGACATTTCGTCCTGTAAAGGTGGGTTTATTTTTTGTTTGGGAACATCATTATTTTGAATATTAGATATGTATTCGCTATTTGATCTGAATGGGAAAGTATTCTACCTCCATTTCTTAGTATTACAGCTGTTTTGTTTCCTTATTGCATTCTGAAATTTGTCTATTCGGGAACTTAGTCCCTATTCTTTTTATACCACATTCTTTCAACGGTAGAATATGACATTGTTAATGCAGTTCTGATTTGCCTTACCATTAAAGTAGACGGGCTTTCCAACCTTCCAGCGTGTAGACTAGTGTGCTAACTTAAAAGCAGTCTTGCTAGGAAGATTTCTATTTTTTCTTGCTAACATGCCATTTGGTCCAACTTTATAGTTTGCACCATTCTTTCTGCTATCCCATTCGTCTGAGGAGGATACGGAGGTGTCTTGTATGGTGTACATCCTATTTTTCTCATCCACGAGTTACCCTTGTCGCAAAATTTCGAAGCGTCGTCAGATACCAGAGATTTTGGTATTTTGTTTCTAGAGAATATGATTTAAAATATGTTTTTCAGTAGAACTTCATTTGTCAGTTACACGAATTATCTCAGAGCAGCATACAAATATTAATAAGAGTCTCACTCCATTAACATACTCATGATCCATGTTAATGCGATTCTATAAGCTTAATTCTTTAGGCCACTTGTGCAGTTGACTTTTCGTAAAGTCCCTTATTTCTTTACAGTTCAGACATCTTTTCACATATTCCACCACATCTCATGAATATCCCGACCACCATGCTTCTAAATTAGGTCTTTTTTACGTAGATACTATTCCACAGTGTATGTCATCATGCACATTTTTTATTACGAGTTTTCTTTGAGTTTCTAGCAGTATCACTAGATCGCCATTACAAATCCATTCATGACCAGTTGTTAGTTTGTTCCTTATTTTGTTGTATGGTCTTGCTGCAATGGAATAATTACCCCATATGTTCTTACTGTTATGCTTTTTAGTACTGGTTCCTGTACGGGTTCGGCAGCCATTCTATCCAAAGACAAAACACCAGTCTCCACCCAATGTAGAAAAGCATCATCAAAATTTTCTTTATATTCTTTTTGGATTTTTGAAAATTCACAACCTCGATAATGCATTCACGTGTAGAACTGAATTTCGTTTGACATATTTTATATCATTCAGAGGCCATTTTGTTGCCCACTTCAATAACGTTGGATAATTCTTTCCTCGGTTTAAATATAAATTCTTATAGTCTATGGTCAGGCCGTAATATCAATTTTTTTATAATAAAAAATTGTTGAGCTCTAATAATCGTCAACTACAGCCTCCTTTTCGATGTTTGAATAATTAAATTTAGCATTTGTCAAACATCTTGATAAGTAAATTATTGGGTGATCTTGTGATCATATTCCAGATATTAAATGTTCACTGGTGTCTGTATTCAACGTAATTTCCTCTCTGGCGTCAAAAATTTTCACAACTGGTTTCATTGCAAGAGTTAACTAACTTAGCAAAAGCTTTTTGTTGTTCCTCGGTCCATATGAATTCAGCATTCTTTTTCCTCAGTTTCGTAAATGACTCCGTTAGATCTGTACTATCGCTTCGCAAAGTAAGATACATTCACTACTTGAAATATTTGGAACAAAAATTTTAAATAAACATTTGATTCATAAATTGACTTGTTATACTTAAGGCAAGTTTTACAAATAGATGCCAACTTATTGAAGGCCAAGTAAAATGCAAATCTCAAACACTTTTCTTCACTATATAAGACAATATTCCTAAACGGAACTATTTTTATATGGAAATCAAAGCAATCATTGCTACACAAGGCCAGTTTAATGTGGGGAGCCCGAGGCATGTCCCAAAATATAAAATATAGCCCAGCCCCGGCGATTGTCGGTTGCACTGTCAACGGAATGACTACCGATCCTCCACTTTAGTGGAATGAGAGATGTATTGCACCGAGAAATCGGGTTCTTCTTAATATTGGGGGTGGCGCTTTGCCTTAAGATAAAAATATAACGGAGTTGCGCTTTGACCGAAGAAAGCTACAACTGAAAACTCGCAAGATTCGCGTAACTTATTCGTTCTATGCAGAAAGGGAATGGAACGAGGTCAGTTTAATATGGGGAGACGAGCGCGTGCACCTGGGCGTTCACCAAAAATAGCTCAACCACAACAACCATCGATATTACTCTAGATCCTTTCCCTCTCTAGTGCAAAAGAGGGAGGTACTGCCGCGGACATGTGTTTCCCCGGAACCAGGCACCTTTCAATTTTTTGTTGTGTTCTGTCTGAAGACAAAGGTAAAACTGAGAGATGATAAACAAGATAGGACACACCGAATATTGCAAGACTTGCGTATCGTATTCTGTCCCTGCCCTTACTGCTTCGGTACTTATATCGTCTCTGTCTTAGTTATGCTAATTAGGCAGTCACTTCAATATCACTACAGTAAGAAAGATGGAATTTTAGTCTGAACATATGGCGTAATGATAAGAATTTATTCCAGAATTTCATCTCATTTCCAGGTATTATCCACAAAATGATTTGGTCTACCGAAGAAGGAAGATAACATTAGAATAAACAACTCCTTGATTATTAAACTTAGATTATTAAATATAAGTAGAGTGTTTACATTATTTACATTATTCGGACTGTTATCCTCATCTTCACTGTCGAAACGTTATGAATATGTCAATGAAGATGAGGATAACAGTCTGAATAATGTAAATAATTATAATACCTCATCTCAACGATATAGACAGATAAGTAGAGTAATTACGTAACATTTTGCTGTTCGGACCAGCAAGCACATTTTGTTTGTTATAGTCACAATATTTCGGTCGATTCTAAGAGATCATTCGGATTAATTAATTCTTATTACGTCCTACCTTTATTCATACACATATTTAAGAACTCGAATGACTGAAACCGCGGGTAATACCGAACTCTTCATGTCTACTTTTGATTACACTATGTCGGACATTATAGTACATGTCAATGCACCCTCAATAAAATTAGTATTAACCAATATTGATAAAGTTTTCAGGATATGTTTACGATAAGTAGGCTTACTGCACGCCCCTATTATATACGCTATCAGTATTGTTTTGTGTGTTTGCGCGCGCACGCGTGCAAGCGAGTCCCGAAGCTTAATGAATCTAAAGATCACTTTATAACACAGGAAAACTATAACAAAAATTGAAAACTTCTCCGGTTTGAGGCATGGAAATTATAGCGAACCTTATGCTACATATGCCATGTGAATTTCAGCTTATAATATCTGTTTTTAGTAGAAACATTTACAATTAGTTTACTTGGCGGTGCGACGCTTTCAGTATATTGCAGATAAATGTATATAATAGTGTAATGACAAAAGTAGACGTGTGTAGGCTTTAAGGAAGCTTTACTCAACTGAGAATACAAGGTTCGCGTATGCGTATGCTCGCGTATGTGTCCTTTTAGAGTCCGAGTAAACAGAAATGGCTTTCTCAAAGAGAAGATTAACAAAACAAGGGGAGACAACTCTTGATTATTCCTAACAAATAGTATATTTATTGATAATTATTTTTCCTTTCCGATATATATAAATGGTCGTTAGATACAACCTTAAAAGCAAAATATTTTAAAGTTATTGAATAATGGGAATATAATTTTGAAAATTGCGAAGGAATTGAAGAGAAATCGCAGAACGGTATATAAAGAAAAGAAATTGAAGGCATTAGCAAAATAAGAACAGATGGAATGTTCATTTTTACTGTAGTCCTTATTAGGTACAATAAGAGGATGACAAAACCAATCAAACAGAACAATTATAACAATATATCGTAATAAATGATATGCGAGGGAGAGAAGATTAATTGATAATTCTTAATAGAGATCTGAGCATTACGATATTTCAAGAACGTTAACTTTATAACTTCTCTTTGGTATAGTCAACTTGCTAGCATCATTAGTCTAGCGTTTTATGATTATTTTAAAGCAAAACTTAAATAAATTGTTTATTTTTAGGATTGACCGTGGATAACTGAGTTAAACGCAACTACAGGGCACGAAACTGCGGATAAGTGATTACTGATGTATATAATACTAACCTGAGTGGCCTTTTAAGTGTTATATCACAATATGGTTTCATGCTTATTGGGTATTAAATATTTATTTCTTTAAGAACGGCAAACAAATTTAATTCCGTTGGAGTTGGAATTCACCGAAAAAAAAAATAAAATAAAATAAACAACTACAATAATTTCCAGTGTCTGAAATAAGTTTTAGAAAAATGCCCGGAACGGTATATTTTTCCTTGTCATTTGCAAAAATTCGTAATTATTTGTATGTATTTTTTATATTATATATTATATTATTTATATGTAGAATATACGGAATGATCTATTCTTCCTTGCTTGTCATTTTCAAAAAGAAAGACGTAAATTATTGTTGCTCTCCGAAAAAAAAAATGGTGGAAATAAAAAAATTCTTTGGTCCATTTTATTGTCGAGTTGTTTATTTAATTATTCAAATTGTAGAAACGTACAATTATAAGCCTCTCTTTCATCTGAACAGATTATGATCCGTTGGTAGAGGTGGGTTCTGAACAATCTGATGTCAAGATTTCTCTTCCCTCCACCCCCCACCTTCTATTTTTAATTTTTTTTCTAAGTACATATACCTTTGAAGTACTGACCTTTCTCTCTCTCACCAAGTAATATTTGTATTTATAAAGGTTTTGACTTCGCCGGCATGACCTTTCTGGTCCTAATTTTCGGGCACAGGTTGTGGAAATAATAAATATTTTAATTTTCTTTCTACGTTTATTGTTTTCATTCCTCGCTAATAATGGTTCATTTGGTCGGGGTGGGAGTGGCCCGACTGCCCTTTTTCTTTACGCCCATGTTTTATAGATCTTTATTCCAAAGTCACCCCGACTCTCTAAAGCAGAGTCTTGAACCAATCATAGGTTTTGACATTATTTTTATTTCGTTTTTGTTTTATGCTGACTAAAGATTTTTGAACTATGGTTGCAACTATGATTTCATATCTCGCACGACATTCCTTTATTTTGTATTTTATTTATCTCATGAGTTGTGCAGAACAAAATAAAAATGGAAGACAAAAGTACTGGGGCCGACTGAAAAGAAAAACACTCTGAGGGCATACAGTACAACGCTAACGTCGACTGATTTACATAGGATTTTAGGGGAAATAGTCTGGTCATGAAGTGGATACACTAAAAAATATATATTAAATATTTACATAAAAATTGCTCAACATAGAGCGATAATTTGAAAATAGGTTTCACACGTATTAGCAGTGTTATTCTCACTGATAAGCTCATCCAATAATGGTGAAGAACGTATCGGCCGAAACGTTGTGCTAAAGCCAACAATAACGAGAACATAAGTCCGAACAAGTATAAGAAAAATGATAATGATAGATGTTTAGAAATTGAATGAGGCTGCTTTCCATAATATCGAGCAATTTTACGAGATATTTGTGAATTTTTTCTGGTCTTCGTTTTTTTTTTCTTTTCCCCAAATAATAGTGATTTTTCTGCATTTTCATCTTGGCCAGATGTGCATTTCCCCCTTGATGAATTGTTGTGTGTATGGTATGTACGCATCAACTATCCTTGTAACTTCTAGAATATATATATATATATATATATATATATATATATATATATATATATATATATATATATATATATATATATATATATATATCAGCAAGGCCTAAGGTGTGTATGCTGCAGAGGTACACCAGAGAAAAGAACTCAATACCATATTAATGGACAGAGACTGAATATTTCTAAATAAATTCCCGGTGATATATATATATATATGTATGTATATATATATATATATATATATATATATATATATATATATATATATATATATATATGTGTGTGTGTATAAAGATAGATAGATAGATAGATAGATAGATTATTATATAATGAAACTATTTTTACAAACAATAAAGTACAACTTGTATGAGTAACGATTAAATTAAATAAAAGTGCAGTTCAAAAATCGTAAGTGCAGAGCTATTTAATATTTAAAATAATAAACAGCAAGCTTTTCTGCATTTCACTGCCTGAAGAAACCAATTATTAGTGGAAACCGCGGGAGCAGAAAAGGTTGGTGTTTATTATTATTATTATTATATATATATATATATATTTGTCAGACAGAGAAAGTATGTTTGAAGTAGGGGGTTGATATCTGCTATCTCTGTCTGATTTGGTCTTTCTCTCTCTATTCCCCTCTCCCCCTCTCTCTCTCCCCATATATTTTGGGATGAGGAAGTTTAGTACAACATATTTTTTCTGCGTAATTCTAGCGAAATGGTCGCTTATAGTATTATCGTGAATCACTCTCCGGTTCCCCATAGAACGTCTGTGCGGGATGGAATTCCACCCTGGACCCGTAACTCAGCAATGATAACCGTAGACAGCTCGAGCGATAAGGAACATCACCACCCTTTCACACAACCGACTGCTTGGGAAGACATCACATACCACAGCTCAAAAGAACCAGCGGGTATGGCCGTTGGGTGGAGTCTTGATACCGCTCTTCTGTCTATTTTTTTCAGATTGAACCAAATATTCGGAAACTTCTCGTATTTTTTGGCGTATACGACCCGATATAACACGGTGTCTCCTGCTCCTTGATGAAATATGCGGCTGCATGCGAAGTCTCTCAGCGAACTAAGTCGTTCACTGCATGAAATCCGTACATTTTGTAACAGATTTAATGGCGCACCCGTAGCATTGTTGATTTTTTTTTACTTGAAACTCCTGAAATACTTGGGAAGTTTTTTCCCAGATTTAATAATTATTTTAATGGCACTGAATGCTCGTCAAGGAATCAGTGTTGTGTTGCTTGGCATTTTATCTTGCTCTGAGCTCTTCCCGGTACACGGAATATAGATTCTGACAAGAAAAATCGTCTAGCACGATACAATGAACAAACTTTCCTAGCAGCATACCTAGCAATTGATTCAATATACACTTTTTACTGCATGTCATCAGAAAACGTTAGCCCTAGAAGAAGCAATGAGCCACTCTCCCGGAGGTTAGCATCAGCCATACTAATGGAAAGCAAATACGGTTCTCTCAGACGATTAATAGAAAGCAATTTCGTTTTGGAGGCGTTAAAATTTACAAACCGTTCCTTGCTCCAGTTAACTACAGATTTTTGGTCAGTTTTGAGATCAGTTGCCAATTTGATCTTGTCGAACCGATAAGATATACTACTAAAATAGTTGTGTCATCAGCCTAGGTACAGAGTTGAGAAATGATGACACCAGGAAGGTCACGGAGGAAAACGGGGAACAACGTAGGTCCAAGGATATGTTCCTGGGCAGACACTTGCATTATTACCAAAAGATCTAGAAGAATGGTCGTTCAGGATAACTTTCATTTCGCGATTTGATAAGAAAGATTGAATCAGTTCAAAATGTCATAATAATTATTACTATCAGAATGTCGCTACGACTAAAGCAGAACGTGACCTCAGGGTTCTCCACCAGAAATACATGCAGGGAGGGGCACCTAACCATGCGCGACAGGGCAGTACAAATATCCCGATATTATGTGACTGTTGATCGGCGCTACCAAAACATCCGAGCTTCTTACCACCAGTCAGCTGCAGCAACCAGGAAACTGCCAACACCGTATTTTCATAACGAAGAGTCTCAGCCATTGATCAGTTAGATCACCAAAAATTGAGATAGTTAAATCATTATGGCTATAGAAGAAGTGACCGGTAAATCATATCCTAAACAGGTCCGTCTATGAAACCCCGGAGTCGGGATATTGAAGATAACAGTGATCACCTAAGTGACAAATTGTTTTTTTTGTATTTAGGCAGCAAATTCTCTTTTAGACATGTCTGATTGAATAAATTACAGACATTATGTCTGCTAATTTTTAACAAAATCCGTTTATACTCACGAATAACCTTCCGTGTATTGATGTTAAAGGATGAGAGAAATGTGCTATAGCTGTTTGAATTTCTTTTAATTTCATTTCCCTATGAAATTATGACACAGAGAAAAAAATCAATAATGGATAATTTTTTCACGTTCTAATGAACGCTCAGCACATTGTCAATCGTTTTGCATTTAAAAACACAATAAAAAAATTGCGGTAATGGAAAACAACGCACATCTTTATATAAATACTTATAGTAACGGGCAACATATAGTTTTGCACCACTTGCACTGCTGAAGGTGATCATGAGAGAAGATTGAAAGTACTTGGGAAATTAAAAGAAATTTAAACAGCTATAGCACATTTGTCTGATCCTTTAGCATCAATACACGGAGGGTTATTAGCGAGTATGAACGGGTTTTATTAAACATTAGCAGACATAATGTCTGTAATTTATTCAATCAGGCATATATATATATATATATATATATATATATATATATATATATATATATATATATATATATATATATATATATATATATATATATATATATATGTATGTATGCAGGTGTGCAGTGAAATAGGAAAGAACACGTTAGGTAGATAATCCGGTGTTCCTTAGTATTTAGCTTTATTTTCAAAAGGACAATGCTCCATACAGAAGTAGAGCTTATATTATAATAATATTTTTAGTTTTTAAAAATATGATTCCTCCGCTACATAAGAGAATTTCTCGCTTGACAAGGAAGCGGGTCCAGACACATTAACTCTACATAACTTAAAAAATTATGTTAGGGGTCTCGGCTCTCGCTTTTGAAACATGAGAACTCTTATGTAGCGGAGGAATCATATTTTTAAAAATATTATTATATTATATATATATATATATATATATATATATATATATATATATATATATATATGTCCATCCTGGACATATATAACACACACAATCCTCGGAGTGTAGATGTTAGTGTCCATTACTCTATTACCATTACATTAGCGTTCCGACCATGAGAGCCGGGCTCGAATTTTACCATGGTCATTTCTTGATAATATCTGCAGACATGCTGCAGACTTGGGAAATACTTGAAACCCGTGGCACGTGGAGACTAAAGCCTCGTGAGTGAAACTGAATAGATAAAATTGTTCAGACGCGGTCATGAGTATACAAGCATAAATGACGAATCATCGTGGCCGAGGCTATGAGCGGACTGGTCTTTTGTTCAACTGCTGTTCACACCAGATTAAGCACTCCCACCCAGAAACTTTCACATTTGTGTGTGTATGTGTGTGTCTGTTTAAAATAAAGTATAGAATCCCAACAAAGTTTTTAAGAAATTTGAAAAATGGAAAACGTTTAATTGAAAGATTTGATTACGTGTTTCACCTTTCTAGGCTTCATCAGCTCCAAAAACGAAAGAAACGAATGTGTGTATGTGTATTCGTGTGTATATTTTAATAATGATCATAAGCAAATTTCTTTAAAAGGTTTGTCAGGATTTTATATCCTATTTTAAACACATATTGTCGGCATGGATAAACCTATTCAATCTTTTACTTTCAATCCATTCTGAAGGACTGTATGAGAATTTGTCTTGGATTCATTTCAGGAAAGCCTATAGGCATTTCTTGCTTTCGAGTCATTTTGAAAATAAGATGAAGATTTGCCTTTAATTCTATACAAAAAAGTTGGGGAAAATATATCAACAATTTTCGACATGAACTAAGAATTACAAAAAAGATACAAAATATAAATATTATTTATTTTTATATTTATAAAATATAAGTAATAAACGACTTTTTAAAAACTCATACATTTAATCACGAGAAACGACAGATTAGGAAAAAGTACTGATGATTCATTATTTAAGTATACACGCAGATGCACATATACACATTTCTTTCTTTCGTTTTTGGATCTGATCAAGACTTGAATGTCGAAATGCATAATCAAATCTACTTGCCAAATGTTTTCAATATATATATATATATGTTTTCAATATATATATATATATATATATATATATATATATATATATATATATATATATATATATATATATATATATATATGTTAGGAAAATTACTGACAAACCGGAGAAATTAGTCGTGTAGCACATTTCGTCCTTTATAATTTAATGGGAACAAATGGATGTGAATGTTGATGTAACTACACCTGCGCACATAGGGGAGGATACGCTGAAATTTAAAATTATTTTTTTAAAAAATATGTCTATATGCTTAATGCCAAAAGTGATAATATACACACACACACACACACACACACACACACACACACACACACACACACACACACACACACACACACACACATATATATATATATATATATATATATAAATATAAAAGTGAACATAGTGAACACTTTTATATTTACACACGCTTTATCTCTGATATTGAGCACTTTATCCCATAAATATAGCACACTATAAGACTATATTTCTTCATATATATATATATATATATATATATATATTTAAAAGTTTAAAATTTCAGGGTCCGTTTTCTTCGTGCTCATATGTAAATTTTAAAAAACGAAACGCATTTTTGTTTGTCATTAATTTTCCATTCATTTTCCAAACACTGTTCTAGTATATAAAAATTATTTATCATTTTTCTGTCTCTCTTTCTCTCTCTCTCTCTCTCTCTCTCACACACACTCACACACACACACACACACACACACACACACACACACACACATATATATATATATATATATATATATATATATATATATATATATATGAGCATGACACCCAGATATCATTTTCTCCTTCTCTCATCCTATCTCTGTTTCTCTCTTACTATCGTGGGTGCGATAACACTTGTCGAAAAAATTAGCAAACCCGTCTTGCAAACTACTTTGCTACGAGACACCTATTTTATCCCTGTCTTGTAAATTGCTTTATCTGAACATTTCAAACTTTACATTTGCATACCATCTGCGTATAATAATTTATAATATCTGTATTAACAATCGTTAATAATTTTATAAGAGTATTGTAATGGAAATCATCAATGAGAGAAATACTAGACAAATAATAATTGACAACAAAGAATTAAAAAATTATTATTATTATTAGTATGCATAAACATGCATGTGTAAACAATATCAGCGGTGTATTAAGCGTTAATATTTCCGATTTGTGCTGAAATTACACTGGCAACAAAATATTACGTATGGTTTTCACTGAGCTTTGGAGAAAGACAATTAAGGAAGCTGAAAGCAAGAAGATTACGTTGCGTCAATTTTCCTATTCAGGCTAAACTGTCTACTTTGGAAGCCATATTCAATTTCTTGTTCTGTGGTTAATGTTTATTAATCTTAACTTAAACACAAGGCTTTGTAGGTGAAGAGGAAAGATTGTATTGCGTATATTTTACAATGAAATATATTGTGTTTGATGAAGAGGATTTTTCGCAGCGTTATTTCTAATATAAAATATTAAGTAAACTGTTTTCAAAACAGCTGTTATTCATAAATGTTTTAAAGAAACCAAATGATTCAGGTGGCCAAAGAGATAAGCCTACCTACCATATCAGACAAGTTAATTACAAAAAACAAACAAACAAACAAACAAATAAGTGGGGAGAAAACGACACGAGAGAATGAATTATTGACATGTTGAATTATTCTTTCCTGGTTGACAGTAATTTTGACCGAGTTATCTTCACTCACCCCTCAGGATCAGTGTCTGGGTAGTAGGCAAACCTTAGAAGTACCCGGTGGTGGAGAGACGTCATCTTCGAACAGATTTTTGCAAAACGTTTCCTGATAAAACTTGAAAATAGGACATTCAAAGCGGCCATTCTGTAGATAGTTGGAAGGTGCTTGGGATGTGGTTCAGTGGTAAAGGATCAGTTTGTTAGGATTCAAGGTCTGAAGCTTAGAATATTTATGATCTTGAGCTAATGTTTACATAATTATTGTTTTTAGTACAATTCATTATTCAATATTACTGTATTGTCTAAAGTGGTAACATGAACTATTTACTATTTACATTGTTCGGACTGTTGTCCTCAACTTTATTGTCATATTCACGACGTTTCGACCGTTGTACGCTCCGGCCTTCTTCAGGTGATATACGTTAGAATTTCAAATCGACCCTTTATTTCGTTCACGAAGCTAGATAATTCAGTTTCAGTTATTTCCATTTAGTAACTCAACTCCAAGTTTTTGGTCACCACTATTGTGGCCAGGTACTGAACTCACAACTCTTTGAATCATGTCACGCTTTTATCCACTGGGCCATGTGCCATTGGAGGTATAAATAAAGAGTTCGGTTAGAAATTCCAACCTGAAGAAGAACGGAGCATACAATGACCGAAACGTCGTGAATATGACAATAAAGACGAGCACAGCAGTCCGAACAATGTAAATAGTATAAATAGTTACATAAATAAATAGTTACCTCATCTCAGAAATATAGACAGATGTTAAATTATTTATATTTATTTTTCTGGCTATCGTTGCCTTTAGCATCAGTCAGTTATGTGCCATGCGTAATACATGCTTAGGCGATCATGTATCTTTCGATACATGACTGACGAGGCAGATTTTATCCCCGCAGTAGGTTGCCATTTCGTTCTGCAGTAGACCAGTTGTCATCCAAGGCTATAGAACCCTATCTGTCCAGCTATTTTACCCATAGCCGGGGGCAGAAGAAGAGGATACATATCTTTCCCAAGGCTATTAGCACGTAAGTGCATGCATTAGATTCGAATGGAATTCGAACTCGACTCTCCGATTCCTCAATCGGAGCCGCTATCCATTACTCCACCGTGCCTCCTATCTTTAACATAGTGATTGGGATATTTGACGCCTTTTCTTAAATTTCTATAGTAAGTGACAATTTTAAAGAGTTTTGCGTACTTTTTCTTCTACCTTTCAATCTTAGCTATACACCGATATTTAACAGATTTATAAAACAGTATACTGATCCCTTGCTTTAGTAGTGTTAACATGACAATGGTCAATACTGGAAGGATTCTTCCTATTCTTACCAAAGAAATTGTCTTTTGTTCATGGTGCTCTAATTTTATTTTTACAATTGGCCTAAAATTAACCTTTCTTACGAGAATTCTAAATTGCACAGTCAGTTAGTTATGTGCCATGCATGATACACGTCGATTCATGACTGACGAGGCAGATTTTTTCCGCAATAGGTTGTCATTTCTTTCTATAGAACCCGTCCTGCTATTTCCCCTGTGGGAGAAGAAGAGGATTCATACCTTTCCGAAGGGTGTTAGCACGTAAGTAAATGTAATG
>OZ038494.1:30971492-30991492 GCA_964036315.1 Acanthosepion esculentum | reverse complement strand
TGGAGGAAAAATGTTTAAATTGATAATTTAATTTTGAATTTAAATGTATTACCCTTTAATAATCATTATTGATGATAAATATTTAGATTTTTGATAATTGAATACTAAAGTCATCACCTAATATTAATTTTTAAAAAAATTTTGTTAGGGAAATCCTAAGTACACACACACACACACACATATATATATATATATATGTAAGTATGCGTAAACATTTAAAAAGATAAATGTAGGTATTAATACATGAAATTACCCGTGTATATCGTTACATGTGTACTTGTATGAGTGACTGCACATGTAAAAGAACGTATGTATATGTGAAACTTGCATGGATGTGTATACAATATATGACAGAGCAAGATCTCTAATATTACCTTCAAATATCACTCCATATTAACTTAAAAACTTTAAGTAAGAGAAATTACCAATCTAAAAATAGTCGCGAATTAAATTCATAAATAAAATTCAAACTGATAGAGATATCACCTTAATAATCAATTACAACTAGAAGTAAACTTATATTTTAAAATAAAATTTTAGTATTTTAATGTAAATTCTATGAATATTTTTCTAATCGACTATTTCATATTAAATCTCAAAAATTTTTGTAATAAAGTTAAAAAAAAACTTAAATCGCTAACAAACATCAAATTAAATTCATTATTGCCTGTTTAAACATTCAAATTTATATAAAAAATTATAATATTTATGAACTATCAAAATAAAGCAAAACGACAACATCTATTTCGGGTCTTTCATTCCAAAGAAAGTTAGTGACACTTTCTCTCATGATTCCTTCTCTCTTTTTCTGTTTAGGTCTTTTTTCTCCTCTCCCATTTCTATATCAATATATAACTTCCGTTAAGTTAACCGATTAAATGTGTCAATGTCTGGACCTCTTCAAATAATATTAAATTTGAAAGAATAGAAATGTTAAATTACATCTAACTCAATCATGTCTCTCTCTCTCTCTCCCTGACTTCCTCACTTCGTTAATTTACATATGCTTAGTACTGCCCGTCAAAAATGTATGAATTTCTTTTCATTTTTCGTTTCAACCTTTGGAAGTAAAGTCTGATGATCCGCGGTCCTTTAAAAGGGCTGTGGTGAAATAATTTATTACATGGAACCTTAATGTGGTCTGTTTTTATTTTTATTTAAAATACATACATATATATATATATATATATATATATATATATATATATATATATATATATATATATGAATAGAAAAGTTGGCATTGAAGTCAACACCCAGCAACGACAGCTCAAACGCAATCGTTATGTCATTGATGGCCTGATGATTGCATTTAACATGAAACAGGCTATCGCCTCTGGGTGTTTAATTCAATGTTCACTTTTATACTTGCATACGCTCTATCCCTGATATTTAGCACTTTAAAAGATGTTTACAAGTTTACCGTTCGTCCATGCCAAGAATATTGCTTACCACACATGTTCTGGTGCTCCCGATATATCTAGAGATCATTGAAAAAATCCAAAATGGAATCAGCAATATTACCGATACTAATTACCTATTAACTGATACAACGAAAATTGAAATTGGACAAGTTAGCACCCCTTGTCTAGATGAGTGGATTTCTCTGTATCCTTGGAAACACTCAATTATGAATCTTTGCCGTGCTTTTAAAACTGTAAATTTAAAAATAAGTTACTCCAAAATTCGCTTGAGGAGGAAATGAAACTAATGTCTTTAATTTAATAACAAAATTAAATTCGAAGCTTTTGGCTTCCATTTTTGGAACATGGTTATTACTGTGTAGTGAAAAAAAACATATTTTAAATCAGTAAATTTATAATATATATATATATATATATATATATATGAATAAATGTATGTGTGTGTGTGTGTGTGTGTGTGTATATATATATATATATATATATATATATGTGGTGGTTGACACAATGGACATATATATAAGGAGAGAGGCGGAAATGCAGTAAGCGTCAATTAATTAACACTTAATTTTCATTTTCAGTTGTAACATTGTTGACGTCTAATGTGTCTACAAGCGTAACCTTGCCAATCTTATTCATTTTTTTTATTTTACCGCTGTTGTTTTTACTTGTTCCACATTGTAAAAGCTATGTTTTTAGGAACATGTAGAGAAATTGATTGTAGAAGAAATATTTAAGATTAAAGACAAAAGGAAGGTTTTTTTCATCGACGCGTTTCGTACTCTGAAGGACTTTACAAAAGCAAATATAAGGATTTTATTAGGCAAAGTTTTTTTTATAAACAGAAGTAAATATGCCATTTTGTTTTCAGAATTTACTTATAAATAAACTTAAGTTAACTGAAAAGTCTCAGTAAATTACAGCGGATGCTAACTGACGTAATTTAATGTCTAAAAAACAACAGTGAGGAAATGTATTGTTTTTTATAGTGTAATTAATACTTATATTAATGTAAATAATACACACACACACACACACACACACACACACACACACACACACACACACACACACACACACACACATCACGTACCATGTTTTCGTTTGGAAATTTTTCTTGATGAGATAGATAACATTTTAGCTTCCCATATATATATATATATATATATATATATATATATATATATATATATATAAACAGTCGATTTCTTGCTTCTAAAGAATTTATCAACATAATTCGCTAATTTGATTTATGTGATAGCCATTTTTGTATACTTCTCTCGGACTCTTCCAGAGTCTATGCAAATCACATCGGCTTTGATGTCAAACGAATTGTCATCAGGAAAGGCTTAAGACGCTTTTCAGCCTCCGTAAATCTGTCGGTCTGGAAACTGTGGAGGCGTGAATTCGAAACAAGAGCCCAACGATGACAAAAAGTGTCGGCCTTGGTTCGCATTTGTCTGTCATTACAAACTCTTCTGAAAATCATTATCTAAACTTTCTTTGTTGACAAAATGCCATTTTTCTTTTCATACTTTGTTCTTTCTTGTCTTCGCCTGCAGTATCGCGATAATGAGCTATCTATTCTCGCAAACAGGTGGACGTTCAATTCCCACTCGATGCTCTGTTGCTTTGGCCTTTTGTCAGACGACACTTAGCTAAATCACTTTCCCTTGTCTCTCTCTCTCTCTCCCTATTAGCCCTGTGAATATCAGATTCTCCAAGCCCTCATTTCCTATTACGTGTCCCAGAAATTTCAGCTGCCTCTTCCTGATGTTAATTATAATCTTCCTCCTTGTTTGCATCGTCTCCAAAACCCCATCGTTTCTCACACGCTCGATTCATGATATCCTTATCATCCTTCTGTAGAACCATACCTCCGTTGCCTCGAGTCTCTACATCATCTTTGATGAGACAGTCCAACATTCGCTGTCGTAAAGGGGGACAGATGCCACGTAGCAGCTCAGTACTCTTTCCTTGGAATGCGTCTTTGGCCGTCTCAATACGTCTACGGATCTCAGCATCGCTCTTACCTTCCTCCGTCAAAACACTTCCCAGATATTTAAATTTCCGCACCTGCTTGATTTTAGTGTCTCCGACCTGTAAATCGCATTTCGGGCTCATCCTTTTACTGATGACCATACATTGTCTTCTTGTAGTTTATGCTTTGTCCTTTCTTCTCGGTCTTTGCTATCTTCTGTAGGAGTTTTTGTAATAGCACTGTGTCATTTGTGTATCTTATTTTGTTAAGATTGTGGCCGCTAATGATGAATCTCGATAAGATTTCCAATTCTCTCAGAATTGCCTCGCTTTATAGGTTGAATAAGTCCGGTGAGAAGAGACATCCTTGCCTTACGCCTTACGCCCCTTTTTATTTTTGTATATCTGCTGAAGTCATTCTCGATCTGCATACAGGACGTTTGCTGCCAGTATAGGTTCTTGTTTATTCTAATATCTTTCCCAAATATATCATAGGTGCTGAGCAATTCCAACATATCTTTGTGGCGTACTTCGTCGAACGTCTTTGCGTCGTCTAGAAAACACAGGTGCGCATTCTTCTGCATTTGTATTGCTCTTTCTGACAACATTCTGAGCACGAATATCGCGTTCCTTGTTCCGGTGTCTTTGGCGAACCAGCACTGTTTTTGTTCTATCTCTGGCCTGATTCTGCTGCACGCTCTATTCAATAGAATACGGATGATGAGTTGTGTCATGTGACTCATCATTGTTCGGTGGAGTTCGCATTCGTTTCCACCTGGTTTCTTACGCAAATGCTATGAAAAATAGATCTGCTGAGATCTTCCGGTATATCCCCACTGTTGTAGATTTCATTTATTATTTCTGTGATCTTGTCTATGCCAAAATCATGTAAGCCTGTTAGCATTTCCGTTACAATTCTGCCTGGCATTGCCGCCTTGTTTCGCCAGTGCAGCTTCAACTTCGGTTTTTAGAATTTCAGGTCCGCCGGTAGTTCTGTGCATTGCTGGTTATTCTCTTTCCTCGTGGAAGACTTCTGCAATATATTCGCTCCGGTGCTGAATAATTTTTTCCTTCTCTAATATGAGCGTTCCAGTTTTTGATTTTATGCACCCGGTTGACGAGTACGTGTCTTCTGTCCTGCTAATTGCCTTATTTGTTTATGCATATCTCCTTTGTTTGTGGCCCTCAGTCTCACCATTCCTGCACATTTTTTGTTTAGCCATTCTTCATTAGCCTGCCTGCATTTGGTCCTTATTTCGTTGTGTCATTTTCTGTATTCCGTTCCGTATCTTGGCAGAGTTTTCTGTTTCCTTTGCATCATGTCGAGAATCTCATCAGTGATCCATTCGTTTTTTCTTCTTCGTCCATTCGCCTTTGGGATGATGACGTTTGCTGATGTCACTAAAGCGGATTATCAAATTCAATCTTCATTTATTATCTTACAATTATCACCCTGTGCCAGATTAAGCCACGCTTATTAAATATGTAGCTTAGGGACTTACAGTAGAGAGTTGGTTAGCACTTAAATCTGCTGACATTATTATTTAATTTTCAGCCTCCTCTTGGTGTTCCACTATTGTGAAGAGAGAGAGACAGAGAGAGAGAGAGAGAGAGAGAGAGAGAGAGAGAGAGAGAGAGAGAGACAGAAGAGGGACTGTTATTTACCCGTTCGAGAACGTGACAATAATTTACTCTTGTAGCGTATATGTTTCCGTTCAATATTCTACAGCCACCTGAAGAGGAACGAAAATTACAGTAGTCGAAACATTGTCATTAAAAAAAAAAACAGACTAAGAAACTAGCTTGCCTGAATATAACGTGAACTTATATCCGAATAAGCTTAGCTGAATAAACATAGTTACGTGTAAGTTTTAATATCTTTAAATAAAATTATATAAATGTTGATGCGATTAATAACCATTTATTTTGATATTTCGTATTTATGAGAATGACGCCAGTCTTTATTTTTTTCATTGCGTTCATCATCATCAGTGCTGTTTCGATTTGAAGGCACACTGCAGATGAGAATGATTTCGCTTCCTCAACATTTCTTTTCGAGAATACCCGTCTGCCTAGGTCCATTTTCATTTCTTCAGCACTCACAGAGCCAGCGTCTGCGTCCATGCTGAGCGGACCATCAAATGCGTTCCCCGCTAGGGCCACATACGCTTTTGAATTCAATTTTTTTTCTTCTTCTATACTGGTTACCAACCAGGGTTATAGATTCCACTCTGACATTCTATTTAAGGGGGGTGCAGAGACGGATTCATGCCTTTCCACATGCGTATTTGTGCGAAAGTGAATATAACGATATCGATCTGAATTTGAACACGCCTCGTTGATTTCTCGCCACATGCCTCCACCCATTACACCAATGACACCTACTTTTTTCTTACGTTGCAACGATTTTCGCGTATTGCGCATGCACCATCATCGCCCAATGAGTTGGCCATTTTTCATTCATAGCATCTTCATTTCTCGATCCATGAAAGAATGATGTCGAGGAATTACTTTTATAAACTTCCTATAATCTCTATAAAGATGTTCGATATCCATAAAGCAAATCTATAGGCATTGCCTCTCTAATGATCCACGTATTTTTCTAGTGAAAATAGTCAGAGATATAGGAGGGCAGAGTTCGAATCCCAGTCGGGTTCATAACATTCACTTACGCCGAAATAACTGTGGAAATTGTACGAATATATCTCCTCCCACTGTTATGGGTTAAATAGTATGACTCGTACCTGGAAAAATCATTGTTATTTTCAAAAAAATTGTTAATGCAATAATTAACGCAAAAGAATATTATTCGTGCTGACCAAAATGTGTTGTGGCTTTAAATAACTTAAAAAGGATCGATAAGCAATAAAAGAACAAATCAAATAATCAATTGTCGGTAGCCAAGTGAATCGTCTATGAGGGTCACGAGAATACTGTTACTCCTGCAAATGTCAAGTTACCTTTATAGTTGTTATTGTTCAATTTATAGAGTTAAACCTGTTCGATGCATAGGGTAAACCGTTCCTCTGTTCAGGGCATAGTGTTCAACATTTGTCCTGTACAGTTAAAACATTGCCCTGTTCAATGCATAGAGTTGAGATTTGCCCTGTTCAATGCATAGAGTTGAGATTTGCCCTGTTCAATGCATAGAGTTGAGATTTGCCCTGTTCAATGCATAGAGTTGAGATTTGCCCTGTTCAATGCATAGAGTTGAGATTTGCCCTGTTCAATGCATAGAGTTGAGATTTGCCCTGTTCAATGCATAGAGTTGAGATTTGCCCTGTTCAATGCATAGAGTTGAGATTTGCCCTGTTCAATGCATAGAGTTAAAACTTTATCCTGCTAAAACTCTGAATTGAAAACATGAAGATGTAGCTCTAGACAGACCACTTTTCCTACGGCTTCTGTCCATCTAGTGTTCCTATAAAGCTAATGGGCTACGGGATTCGTAACATGATGTCTAACCGAGTTCAGCTCGGTAGCCATCTTATGGGTGTGTTGTTAAGCAATGGTTCTGACATTACTACTCATATGGAATTTGAATTCCCAATATTTATTTCTTTTTACACATATTTCTGGTGTTTGTGGATGGGTCTCGTAAGTTTTCTCGAATCTTTCCTCAATCCGACACCAGCGCAGACCCCAATCACTTTTCAACTGACCGGTCAATTCTCTTGTGTTTTTACTCCGTGTCATTATGTTCTGATAGCTTCTCCGTGTCCTGGGCGAAATTCTGATATTTTCTTTGTATTTCTTGTTATCATTAATTACAACATCGTCGACAACTAACAGGTTTTCTTTCCTTTTATCGCAGTAACCAAATCTAGTACGTCCTGTGTTATGACGATAAACTACATCCGGCAGCAAGGCCTCTGATCCGGAGGTTTTTCAGGGGCGTGGAACCACCTCTTAATTGCTGTTGTTCCCAGGTTCAGCCTGATCCAGAGTTGTAGCACCAGTTAGGGTACCAAATATGAGTAAACTGGATCAAAACACTATGAGAGTATCAAAATAGATTTTTATATTAAAATTACCAGCAATACATTTTTGAAAAAAGTTACCTGAAATAAATTTTTTGTAAAAGAAATTACTTTCGACATTAAATGACCCACAAGGAGTTGATATGCCGCTAGACAAACAAGCAGACCGCCAAATCTTGTATTTTTGTTTATTCGATCTTAAATTCCTTTCAGCTTCGAAAGTAGCTCTTGTGCTGTGCTGATACTATTTGTAGACTTAAGTTATTTGCACAATTCCTAGTTGATGACTATTCCTTCCCAATGTTTTTTGTTACTTTCAAACTCGATTCTTGTATTCAGTTATGTAATTATTGAGGCTGGTAATATTATTTTAACTTTTATCGATTTGAAGAGAGAGAGAAGTGAATGGAGTGTACTCTCATAATAGTTGTAACCTCGACAGCAGACGTATTATTATCGTAATTGCTATTTCATCGCCCGTCTCCTTATCTATATCCGTATCATAATCATTATTATCATTTTCAGTATAGAATTTCTTTTTCTTTTTTGGCGTTTCTCAAGTTGTCTTTTCTGTCTGTTGCTTTAACTTCAAACGTTTCCTTCCAAAGTTTCGCACCGAATATAAGCGTCGCAATTTTCGACAGACTTCTCCAGTTGTTTTTCGATGAGTCTGCGACGCGGTGTCCTCGTTCACCTCCTCACATAAGAACGAGAATAAAAAAATGTGCGTGAATTCAAAGAGTTTAAATTTCTATTTCGGCTTGAAGTCGGAAAAATATTTTCGCGTTTTTCTTCGATTTCACTCTTCAACTTACAATTATTGTTTTGCTTCTGACATTTTACAAAAAAAAAAAAGGTGTCCGTCTTCGCTCTCTTTAATCGCTTTGTACCTGCTAACGAAGGCCACCGGCACGTTCCCCAAGTGCAGGTAGTCTTCATTATTTTTATTAAATTCGCTTAGGTTGGTACAAGGCCACAATCTTCTGGTGGTCCTTACTCTCTCTTTTTACTAAGCTTTTACTTCTCTAGTCCAAGACCTCAATTAGCAAATTTGGTAAAATAATATATGTAGTGGGTGTACATAATTTTATTATGGCTTTAAAAACGGATATTTTAAAAGTATATGTTGTGAATATGGATTATCTCCCCTTTGATAATCCAAGCTATAAAAGCTGTACATTTCCGCTTGTCAAGTAGACGAGTAGTAAGATTCTTAATTAAATAAAAGATTACCAGACAGAATCCCTTGTCCTGTTTTCATTACAATTTATTCAATTAAGAATCTTACTACTCGTCTACTTGACAAGCGGAAATGTACAGCTTTTATAGCTTGGATTATCAAAGGGGAGATAATCCATATTCACAACAGTATATATGAATAAATATAAATATATTCATAGAAATAGATAGGAAGAGCAAAGAAAAGTAAAGTAGAATCTTACTCACCGTAAAGTGATGAGTCAAAAAATATAAAAATAAAATAAATATTGGCTGACCGGTTATCGCTCCTCGCTCATGTGCACCTGGTCAAAGCTTTTGATATACAGTGGAACCTCGGTTTACGAATTTACTTCGTTCCTGAAGCTCCTTTGTAATCCGAAATGTTCGTAAACCGAAACTATTTTTCCAATAGGAATCAATGTAAAATGGATTAATCTGTTCCTGGTCCCAAGATGATTGCTTAATTTAAACTTTAACAACAGTACTTTGTGCTTAAGTTTATGCACAAAACTAGTGAAAATCATTAAATCTCATAAAAAAAAAACCCAATGCTAAATAGATAAAATATAGAGGAACCCTTCAATTTTACCGTACCTGCATGTAGGAGAGTTGACGGCGTAAGTGGAAGAGGAAGAAAAGAGATGTTATTGTTTGGAAAAAGGAAGGAAAGACATGATCGTCTCTTTATTTATAAGAATAGTATAGATCGTTGATTTTGCCATATGAAACTGAGTAAGAAGAGATATATCATCATCATCATAGAGACAATATAATCAACAAGTGTTTTTTTCTTAATTTTTTTTTCCTTTACCAGTATCACTGCTATCTTTCTTTGGAGCCATGACGTGGGACTAATGAAGAGAAAAAAGGCACAGTACAATAAAATTGGTAAAGAAAACAACACACGAATGTATACAACACGGCGGTTGACTAAGAAATGATTCTGTTCGGGTTAACTCGGTTCGGCTCGATGTTCGAGAACCGACATTTTGTTTGAGAACCGAGGCATTTTCATCACGAATTTTCTGTTCGAAAACCGATTTGTTCCACATGTGAGATGTTCGAGAAACGAGGTTGCTCTGTATCTTATTCGATCACTCTCATGATAAATTTATTGTCTTGCGCTTGATTGATTTTGTGGATAATGACAATTAGTGCATCAATCGTGAATCTTTAGTAAATATCTATGCAGATGATACAACAGTGGATGGGTGCACCTCCAAAAATCTAGCTGGCAGCTGATCTCTTTTCTGACCTAACTCTGGTGGCTCAATGAGGAAATAATAACTGGTTTCGTTTTATAGTTTATCCATAAATTTCAATTTGCTCGGTCCATTGCTGATGTCCTGCCATTATACGCAGAATCAGGTACTACATAATAAATGTATCACAAGGAAGATCGCCTTAGATATATCACAAGCAAGGTGTAGTATAGGGGGTTACTACACGAACTCTCCATCTATAGAATGTCTGGAAAGGTTTATTCCATTATCGTGTCCTGCCGTACAGTTAGGTCTATAAAGATCGTTGTTATTGGCCAATCGTTAGAAGCGCATAAGGTCAATGCAGGTTTTCCCCAAGGTTCTTTACACGGTCATACGCTCAAATTGTTTTATATTAACAATCAGTGCAACTCCAAAAATCTAGCTTGCAGCTGATCTCTATTCTGATCTGGCTCTGGTGGCTCAATGATGAAATAACTGATTTGTAACATTCAATATCTCCAAAATGAAGCTAGTAAAACTTCCTCATCACCGAGAAGACTGAATTTTCGCCTATCTTTATGAATTGTTGGTCCCTCGAGGACGCGCCTCGTTTTGAACGTCCATTGGATTTCAAGTCCACCGCAGATCTCAAGTGGAACTCATATTTACTATCCATCGCTCAAGATTCTGCGAAAATGGAAAATGGTCGGTTCATTGTAACACTTCCTGCTCTTTACAAGAGCCCAGATCAGACGAAAAAAATGGAATAGTGTTGCCATATCTAGGATGGAGATGGCCGATCCTCACTTTCCAGTTTTTATAGTGTTCGAAAGCGTCTATGCGGCATTGTGGGCGATGAATTATTCTCCAGCCGACAATCACAGAGGAAACTTCGCAAACTTTGCCCTTTCCATAGTAACATTTCTTAGTTCTCTCAGTTCTTTACTTCACAGCTAAGACCCGCTATTCTCTGTATACTGGGATGGACCATTCTCGTTCCCGTCGTATTCCATTAGTAAGAAGGAAGTGTCACTCGTACAGATTCTTCCCAAGAAGCACTTACATCAGAAGATCATTACAATCTTAATCTCTTCAAGTCTAGGGTTAATCGTTATCTTTACTAGATATTATCATAAATGGCAATTCTTACCTCCTCCTCTTACCGCTCATACAACAACCTCATTCAGTAACCATCTACCTTGAGTGGCTCTTGGATTTGAATTGGGGGAATATGAAAAAAAAATTCCCTTTGTAATCAGAAGGAATGCTTACTGTGTCTAAATGTAAACTCTCTGTGATTTATGCTTATTATTCTCTGTTACTATTTTTTCTTTACCTTTTTTTAGTCATTTTGCACATATTTATATATTTGTCCTCGATTGGGCTCTAAAGAGCGAGGAGCCGTTATTTGTTTTTTTTTTGTTTTTTTGATATATATATATTTTTGTTATATTTTTCGATTCATCACTTTACGGTGAGTAATATTTTATTTTAATTACCCTTGCTCTTCCTGCCATTTTGTCTTAAGATATTTATATTTGTTTAAGTAAACTTTTAGAATGTCCGTTTTTAAAGCCATACGTTTGTTTAAGTCTTACATTAGCTGTTGTTCTTAAACATTTACTTTTCCTAAGTGAAGTTTCTTTGGTGCTCCTACAGCAATAAGTTTATTCCCACCTGGTGCCTCTATTACAAGAATAACGTATTACTGCAGGTGACAGTCAGTTTATGAAAATGTAATAAGTTTCACCATTCCTCGGGAAATCACAATTTTGGTCTTACATTATATTAAGCATGGAGAGCTTTGTGGAGAGGAATGAATTTGAACCTCACTACTGTTGATTTGTGAAAGACTAAAATAAGCTTAGTAACTGACAGGTCAATAAGTCCACGGCCCGACACGAAATTGTTGTTGTTTACTAAGTTTTATTTAGTCTAACCAAAATATGGGGCACACAGTAAAGATCGAACTCACTACTAACTTACTTGTTAACCATTACTCCGTCCCGAAGTTACCAGCCTGGTGCGTAATAAGGCAATTTTGATTGAGATTGTCAGTGTATAATCGAAGTGATTAATATTAACAAGCTGAATTAAGGATAAGAAAGAGATTATGTTGAAAAATAAATATCTCGTGTCTTTTTTTTTATTCTTAAGATGCGAATTTATTGATTTAGCTACGAGTTATAGCCACTTTTCCAAGAATCTATTAAGGTAATAAATGGTCGCATTTACAGACGGTCATTGACACATGAAATTCTCTCCTGCTTTCTCATCATCTTCCCTTCTCTCTCTTTCTCTCTTTTAACCATTTTCTCAATGTATATTTATTCCTTTAAAAAATAAATGCATTCAGTTGTGCCTTGCATATTTCACATTATTTTCAATTCGTTTTCTTTTTTCTTAGTCTTTCTTTATAATATTCTGTCTTTCAATTTTCTGAGTTTATTTTTCTGCATGCATTTTACATCAGTTCTGTCTTTCTTTTTCTTGCGCGTTTCTTTATTTGCTTTCCCTTTTCTTCCTTTTTTAATTTTAATCATTCATTTTTTTTATAACCTTTTATTTCTTTCTTTGTTCGTTTCTGGATTTATTTCAATATTTTAGCCTTTCTATTCTCTCTTTCCATCCCTCTTCCTTTAAGTAATTTTATTTTTTTTTTATATATTTCTTACGTATATCTTTCTTTCAGCCTTTCTTTCAGCCTTTCTTTCAGCCTCCACACAAGCGTGCCCTCACTATATTCTCTCCTCCATCTTTGCTAGTACGCCCTTTCCATATTTATTTTTCACACAAGCACTTAAACACACGCATAATAACAAGCACGCACATAATGACTCACTAAAAACTCATTCATTTCCATAGAATCTCTCTACTAAGCATCGACATTATAATCCGTATTGTCGAGCACTGAACGTCGCATCAGTAAGTTTCCCGTGTTTTAATGTTTTCATTCACCGGAACGATGTCTTGTTGATTCTAACTGGACGATTTAAGAAGCTTCCAGATAAAATGGAAGACGCTGGTGTAAATCGATCATTTTGGCGTTAGCCTGCGCAACCATTTGGAGTGACAAATTGGAAAAAGATGAGACCTGCCCGACAAAAACATGGCAAACTCTTCCATATGAACTCAGGCTACCTTTTGGTACGAACAAATATTCAAGTTATTGCACTCAAATATTATCTTCGAGAGATATACTAATTTCGGGCTGGGTATATATATATATATATATATATATATATATATATATATATATGTATGTATGTTTATTTGTGTGAGTATGTCTCGGTCGGATTTTGAAAATGAAGAAAGTTACAGAAGACGGGCGTTTCTCAGTAAAATAAGATTCTTGGCAGAGATGCGTGCTTACTTAGCGTGGAACAAGGCTAATCCGGTGCAAGATTAGAGTGATTATGTTGCGCCAGTTTTCCAAATGTTTTTAATTTTTCATATGTTTATTTTTTACGAAACGATGAGTGTTGTTCATAATTATATAAAATAGTACATATATATTATATTTAGTACAGTCTACTACGGAGGCAAAGAGTTGTTCAGAAGATCATGTTGCAACAGTCATTGAAAGAAAATAAAGAAAAAAAATTGTTAGGAGTTTAAAATGTAGTAACTGTTCGTATCACGGGAATATAGTATCGCATTAATTTTCTAGGGGATAGAGACTCACAGGCGGAATAATCGGCTTCCTAATTCTGGTTCTAACCCGAGCTAGATGGCAACATAAATGTCTTTCGAAAAGATTAATCTTAGCTAAGCCAACCAAATGAAAATGAAGCTCCAAAAATAACGCTGAAGATCGCATTGAGGCTTGATCCCTATGTCCATATTGACTATATTGACTTCGATGTTGAGCAGTTTTCTCTTATAAAAAAATAATGTTTATATTCTAACCTTAACACCTCTCTCAAAGTACTTCAAACACTTAAAAGAATCCAATAAAACACCTACAGTAAAATGAAAATAATATGAAAAGCTAGAATATGTAGGCCATTGAATGACCCATGTCCTTTGTACATACATGAGAAACTATATATTACTAAGTTTATAAAAATAAAAGTTTACTGAATCAGAGAAATAAATTAGCTATTTTTTGACGTCATTGTCATAAAATTTACTTAAATAATATTTAAATATAAAATTTAAAAAATGTGACCTGGTAATATACATACTTATACTTGATATGAAAAAATAATTTTACATACTGTAAGTAATACATTTACTTGTTTTAAAAAGAAATATAGTCTATTAAAAATTAAAAGTGAAAATATTTTAAAATTGTAGTTAAATAAAACGTATTCTAACCTAAACATGCCCCCAAAATCTTTAAGTATACAAATAGGAAAAATGCCGTAAGAATTTTTTGCCGTTAACAATAAAATTTTAAAAAACTCAGACGCCATGCATTTAACGGATGTCAGAATTCGTTGAAAAATACATCCCTACCCATCCCTAAACATAACCCCTTTTTCGAACGTAACTAATAACTGATACCACAAAAGTTAATGAAAATGAACACGCTACCACCCCTTGTCTGGATGAGTGGATTTCTCTGTATCCTTGGAAACAGTGAATTATGAATTTTTTGCCGTGCCTCAGTAAATTTAAAAATAAGTTACTCCAAAATTCGCTTGAGGATGAAATGGAACTAATGTTTTTAATTTAATTACAAAATTAAATTCGAAGATTTTAGCTTCCATTTTTGAAACATGGTTATTACTGTGTAGCGAAAAAATATTTTAAAACAGTTAATTTATAATATTAATGCTCTGTAAATTTACATTGAGCACTATTTTGTAGAAATAAAAATATCTATAAGAACACCGGATTATATATCTTACTGTTCTTTCTTTTTATTTACATTATACTTTATTTTAGGATATTACATCAAAAACACGTCAAAATCGCTACACAATCGCTGTCGTGTGTCGATGCGTATCAACGCATCTCAACAGGCGACTGCAGTTGTGTAGCGATTTTGACGTGTTTTTGATGTAATATCCTAAAATAATGAATATTGCTCTATTGAGCTCTCTCTTAACTAAATGTTACGAACGTTCGAATTGTACTCTTTGCGTTCTCATCTAACCTGTATATATATATATATATATATATATATATATATATATATATATATATATGTATATATATATATATATATGATGGCTATGTTGGCCGAAACTAGTCGAGGAATATAAATGAAATAATAATAATAAAAACATAAGAATATTAATCTACAACCCAGTGTGTCTGAAGATTTTAATTGATTTTTTTAATAATTTTTATCGTTCAAAAAAAAAAAAAAAATATATATATATATATATATATATATATATATATATATATATATATATATATATATATATACACACACACACACACACACACACACATATATATATATATATATATATATACATATCCCTCACCGGTAAGATAACTCAGAGTTTCATGTACAACGCAATCTTCAGGTGCTGAGTATAGACTGACAGTTACCTGAAGATTGCTTCGTGCATGAAACTTCGAGTCATGTTACCGACGAGGAATAATATGTATATTTATTAATATATAGTTAATAGCTCTGTTATATTTTATCGAGCACTGTTTTATTAACACTAGCATTCAATGTGCGATATCTTGTATGTTAGTAGAAATCTCTATTTCCATTCTTTTAAAGCAATGATGTTAATGTTTACCAGCCTAGTGATCAAACAAAATGTGCCGGCTACCTTGAATCGAACGTTTATTGCTTGTTTTTAATCAGTGAACTTTCGATTTCTAAGCCGGTAGATAATAATTCATTTTTTTTAAATAACAGAGATGACTAATGAAATATGTGTACTCACTAAATATAATGTTTGTAATAATAAGTAATAATCCATTAATTACTTATTAAGCGAATTCGTATATTTCACGTTGGAGGCGACAGTTTTGAATGTAGAAAGCCGAAACTTGGTATCTCTTTAAAGCGAATGTCAAAATCCATGTTGCTTTGTTTGTGAGTCGGTCAAATGGTGCCTCAAAAATTTGATTGAATTTTCACTTATCAAAAGAAATTAATATTTAAGATTAAAATTTATTTCAATTTGAATTAGTTAATTAAATTAATTATAATTTTCTTTTTCTTTTTTATAAAAGAACAAAATTAAGTTCCAAATTTTCAATCTGATAGTTTTGTCGAGTCACTTCAAGTCTCCAGCTACCCTGGACAAGAATGATATATAATAAATCTTTATCTTGATGAACTGTGACGCGATTATAAAAAGTTAAGGCAATCGATGTTCGAAACAGTATCAGCCACATTTTATTGCGGCATCGGATTTAGTTAGTTTTAGCACCTACTCTAATCGACATGTAACAAATACTACAACTTTACGGATGTCTGACTGTTCGAAATTTCATTTTTATTTCACATTTATTTTTAAACATTATTTTGTGAATTCCATATTACTTTTGATATGCTTATTCAGATTTTTGTAAAGTTAGGATTATGTAAATTGCTTGAATGTAAAAAATTCTTTTGGTTGGATTAACATTCCAGGATCATACGAATATTATAAGGATTTTTAAAAAACTGATTGATGTTAATCCAGCACATCTACTTTGGAGTTTGGTAGACGAACTTTTGTGTAACTGTTTGGTCGACTCGTCAGCAGACATCAGCAAAAGTCTACCAATTTTCTCGTTTTCCTTAATTTTATTATAAGTTCGAAAAATATTTATGCGTTTTTTTTAAATTTTTTAATTTTATTGATATTATGATAATTTTACTTCATTGCATGCGCGTATGTGGGGGGTGCCTATGCGCGTGTGCGTATATGAACATTTCTAAGATGCCATGGTTATTTCTTCTTTTCATAATTTACTTGTCTCTTTATACTCTCTCTCCCCCATCTCTCTCTCTTTATATATATATATATATATATATATATATATATATATATATATATATATATATATATATATATATATGTACATTATATTATATTATATTATATGTATATATATATATATATATATATATATATATATATATATATATATATATATATTCCTGTTTTATTTTAATTTTATTAAATTGTGAAATTAATAATAACTGGCATAAATTAAATTTCACTGTTTAATAAAATAAAAACCAGGAATAGCAACTTAAACACGTGTACCCACTAAAAATACGGTTTATAATAATAAGAAATAATATTAGATAAAACATCCTTGTATGTATGTATGTATGTATGTATGTATGTATGTATGTATGTATGTATGTATGTATGTATTTATTTATGTATTTATTTATTTTAATATCAATGGACGAGTGCCCGACTGGTTAGAACGTTCGTTTTCTGACCTTGAAACCTGGGTTCGAATCTCACCACGGTTGATTTGTCAGGAAGTAGACTTTCTGATGTTATCGGGCTGGAGGAAATGAATTCGACTTGAATTCGAATCAGAGAGCCGAGTTCGAATATCCATTACACCTTATGAAAGGTATGACTCTTCTTCTTTTCCCCTCCCCACCTATGGGTAAATAGCAGGACAGACCGGGTTCTATAGCCTTGGATGGCAACTGGTCTACCGTAGAAAGAAATGGCAACCTACTTCGGGGAAAAAAATCTGCCTCGTCAGTCATGCATCGAAACATACATGATCGCCTAAGCGTCTATCACGCATAGCACGTAACTGACTGACTGTAAGAGTTTTGACACTCAATGTGAATGTTGTACATTGAGAACCAAGAAGAAATAGTTCAGAAATGAATGACATAACCTGGGGTTGCTACGTGTATAATGCCAATGCTCCCCGAATCGGTAACCCGGCATCTCGGCTTCAGTCAGTTTCCCATCGCAGTCATGTAGCTGCCTTCTACCTTTTCTACAAATATTTTCATGGTAATTGGTGTAAATTCGATGTTTCATCATCAGCTCATTCTCTTTTGCCAGATAGATTAATAAGCAACGCTTTACCATACAATTATATATATATATATATATATATATATATATATATATATATATATATATATATATATATATATATATATATATATATATACACAATACAGTGGAAAACTTTGAAGCCACCCCCAGAATTAGCATCAGATAATGGTAGGAGAAAGAAAAAAAAAGGAAAAATACAGGGGTTGGACAAAATAATTGGAACAGTTGCAAATTTCACTCCTGTATTTCAAAGACCTATTATATTAAGAACTTTAACTAAAATTTCGTAATTGCAGGTTATATCTATTGTAAATATGTTTATTTATCTAATTTACTGTCTTTGTCTTAGTTATTTTTAGAATTTAGTAAAATTTAAACTAAATGCATGACCTCTCCGAGTTCGAAAAAGAGCAAATTGTTGGAGCTCGCATGGCAGGTGCCTCGATCACTAAGGTTGCTGAACTGTTGGGTTTTTCAAGAGCTACCATATCAAGAACTATGACGCAATTTGAGAAACAGGGAAAACCTTTAGTAACCGTAGCAATTTGGACCGGACTTGCAAACTTACTGACAGAGACTGACGTGCATTGAAACGCAATGTGTCAAAAATCATCGGAGAAATGCGGCCAAAGTGACTGCTGAGTTGAATAATCATCTGAATAGTTCAGTTTCTAGTAAAACTGTTCGTCATGAGCTCCATAAGGCTGGATATCATGGAAGAGCCATCGTAAGGAAACCTCTTTTCCCCACTCGCAACATTCAGAAGAGGTTGAAGTGGTGCAGAGATCACAATGCCTGGTCCGCAGACCAATGGAAGAAAGTCATATTCTCAAACAAGTTCAGTTTTTCTCTTTTCCCAACTTCAGGGCGAGTTTATGTGTGGAGGCAGCCCAAAGAAGGTTACAACCCTGACTGCCTTCTTCCAACAGTGAAGCATGGAGGTGGATCAGTGATAGTTTGGGCCGTCATATAGTGGTAGAATCAACAGCAAAGATTACCTGAACATTTTGGGAGATCATGTTCATTAAATGGCCCAGACTTTATTCCCTGATGGTGACTGTATCTTCCAAGACGATAATGCTCCAATACAAACTGCTCGAGTGGTTAAGAATTGGTATGAAGAGCATGAAAGTGAGCTAGAACACATGGAGTGGCCTCCCCAATCTCCAGATATCAATATTATTGAACATTTGTGATGCATTTTGGAGCGACAAGTTAGGAGCCGCTATCCTCCACCGCCGTGTCTTCAAGAGATGGAGCAGGTGTTAATGGAAGAATGGCTGAAAATTCCTCTGGGTGAAGTCAGGAAGCTGTATGATTCCATTCCTAGACGTATTAAAGCTGTATGTGAGGCTAAAAGAGGACCAACTCCATATTAAATAAATTTTCTTTGAATTTAACAAGTGTTTCAATTATTTTGTCCAACCCCTGTAGCTCTTAGAGTCACTGAAAAAAAGAATGGAATCAATTATGAATCTTATACTTTGAGAGACTTTTGCAACGAGAGAGAGAGAGAGAGAGAGAGAGAGAGAGAGAGAGAGAGAGAGAGAGAGAGAGAGAGAGAGAGAGAGAGAGAGAGAGAGAGAGAGAGAGAGAGAGAGAGAGAGAGAGAGAGAGAGAGAGAGAGAGAGAGAGAGAGAGAGAGAGAGATCAAGGCTAAAGGAGGAATCGAAGAGCCGAGTTCGAATCCCAGTCGAATCCATTACATTCACTTACGGGCTAATACCCTTGGTACAGGTATGAATCCTCGTCTTCTCCCACCAGCTATGGGTAAATATCAGGACAGGCCGTGTTCTAGAGCCTTGGATGGCAACTGGTCTACCGCAGAAAGAAATGGCAGCCTCGTCAGTCATGTATCGAAAGATTCATAATCGCCTAAGTATGTATCATGCATGGCACTGACAGAAGAATCATTTTCTCTTAATTAAAATACAAAACAACTACTTTTTGGGCCAATTTAAAAATCAAACTTTTGAACTGTAGTGTATATATATATATATATATATATATGTGTGTGTGTGTGCGTGTGTGTGTGTGTTTCATTGAATAATATAGACATATTGTGTCTTTATACTGATCCTTTCCAGTTCTCTAATCAGTTTCTTGATGTTAACATGAAATTCATCAAGGAAAGCTCCGTAGTTTTTTTTTTTTTAATCCAAGTACTTTCGATCTTTTCTAAGATCATTTTCAGGAGTAAATTACAAAGACAAACTTATTGTAACTGCGATAAAATCTGCA
>OZ038494.1:30938992-30966492 GCA_964036315.1 Acanthosepion esculentum | reverse complement strand
CCTACTGGACTCCCACGTATCATCCTCTTTGGAGAACTCGCTAGTGGCAAGAGGCTACGCGGAGACCCAAAACGACGCTTCAAGGATCAATTGAAGACATCCCTGACACGGGCTAACATCGACTCTGAGACCTGGAAGACTGGCGTAGGACCATCCGAGGCTCGGGGGAGGGAAAGACTTCGAGTCAAAACGTCAACATGAAAAGGATCTGAACGTGTTGCCAGGAGGCCACGACTCACCCAGTCGCGTCTACTACTCACATTCCTCCGTGACTCCTGCTCACAACTCTTCAGCCATCTCCGCCAAAGGAACTAGAGAGGAGAAAGGGAATAAGGACAGAGGATGACGATCTCCATGCTCGGATGCGAGCGTGTGCCAACAGCATTGATTGAAAGAAAAAGCAACAAACTATAATGAATGACAAATCCGACAGAAATTTATATTAAGAAAAATAAATTATTATTGTACAACACTAAATCAAATTCCGTATTTTTTTATATCGTTCATTTTCATTTTTTTCTTTTTCGTTACCAAATGTTTGTGCCGGCGAATATTGATCTGTATTTGTTTTTAATACTTTTCTTCTTGTTAATAGTACTTCTAAATTTAGCATTTATATCAATGGTCGGATGTTCTGGAGAATGTTACGTAAGACATGCTACAACGTGTTTAGCGGGAGTTGGACTACCGACTTGACGTGTGTCGTGTCACAGGTGGGCGCGTATATTAAATATTTGTGAAGCTTTGTGAAATCGGTTATAAAAGCTACATCCCTTTGAAAATCTTTTTCGAATTTTCATAAATAAATTTTTTATTGTTCAATACGAAACCTATTAAATTTAGTTTGCCGGGGACATGTAGTTACTCAGATATTCATATTTTAAATGATGTCTATTTTTTTTGGATAACCTGTACTTTGAGTAACATCAATGAATTTCTTTCAGCCATATTATGATGTACATCGAACGCTTTCTGAATATATTTGGTTGTAAGAATTGTTAATTATACGCTGAGAAATCACACTTTCGAACATAGAATGGTTCAATTCCTCAATTATCCTTGATGCTATTAAGTATTTACTAGCTGAATCGAAAACCTCCTACTATCATCCGACTATCTTGTATCACATAGAATTCACATTCACGAAGGGCATTACGGGTTACTAGAGTTATACTACATGACACAAAAAATAATAATCCCAAGCCCTATGAAGTGCCTTTCCTTCGGGAGGGGGTTCGGTTTATTAGCCGACACCTGAGTTATACTGTTAATATATATATATATATATATATATATATATATATATATATATATATATATATATATATATATATATATATGATGGCTCTGAATTCATTAAACGACTATGATCAAGTTTGATCAAAGATTTTTGTTCTCGCAGATGTGTTAAACTATGCTGTTTTGTGCAGAGCCTGGCGTGGGTTTGCATGTGACGGATGAGAACAGAACCGTTCCTGTAGTTTTTCTTGCACACTCTCCATGTTAAGTTATTTCTAGTGTAGTACTGATCATAACCTGTGAAAGATGTACCAATAAGACTGTTCTTATGGCTAACGATCCCTGCAATGGAGAGACATACTGTGTTACATTCATAACATGTAAATTGATAGATTGTTGGATCAATGATTTCCCCTTTCTTAGCTTGACATTTTCCCAACTCATTGAAATATCTTTAGTGTTTTCATGAATTGAACACCTTCACTCGTATCGATCACAAGCAGCAGCTGAATATCAAAATCTGTAAGAGACTCTTTTAAACAGTACCTAACGCGCCCCTTTGATTTATGTAAGAGTTGAATGCCGTAGAGCAACTCGCCGTAAAGCATTTGTTTGGTATTCTACTGTCATGAAGGCGAATGACCTACCCAGCGAATCCTGTGCCGATGAGTGTGCGCTTTCTTGCTGATTGGCCTTTTGTCGAAACGACATTGTCTGGCGTGTGAAATACCCAGCAGATACCAAGAATCGATCTTAAACATCGTTAGTGGAATCTCACCAGATCATCTAAATGTCTGTGGTAGACAACCGCATGTCTCGCAAGAGTACAGCAGGTACGTCGGCGCACGAGCATTGTAGATTGCGATCTTTGTACATTTTTTTTTTCACATGAGCCTATATTGTATTGTTATGAGTGCAGTATCTGATTATAGTGCTACCAAGGCGTGTGAACTTGTCTACCACCTACAGTTTATGACTATCCACAAATGTTGATATACGATATAAGGTGAATCCGGAACAGGTTGAAACATAACGACTGTCTTGTTCAGGCTGATAGTGAAGCCGAAGACTTTACAAGAATGGAAACGATTATCATTCAGAGCCTGCACTTCCCGTTCTGTCTAGGTTACCAAGTCAGTCATCAGCATACAGAAGATCTCGGACAAGAGCTTGGGATATCTTAAATTTAGCAGCGAAGCGTCAGATGTTGTATGGCATACTAGTTGCACGATATTGACTATAAATAGTGTGGTCACACCTTAAAGGTATGGAGAAGAACAACGGCAAAGAAAATAGAGAAGAGTGTCGGTGATACATGGTAACCTTACTTGATACTATTTCGTACCTTGATGGGTGCTAAAAATAACCCACCACCGTTAACAGATATCTCCATATCACCAGGAAACAACTGGACGATATCTATGATGGCGAAGACGTCTCAAGACCTTTCACATAAGTTCTCTGTTTATAGTGTCGAATACTTTTGTAAGGTATACGAAGACCTGAAACAGGCATTGTTGTTGTTCATTCGATTTCTCTTGGATTTGCCGCGCTGTGAAAAATGTATCATGAGTTTATTAGGCCGGAAGCCACATTCTGATAATGTGAGCACCGTATCCACAATGTGAGCATTCAGTCGAGAAAGCAAAATCCCCATTAAGAGTTTAACCGCTGGTGAAAGTAAAACTATACCATGATAATGCCCACAAAGCCCCCTTATACATTTGCCTTTGTACAGTAGTATCATGATCGCATCTCTCCTGTCCTGTGGGACACACCTAGCATTGCAGGTGTTCAAGATTATTCTATGCCTGATATCAGCCAAGTGATCGCTACTATACTGAAGGATTTCGGCCAAGATTTTTGGCAGCGTTCTCCATGTTGAATTTGCTGATAGATGCTTTTACTTCCTCCAAGGTATGAAGATTATTCATAGATTACACGATGGGTCATTGCTGAAGGTGGTTAAGAGCAGATTGGTCGACATGATTATCCCAGATCCAAAACGTGTTCCTTCCACCTCTTCTGATTTCCACCATGCTAGTAAGGAACTTCGTGCTGTCTTTTGATCTAAGAGGAGATTCTTGGGCCAAAGGCCTGCTTCATCAGCTTTTATAGCTCTTTATGATGTTTTATATCAGCGGTAGTCTGTATTTCTGCGGTTAAGTCAGAACACCAAGTGTCTCATCAGTTCTTCCTTGACACCACTTTTAGAAAGTAGAACTTTTACTGTTCTATAATAAATAAATACATTCAAGAAAGATGGATAAATTGTTGTTTAAATTGCGCAAAAATTAAAATAACACTGACATCTCATTTTAACAGATAAATTTAGCAAAATCACACAAAAATATCTTAAAATAGTAATGAGAAATGTTATTCAATAAAATTGCCATTGGCTTCAAAGACGGCCTCTAGACGAATTCAGAATCTCATGCAACTCTCCTGGACCGTCTCCTTGTTTAAGTTGATGAATGCTGTCATAATCTTTGCCTTCAGTTCATCTTTGTTGTTACAAGAAGTTTTGTTGGTCTCTCGCTCAACTACGCCCCACACATAATAATCAAGGGGTTGCAGTCTGGGAAGTTAGGTGGCGATATGTAAGGGGTGATGTGATTGTAGAAATTGTCTGACAGCCAGGACTGGGTTCTCCCGCTTGTGTGGCATGGTGCACAATTCTGTTGCTAGATACAGGGTCTTCCAGGGAGGCACTACTTCTTCAAGACACTTGATGTAGGACTCCGTGTTGAATCCGAATCCCTATGGGAAGATGAATGGAGGTATAATATCGCCATCACTCCAAACACCATGATGTTGACTGGATATATCATTCAATTCTTTTGGAATCCTTTGCACTGTCGTCAGATTTACACCCAAACACGCTGAATGTTCTCGTTGTAGCTTCCGGCGTGAATGCCAAGCAGTACAGCATGCCGTTTCCAAATTTCTGGATGAGTGAATTGCGTCCTGATGCTCTTTTTTTATACACAGTGTCAAACCGACACTAATATACTGTGCAGTTGACAAAGTAAAAAAACAAACAACGCGCATGCGCGAAATTAAGAATATAAAATGGCGACAATTTTCCCATCGTACCCTGTATGTATGTATGTATATTGTGTATTTAGGCAGCAATCTTTCATTTATGCATGTTTCATTAAAAATGACAGACAAGGTACTACGGTTAAGCTTTTTATTTCATTTGTCTTGTTTTTGAGTGTGTAGAAAGTGTCCAATTGTTCCGAGCACTTTCGGCTATACTTTTAGCCATTATCAAGGATTATTTTATTTTTCAGTTTAATTGAATATGTGCGTTATGTGTATGCTTTTAGTGTGTTATAGAGGTGTTTTATTTTCCGAACACGATTAGCACACTGTGGCCTAGTTCGTAGTTAATATTGTTAAGAGTTGGATTTTTCTTTTTGTATTATTAGAGCTTCCATTATTTTTAATCTTTTTTTACAAGTGGATGAGGTTATTATGTTTGTGTTTTCTATTAGTATGTTTCGAATGGAGACTGGTAGGTTTGTGTGCGTGTTTAAATGGGTTCTAATGGAACTCTGGTCAGATAGGTGTAACGTAAGGTGTCTGAGTAGCGTCTGTATTTTAATGAAGCATTCATATATATATATATATATATATATATATATATGTGTGTGTGTGTGTACATAGGAATCAGTAATTCATAGCGACTACACACACAAACATTATATATATATATATATATATATATATATATATATATATATATATATATATACTCTCCTGTAGTATTCGATGTATGAGGGTCAAGCAACTGAGTTCCTAGGAACCGACAGCCCAAACACCAGCACACATGATTTGATTATAGTGGTGAAGGTTTTGTGCAGAACCAGAACCAAGCAGACTTTTGGAAGGGCCTGGTGCACTCCGTGCCACAAGGTCCCCAAACGACCCTCCGCAGGTTTTGAATTCAGAGTTGTCCTCCTTTTAGACCAGTTGCCACCCAAGGCTATAGAAACCAGCCTGCCCTGCTATCTACCCATAGAACTCCCGCTATATATATATATATATATATATATATATATATATATATATATATATATATATATATATATATGAGAATTTTTAATTATATATGTATTTGTTGTGGAATAATTTTCTGAGCAACATCTTTTAAAGAAAAAATCTTTAAACCATTTATTTTTCATATTAAGTGTATAATAATATAGTAAACTTGGGTAATCTCTGGTATTTATTGAGATTTCTAGTGTGTATCCTGTTATAGGCACTAAATAGTCTACATCTGAATAAATTCTGCACTGCCATCTCGTGGAGATAAGGGTCTACATTCCTCATTATTAATTTGATTTTTTATGATTTTTCAGTAATGAATCACCCTGTTCTGTTTTCCTGAATTCTGTTCTTTTATTGTCCTTTCACCCCTTTAAAGTCTTTTTCATTCTCTTTTACCCTCAGTAACCCCCTGCTTTCTGGCTTAATCGCCTTGCATGGGGCGGAATGATAAAAAAAGCAAAAGAAAACAAATACAACTATATTTTCACATCACTCATTCTGGGTCTGTTATTAAAACATGTAAATTCTTTATGCTTCACATCTGGTTTCACCAGAATAGATCCATTTTCCCTATTGGGGATATCGGTGCTCTACATGGAAGAATATTTACAATCACAACGAGAACTTTAAATTTTAATTGGTGCCTATTCTTTATGGATTTGCGATTGAGAATTTACTGAGAGAGTGAGGAAATATATTTTCACTGAGGTCGAAGTTTACAGGCACTGTCAGGTAAACTTTGACCCCAGTAAAAATACATACAATACAATTGTACCTATGCTTTAATAAGCTACAGATATACAGGATTTATTATTAGATTGGGTATTTGATCTTCTCTAAGTGTCCCATTCTTAGAACTAATGTTATAACTTAAGGCAGTGAATAATAGCTAGCAGGGTAATCTCGCTAAATTAGTGGTTTCGATATCGGCTGTGTGCACCATATACGTGGCCGTGTGCCACATTAATTCAAACAAGGATTTTTTGCTGTTAATTTATCCCAAAATAAAAAGAATTAATATTTACTAAAATTCACGCCAAATGATGGTCTTCCATTGCACTCCGCCGGTTGGATTGACCTTTGCGATCGGCCGAAATGTAGACAAATATGATGCACTATTTCTAAGTGTGGGGGTCTACGTTCGCGCTCATCCTGATAAACACGCCCAAAACAGATTTTTTTAAATTGTAAAATTTTTTTTCCTATGTATCTCGAATATTACCTGCACTTACGAAATAACTCCATGATTACGTGAATAACTCCCTGATCCCTCCGGAGCTGTTTCGACGCAAGCTAAACAAATTTTCATTTAAAATTTATAATTTCAAAAGAGTGCCAAAAATTTAATAAATAAAGTCTTTAAACTTTATAATTTCTTGGGGTGAATTAATATTTACGATAAGTAACTTTACATTATTGGGGTAAAATTAACAAAAGATTCTTCAAACTTAATAACAATACACTTGAAACAATCGACATTTACACTCGTCCCTATGGGACGAATACATGGAAATTAGTCCTATACCCGCCAATAAAAGCAGTGGACCCTCAATGAATTGAAGGTAATCGCTAGATCCGGCCACACCCCAACTTTATCCAGACCCTCCACAATTTGAAGCGCCCACCAACCAGACGAAATTTGCCACTGTTTTTCCGCCCCACCCCGCACCCCCTTAAAAAAAAGAAGGCCGTCAATTCTTATCTTGATTGTTAAATATCAAGTTACTAAGGGTCGTTTGCCGGAGTTTAAACAGCGTAAACACTTTTCCCAAATTATTCGTGACGTGTGGTGGGGGGTGCGACAGGAAAAGCGAGGTGGGGGTTGCTCATTTCGAAGGATGGGGTGGGTGAGAATATGATGACGAGAAAGTGGAAGAGACAAAGAAAGGAAAAGAAAGAGGAGGGTCATAACTATTTTATTTCATCTTTGTCTTATTTTGTTGTAACGGTTTTGTGGGGTTCGAACTGAAGGCAGCCTGGCTATAAGGACTCGGAACGAATATAAGGTTGCGTAAAAGAGACACACACACACACACAGACACGCGCGCGCGCACATACGCAAACGAACACACGTGTGAATAGGTAAATATAAATAAAATCTCACATATACAAAAATGTGCATAAGTAATTATATTATTAAAAACATATTTTGTGTGGATTAATTTTAAGGATCGACTTTTCCAAATTACGAATAATCCTTTTTTTTTTTTTTTTAGAGTAAGTTTCATGTTGTACAAGGCCCGGGGTCCACTCGAGGTAGAGGGTTACGCTAGGAGGCAATTTATGCGAATAAGAGAGGAAGATAACGGTTAAGCCTAGTTTTGAACAGGTTCAGATTGTAATGATCGGGGAAACATGTTGGGTGTCGGTTCCACTTAGTAGTGGTTCGCGTGGAGAAGCTGTTCGAGTAGAACTTACTTCTGATGGAAGACGGAAGGAATGTGGGTGGGTATCATGATGTGTCCTTGTCGTGAATGTTTGAACTGGCGGGATCCGAGCACATTCCGTGGTAGTAGCGGTAGAGCAGCGAGAGGCTTGCCACATTCCACCTGTGACAGTGAGGCTGGATGGTGGAGAATAATTCGTCACCCACAGCGACTCGTATACGCTTTTGGACTCTATCAAGGTTGGAGAGGACTGGGTTCATGGAGAACGTTCTAGCAGGCCTGCCAGTCGTTGATAATGACCAAACTGAAATACTGATTCAGGTCACACGACATGTGAATATCGCAGTGATATTTAACATATCTAGTAATGCATTTGAAAACACATAGATCAGAGCGATTCACATAATCGCTCTGATATTTGGGTACGTCAGGGTTTAATGAAAAAATGTAATGGACTGTATTTCCATCTGTGATTCACTGCCCAAGCTCAATAAAAATGACCCATTTTTTAAAAGAAAGATCACAGGTAATGAAAAATGGATTGTTTACAACAATATGGAGCAAAAGTTCCTGGAAAAAACACTCTGCATCCGAAGAAGGTGACCACCAATTATATACAGATTCATTCTATACAAAGTCAGTGGGCGTTGCTTTGTAATGTACAACATGCCAGAGGAAGTTAAAGCGAGGATTGTTGCATGTAGAAAAGTTAGAGGGAAAGATAAAGTAAATAATGTTGCAGTTAAAGAAAGTGAACCGTCAAAGAATGGTTTGATGAGTTTTGCGTGAGTATTTAGACACGGCAAGTGATGGGTTCAGTGTAGATACTGAGGTTAGATTCTTTTTTTTCTTTCAGAAAACGTACCATTCAATCTTCAAGGAAAATACAAATGATATAATAATAATAATAATAATAATAATAATAATAATAATAATAATAATAATATACCGATTGCAGAAACGGTGGTACGATAAGCCTCATCATACCAGACAAGTTGATGTAGACAAGCCCTGTACCCATCAGTGATTACGTAGTGCAGGCAAAAAAAAAACGAAGGTTTTATTCTTGCTGCACAGGACCAATGCTTGCTAACTAGAAATTACCAAGTACACATGCTGAAAAATTGTGTTGAACCCAAATCCAGATTCTTTGATAAATATCCAGAAACAACTGACCATCTTGTATCAGGTTGCACGATGTTAGCAGCCACTGAATATAAAACTCGGCATGATAGAGTGGGCTAATATCTGCACTGGAAAATATGCAACGTTTACAAATCTTGTATGACCATCACCCAGACCCGGTAACGGAGATAGGACTGGAAACAATCTTATGGATCTTTGCAATACACACAGACAGAACAATCAAAGCTAATCGCCCAGACATCGGGATCAACGACCACAAGAACACAACGTGTTTTCTTATCGACATGGCAGATTGTAGTGTATCTTTGAAGATCTTCCAAAACTATCAAAATACAAGAACCTTGAAATAGAAATCTAAAAAATGTGGTGCATGAAGATATCAATAATTCCATTTCTAGTTGGAGAAGGTTCCGACATACAAAATGAAGGGATTCCTGGTAGTCTATGCCTTAAAGAAATACAAAAAAAATGTACTCACGAGTATAGCTCACACTTTACGAAGAGCTTTATCTATGTAAAATGCGTGTGATCTTTGTTTTGTTTTTGGGCAAACAATGATCAGTGGAAGATGTCATAAAGCCATTTCTGACCTTAGGTCTCTGGTTGGGACTCGGAAGGAAATGTATATACAACAGAAATCCAAGAAAATAATAATAATAATAATAATAATAATAATATCAAAAATAGTCACATGAAGTTGAATATAGATGCGTAGTGCTGTGTATCTCTGTTCGTGAGTGAGAGTCATTGAGGAGCATCATAGTTTTGTGTCGAGAGGGTATTTATTTCAGTTTAAAACGATGAGGGAGTCAAAGCGAGTTGAGAGTAACGTCTAGATATTTCAGAACACCCTTAATCACGTCTGAGTGAACTATATTAACCGACCTCACGATATTTCTAACAAGACCACCACATGCCTTTATCAATATCGCGCATATTTGGCGCTGATGCACGCAGCTGGATGTCATGAGGGGCATTTTGGATTTGCACGCCAGAGTTAATTTGTTGATGCGTTGCTTCCTCGGTGAATAATAATAATAATAATAATAATAATAATAATAATAATAATAATAATAATAATAATAATAATGATGATGATAACAAGAACAACAACAACAGTAAATACTTATGTATAAAGCGCATTAGTTATAAGTGAATACCCTTTAAAATGTTTACCAGAGGGCCATCCGGTTCCGGCATCCTCATTCTCACTGACTTCGGCGATAATCTTGCTAAATTACCTGTATGGAGAGATTGACCACGTTCCCTTCCAAATATTATTTATCAGTCAGGAAAGTGGACAGGTAGGAAGGTCGGCAAGTCAATCGAACAAGCAAAAGAAAAGAAAAATAGAACTTGGCAGGTAACACATGATGAAGGTCGGTAACGTCTTTGTAGTTGTAATGTTTTCCTTGTGTTGTGAGACTTTATCGTGGAACAAGCCTTTCCGTAGCAGTGGAACGAGTAAGCTATGATAGACACGTTGGAAGAAGTGGAAAGTTGACCTTGGGTCCCTGGGAAATTTCTCTCACCGATATTATTATTATTATTATTACTATTATTATTATTATTAGTAGTAGTAGTAGTAGTATTAGTAGTAGTCTTAGTATCTCTGAATTGTTTTCCTTCTTATTTTCTTCTGTTTTCTCATTCCCCCTACTTACCATTACATCTTTTCCCTTTTTGCATTGCATTTTTTTCTCCTCTTCCTTTCGTTTTTTAAATCAAATTCTTCTTATTTTTTATTTTATTTTCCCATTCTTTTTATTTCTTCTTCACATTCTTTTTTCTTCCTTTCATTAATGTTATTTCAAATTAATTTGAATGATAATACCATTAATATTATTTTTTATTTATTTGAAGACCAATGTTTCGCAAGTTTCCTTAATAAACTAATACCTTTAGTCTGAATCAGAGTAGCGTCTCTCGTCTGGATGAATTTGATTCTTCTTCGGAGTTTTGAGTCTTCCAACCAATTGCAACGGTCGAAGTGCGCCGATAACGATTAAAACAGCAAAATTACCTTCACCTCCCTTTTTTAAACTGAGATTGAATATCTGTTGATTGTTCTGTTGATCGTTCCTGTAATACAAGCTTCTATTCTTGTTCTTGATGCCAGTATGCATTGTTTGAGACGGTGTAATGGTTACCAAGTATGACTGAATAGAGTTCGATCCTCGCTGGGTGCCCCATACTTTCGGTCTTGTGCCACATTTAAGCTAGCTTACAAAACACTTTTTGTGAGTTCAATCCTCACTGGGTGCCCCATGCTTTTGGCCTTGTGCCACATCTAAGCTTAGCTTAGAAAATAAACCCCTAGTATGCATTGTTTCATTACCTGATCCAGGGATTGAACTCCCGCCCAAGAAATGACAGTAATATATACTTAACCAACGCTTGAGTTCGGAAGTAGGACATCAAATGGTTTCAATATTTGGTTACCTTGGCTTATTCGAACCGCTTTTCGATAATTTTTCATTTCATTTCTGAGATAAGGAACTATCAATATACTTTTATTATTTTGAACTGTAATTTAAATCTATTTATATTTCTGAGATGAGGTATTGTAATTACATTGTTAAATTGTTAGGACTATTATCATCGTCTTTACTGCCAGATTCACGACGTTTCAACCATTGTACGTTCCGGCTTACTTCAGTTGATCACCTGAAGGTCTCGGAGTTGAACGACCGAAACATCGTGAATATGAGAATAAAGATGATGCCAATAGTCCAAACAATGTAAATAGTTTATGTAATTTTAGTCTTGACTATTATACTAGATATTTTTATAGACACACCAATATATGTTGATTATTGTAGTATTTTGTCCCCGTGATGGAAATTCTTGTCTTTATCTGCTAAACTAGTCCTCACTTCAAAAATGAAATACAAATGCTAGTTTCGTGTTGGGATTTTTCCCTCTATATTTTCACTATTATTTTATAGTGTTGTCTGTTAAAACAGCGCCATCTCTGGCCCGACAATTTTTCTTCCTTTGAACTGACCTGAATTTGCTGATCCATTTGAATTTCAACATCTACGAAAGTTTTATGGTTTTATTCTTACAAACACATTCTGATCACTGTATATCCCATTGTTTGACTCGTCAAATCCCAGTTGTTGTGCATTTCTCCGTGAATCGCCATTGCCAGTGACTCTTTCTCTTCAAGTGGCACCCAGAACATATTGTCATATCTGCTCGACTGTTTTCCTTCATTGGATTTGATTGAACCTGCTTTCAGTGTTCTCAGTAACTTTTGTAAAGATAAAATATTTTAAATAAGAAATATATATCTAAAATTCTGTGACTTCTGTTAGGCCCTCCCTCCGTCACACCCTCTAAAATAGCCAGAAACTGACTGATTGAAACTACATTTTGGGGAGAAGAACAAACAGGTAAGGGGGTACAATATACAGTATTAATTTATTTTTAATATAACTTTACATAAGCTGCCTAAATTCTCTGAAATCAGCTGTTTTCGAGCCAAAACAAATAGATTTTGACTATTTTTAAGTGTTTTGTAACTCTTCAAACACCATTTCTTTTTAACAAGAATCCAGCTTCCAGTTCGCTCTGCGCTTGCGAGAACTATGAAAAAATCACAAGGCCAAACGCTTCAAATGTTGGAATTTTGCTCAAGAAAGAAATATTTACGCATGGACAGTTGTATGTTGCATGCTCAAGAGTAAGAAATCCTAAGAATTTATTCTTCCTGTTAAAAAGAAAAAAATGAACTTTTTAAAAATTATTGTTTACCATGAAGTCTTATAAAATTAAATTGAATTAAAAAAATTATTAAACCGCGAAGTAAGGTTTTGTCAAAGTATGTTTGCAAACAAATTAACTTAATTAAATTAAGAATTTCAACACGCGTCACAAAAATGCTAGTACCGATAAATTTCCAGAATTGTACGCTTTTAAAGCGACCGATACACCGGAGAAATTTCAGTCTAGCATTGTCGAAGGATTTACTACAATTATCGAATCAACGAAAGTAACATTTACCGGAAGTTAGGGACACGTATCAATCATGAACATAGCTGTCAATCTTCCTTGTAAAGCTTCATTTCACCTTTTCCTCTTTTATAACCCTTGGTAACCTACTTTTCTTTCTTTCCTTTTTTCTTTTTTCTTTGTTTCTTTCTTTCTTTCTTTCGCCAGAAAAGCAAATAGAGAAGATGGAAACAGAAAGAATTGCGTTATTCTTTTTACTGAAGAGGAATTTCTTGTCTTTAAAGTAAATATTCATAATTCCAGGAGGAAATGCGCAATTATCTTAGCCACGGTGCAGGCTGATTTTTTAATCTTTGTTTAGTCTGGTACAAGACTAAAACGTGGAAGAGCTGGGATCAGATACCCCATCAGTGACTACCTTGCAAGCTATTACTCCACAACTATTTGCCTGTTATATTAACTGACCATTAGTACAACATGTGACCACCAATGTGCGTCTGCCAGTGTCATTGCAAGTCAATATACAAAACAGATGGTCAACTCATGATAGCTTCAAAATGAGGTCCGTCTATGATTTTGGGAAGAGGAATTCTAGGATCAGAACATTGACTGAATTTAAAAGAAAGACCTCACTGCAGAATGAAAAATGTTTGAAGCAAAGTCGTGCCTATTATGACACTAGAAACAAGTTTATAATCACTAGAGGTAAAAAAAGAAGAAGAGAGATTTAAGGAAGAGAAGTGCCTAGGATCTCTAAATCTAGGGACCCTCGAGCCAAGGTGTAAAAACATTTTTGATGCTGTCATAGGTCTTTCTTACACATGATGTCATAACGCATAGTAGACTCTAAATAACCCTTCAGTAATTTTAAACACCCATCATCAGCTTTACTTAAATTGTTTAATTTATCACTCTTCCATTTTACTCTGCTCTTGAGAATGGGGGATTTAGAAGGGGTCACAGGTGGAATAGCCTAGGGTTTTTCTTCATCTAAATCCAGCCCTGAGGAAGAGTTGAAAATGTTTAAATCACGGATCTAAAGTGGTGTCAGTTTATACTGATATTTAACATTACAAGAAAAGGATTTGACCAAGAATGAAATATTGCTGCCATATACGAATCCTCACTTTCCAGTCTTGATATTGGTCTTGGAGTGGGTGGGGGACATATTTTCCCCCTCGCAGCGTCTTTCTTTGTCGCAAGCTTCTCTATTGTTATCTCGATGGGAAATGTTCAGATGAACTCTGTTCTTTAGTGCTACCAATTCAGACCTTTACTGTGATGAGGTGCCATGCTTCATCCACGGAATCGAATGACTTATTTATTCCGTGTTCCAGAAATGAAAACAAAAGTTCCACTCAAAACGGCTTTTCCGCAAGAATCGTCACAAGGTGGAACAGTTCCTTGAACACTACAATATTAAACTTTTCAGTCAAAGCTCAACTGTCATCTATTATTATCCTCATAGTCTTCTCTTCTTACCAGCAATACATATTTACATAAAAAATTACCAACAATACGTATTTATGGTAAAATTGCCAACAATACTTATTTATAGTAGAATTACCAACAATACATTTTATCTGTATTTGAAGGCATACAATTACATTCAAAATATATCTAGCCGAAGTCATAAAATTGTGTTCAAAATCTTTAGATTTCGATATTAAATGACCTATAGAGATGTTGATGTGCCGTTAAACAAAATCAAGCAACCAACACTTCTTACCAATTCCTCCTTTATGTATATCACGCACGTCATTCATCATTATAATTCCAACAACAACCTTCACCTTTAAGCGTCTTTTGTGTTTTGATAATTTTAGTATATGCAAAAAGCTGCTGTAGATTTGAGGAGACTTGCTATTAAAATATCCAGATACTAGAATAGAATAGGCAAATGTATTATTAATAATAATAATAAAACTACTACATAATGCAACAAATGTATTTGCATATTTTTGTCGGTATCTATAATATTAATGTCACAAGTGCAAGGGAAATATTTCGATATATCTAACTTGCATGGCAATGAAAAGTGATAGTCTATTTTTTTTATAACAATAGCGGACTATTCCAAGGTGTACAGTATTTACATTAGTCGGACTATTGTCCTCATCTTTGTCGCCATATTTGTCACAACGTTTCGGCCGTTGTACGCTCCAGCCTTCTCCAGGTGGTTGGAATTTCGAACTGAACCCTTTATTTCGATCACTGCGGTAGACTGTTCTAGTTCCACGTGCCATGTTTGCCTCAAGGACACATGGCACAGTGGATAAAGGCGTTGGTTAGATCCAGTGACAGACCCAAAGAGTGTGAGTTCAATACCCGGTTAAGGCAGTGGAGAACTTTCAGGGGGAAAATTAGCAGGAGATAACTGATAACTGACATCCATCAAACATAGCATAGTTCGACTAATGTAACTACTGTACATAATACCTCATCCCAGAAATATAGACAGACTCTATTCCAAGGTGATTATGAAGCCTGGGGACCGACTCATTGAAAGCCCAAAGTGTTTTTATTTAATGTGCCGTGTCTCTTCAGGATGTGGCATATTATATCTGTTCCCAACTTCCCATTCTTTTATATTTCCAAGAAATGTTTGTCTACCTATTATCTCGTCCATGTTCTTCCACGCATTTACACAAACTCGTTAAGTGGGATGCTCACAAACTCGTATGATGTTTCCCTCTACCCCTCTTACCTTCGATATCTCTTGTGTGCATCGAATTTTCCAAGCCCCTTTTCCTCATTATGTGTCACAGGAATTTCAACTGTCTCTTTTTTATGCTATGCACAAGCTTCCTTTACGTTCCCAATTTCCTTAAGGCTCCCTAATTACTCACATGTTCCGTCCATGGTATTCTCAGAAACCTTCTTTCCAACCACATTTCTGTTGCCTCAAATCACTTCTTCGTCTGTGAGGAAATTGTCCTGCCTTCGCTGGCATATAGGAGGACTGCTGTTACATAACTCTTAAACACCCTTATCTTTGTCTTCAACGAAGTTTTCCTGTTTCTTAATACTTTGTTTAGATTTTGGAAAGCATATTTCAATACATTTTCCATCGTTTGCAATAATATTTTCCAGATGTAGATACGTGATTCTGGTGTCCCCAATTCGTAGCTCGCATCTTAGGCTGTCCTTTTTTCTAATATTTTCTTATAGGAAAAATACACCTGATAATTGTAAGGACGAAACAAAATCTCACTTTTATATATGGCAACCAGCGTAAACTGTTATGATAACAATCAAATACGCAGAAAAGAGCCACTGAAAATATCATCAAACCTGCTCGAAAAGTTCTGTCTTTTTCCTTTTCTCCTAATGAGAAATGCAACATGATAAAAATGTATAAACATTCCGCAAAGAATTTAAAAGCAAATTGAAAATATCGCAAGACGAAGAAGGCACTTCAAAAGAAAAAGGAATCTCTTATTGAATCCTCAAAAAGACATCAGCACCAAATTATATCAAAAGCAAAACTTTGAGGAGAAAAAGATGACATTGTAAAGAATAAATGAACGCAACAAGTTGATCCAAAGGGAATGTAAAAAACATACAACAGAAGAGGGGCAAGGATAGCGACTTCGGTTCGACTATACAAACAAATTAATGTTCTAAAATTAAAGATCAAATGATGTTCTGCAATTTACACGGGGAATAAAGGCTTCCTGTCAGATCAATAATTTACTTTTGAGAAATTTCCATTTTTAGGTTTTCAGGTCGAAATTGGGACCTCAGATTGGTAGATTGAATGTGTTGGAACATTAATTTTTTATCGACTCCAATTCTACAAGATACTTTTGAGTTAGACAAACTTAGGAAGAAGCAATGAAAAGCTTACAAACTGTTACCAATATATATATTCCATATTAAACGTAACTATGCAAGATGTTCATAGGCTGAAAAGTGGGGAGAAGAAAAAAAAAAAGAAAGAACATTCAATATCAGGGGATTGATTGGGATATCTTTTTTTACAATGATGTTCACCTTGTACAAGGCCCGAGAATCACTCGAGGTTGACAGTTACAGAGTCAGAGGCATAGTTTATGATAATGGTTAGCCCTAGACTTGAATAGGTTAAAATTGTAGTGATCGCGGAAGGATCCTCTTGGGAGTCGGTTTCACAAAGCGGCGGTTCGTGGAAAGAAGCTTTTTAAGTGGAACTTACTTCTCACTAGTGGAATACGAAGAGAATGAGGGTGGTTCGTTACAATAGGCGTGGGCAAGGCGGGTCTTAAATGTTTAGTTTAGAATTGGTGGAATTAAGGAACGTAGTTCGTCTGAACACTTTCCATGAAAATAGCGATAGAGCAACGAGAAGCTTTGTGATGTTTCGTCCTTTAGAAAGGGGTTGTAAGTTGGAAAATAATTTGTCGCCCACAGGAAATAAATATCCTTGGGCACTTCGACAGGGTGTAATGGTTAGCAAGCTTGTCTCAGTAGATCAATTACGAGTGAATTCGATCCTCACTAGATGCCCCACAATTTGGGCCTTGAACCACATAAGCTACGCTAAGAAAATCATTAGGGTACCCGGAGGTGGTGTAATGGCTAAAACAATTACGACTGAGTTCGATCTTCACTAGGTGCTCTCTACTTTGGGCCTTGTGCCACATCTAAGCTACGCTTAGAAAATCCCCATAATAAATATAGCACTCTTGACTGCGCTAGAAACCCTAGAATCGATATTGAAATAGTTGTAAATTCGAAGAAAGCATGAAACTATCTAAAAGGCGGCCTCGTTGGGGTCTGCAGGAATACTGAGAAGAGTGCTAATAATTTAATTTTTTTTACTCTACTTGAGACTTAAGCAATGATAAAAAATCTGATGTAAATATGAAAATTCAAAATAAATAATATAATTTATTTTGATTAATACTTGTCTGACGGAGCAATAGCTTAGAGTTTTGTAGAACAGACTCCTGACGAAGGTACTCCCTTGAACAATTTAATCTTGACTCCTTCAAGTCAATCAATCACATCAAGCATTATTTATCATCCTTATCTTAATAATCTCCACTTTCTACCATATGATCCCTCATCATTACCATTTCGCCTGTAGCATTCTGCCTTGAGTGGCTCTCATGTCTTGTATTAAGTGATATTTAGTAAAAGAAAATGTGAATTTGTTAGCATAGTAATTGTGAGTTTAATACTTGATCCGGGTAGTACAGACTTAGACAAAGGGGAAACAAGTTGAGCCATAACCGAGCAATACTAAAATGAATTATCCGAGATATCCCTAGGCATAGACAGCGGAAAGAGAACGACCTACTATGCATAGATTAAATAAAGAGTTCAGTTCCAAATTCAACGATTGTTACCTGGATCTACAGACACCCGAAGTAGGCTGAAAGGTAGAACAGCCGAAACGTTGTGATAATAACAACAAAGCTAAAGACATTAGTACGAATGAAAATAACCACGATACTTTATCCCCGACTTTCCGACAGAAATTACCACAAGCGATAAAACTTTTGTTTTAATATCTGAAGAGCAAAACTCTCACACTGCCATTAAGTAAAATCTGAAAGTCTCTGATAAATCTGTAATTTTTGAACCTGTAAAAAAACTATCTTGTGAGTTAGCGCATTCAAATTTACATACACAGATCAACAGGCATCGAGTTGAATCCGGTCAAGATAAAAAATAAACAAAGTTAATTAAAACCAGACTCACAACACAACGCTATTTCCGACGTGAAACACATCTGTTTACCTTCCATTTTACGACATTGATAACGGTCGCTACGAGTGCATTGTGTATTGGTTAACGATCAAAATCAGACGCTTTTAAGATAACGTTGAAGAGACTGACACGTCTACACAAAAAAAAAAAAAAACAATACCCTGTCCGGCGGTAAAGGTTTTGGTGGTGCCAGGGGTGGCAGTACCGCCTTAGACACCGAAACTATGTTACCTCCTCTGGTTGACGACTGACGATGGCAGGGTATCGCATGTGCTTTCACACGTTGTATGTAGAAAAATACAACGCGTACTACAGGATCAAATTGTGTAACTGTAAAATTAATTACATTGGTGAGACATCTTGTTATTTTCACGAACGTGCAATGGGACATCTCGTTGTGGATAATAAATCCTAAACATTTGTCAAATAACGATCAGTGTTAAAAAATATAATTTTAATTGCGTCTCCATCATCAACAGTGCGGACACGCCAAACAAATTGAACTTAAGGCCACATCACGTTGAAACATTGGTTCCCGTACTATCACCAAAGTCGAGCCTGGTCAGTACCTAGATGGATGAACGCTTGGGAATGTCAGGTGTTGTAAGTTTTGATGTACCGGTGGTGTAATGGATAATGGTTCGAAATTGAAAATCGGCGAGCCGATTTCCAGTTCTTGTTGGTTTCGTTATATTCACTTATGCATAAATATCCTTGGGAAAGGTATGAGTTCGCCTCTTCTCCTCCCAGCTATGGGTTAATTAGTAAGACTTGTATCACTAAAACCATCATTATCTAAAAAAATATCTGGCTTTAAATAACCTACAAAAATTGGTACGCCATCGAAAACGAATCAATCACTGAAATCAAAACAACACAAATTGGCTATTAATGGAGGATTCTGGGTTGCTAAAGGAAAGTTAAATTAGAAATGGGAATATTGAGGATGTAAAAATAATTTTGTACAATTATAACAAACGTATGTTGTGCCAACTTGTTGTTGCTTTTCTCCTCCTTTTCCCCCTTCTCTCCTCCTTCGTTTTTACCTTCTCCATTTCCTCCTCTTCCTCCTCAGCTTCATTCATTCTTCTTCTTCTTCTTCTTCTTCTTCTTCTTGAATTATTGAATTATCTTCTCCTTCTAAGAATTTAGACATATTTCCCATTACAATTCTGTATTGTGCCGTGGCATTTGAATATAAAAATTAAATCAATTTGTCTGATGAAGGGAATACAAGTCGAAATGCGAGTAACAATAAAAAATGTATTCTGTACATTTTTGTCGACAATTCTATCGTGTCAATCGTATTGCTCAGTAATTTTTTTACTTCAAATATATGATTAATGCCAAGGGTCATTGCTTATAATAGTGGCCAGGAATAAATTATTTTAATTATTAATAACTAAACAAATAATTGGCTTCATCAATCATATAGTGCATGCAGTTTTGTCTGAAACAAGGCCATGTTCATAGTACTTTATGAATATGGAACAATTACTACAATTGCTAGGCTACTTCGTCAATGAGGTGTGCCTTTAATTACGTAGCTTAGCTTAACCTGTCGCTATGTCACAAGAATAGAGCACCCCGTGATAATGAAACTCACTACAATAATAAGATTGTGTGTGACTAACTTGTTAACCATTACATCATAACAGAGTGCCCAGGTATAGACATGCATATAGTCACCGTTATGGGAGCCATAGCGAGGATCGAACTTACCACAGTCATAACAGTTTGCGAGACTAGCTTGTTTACCATTACTCCAAAACAAGATATTTACACATCGGTAAATATCGGAATTAACTCAGTTATTATAAAGTTTTAATTTTAGGACACCCAGTGAGGACAGACTCACTACGACAGTAATGATCTTCAAGACTAGATTGTATTTTACAGTAAATTTCACGTGAGAAATTACAGCGTTCATTTTTGACTTTCATCTGATTCTTGTTGATTTTCCTCGCAATTTTTAAATCGTTTTTCCCTCTACGACCGTTAAGGAATATTCTCAAGCAAAACTTCAATCTTTTATAATTAAAGGGACAGAACTTTCTAATTATTTCAAAGTTACTTCCCTTGATATTTTGAACCGCTCAAATTAAATTATTGAGAAATTGGAAAAATTCGTTAGAAACAAAGAAAAGGATGTCGAACCGCTATGTAATATGATTTCTCCTAAATGGCAGTGAATTCTGGACAAATTCCTCACAGATGAGAAGCAACAGAGATGCAGTTCTACAGAAGGATGCTGTGAACATGGGAACAACGGGAAGGTTGAAACAAAATTAAAAAAGGACATCTGCTTACAATCAGAATAATGAGGAAGGATGACTTAGAGAATTTAACACTCACAGTTCACATTAAAGGCACCAATTTTGTGTAAATGGATGGCAGAAAAGGGAGTAGGAGATAGTAAAAAGATAAACATGGCTAGGATCTAAAATGATAGGAAGTTGTGAAGAGCCATAATTACCCACGTCCTGAAAGAACAAGGCGCATAAAAGAAAAGAAATTTGAATTCTAGCCTGCGTGTGTTCGCTCCATATTAATACCATGAAAAAGGGACTCTTCTTTCACTTTGTATCTATGCAAAGTTTTGTTACTGGCTTGCCACGATTGTGACGAAAAAAAAAGATAATCCTATTATGTTATTGGGATGATTATTATCTATTTTGTGTTAATTGCTACAAAGGACACAACCTTACCTACGATAATGCCGAGTAATCTTCAATTTCTAAACGAACTTTTTTCTTTTGTTCCTTAGAAATTCAGAGTTCAATCTCTGGCCGAGACAGATGCAGGTGTACAAAAGAAAATACTAAAGGTAGAAGTTTGACTGAGTGCCTCAACATGCAAAAATAGTTAAGAAGCTAGACAAATACTATTGCCTGTAGGATCCACACTGTGTACCCCACGTTCCTGCCTCGGGAAATAATTTAGGTGACTAAAATTGTGCGATGGTTTTTAAGCTTGTCTCGCGAACCAGTTCATCAGTGCCATGATTTCGATCGAAACATAATGCGTGCTCCTCGACTGTAGCCTTGTGCCAAACTGAGCTACGCTTATAAAATTAATAATTTATTAAAGTTGGGTTCTCATATGACGTTTAGACACACCATCCCTGTAACTTCAGTAATCGTCCAAGAAGGGTGGTAAATGAATCTAAAGGAATTGTGGAAATGATAACATCAAGAGTGATCTCACTTAGCCAACTAGCCTTTGAGATGGCAAAGAGTGGTTGTGATATTGAAAATTATCTCGATTAGTAGTTATTGGTCATATTATAATAATTGTTATTAATTAATTTGCATAATATGTATATGCCATTAATTTGTTATTGATGTTATAGTTATAAGGGTGGTCGTGTTATTGAACACTACCTGTTTCGAGATTGCAATGTTGTTCGAAAGACCGGATTCCGGAGTGGATAACCAAAGTTTACCTATATACAAATATGAAAAAGAATCTAAAAGAGAACCCAGCCAAACTCTGACGCAGAAGATTTTATCTCAGGGATGAAGTGATCATGCTACTCTATAGAGGGGCATCGTTGACAGATACGGAGTAGACAAGTCTAGCGGAAAATTGTATAAGTTATTCCTGTATGAACTTAAATGTAGAATATATTTCTTTGTTTAGCAATAGCTTTGTTCCGAGTGATACTGGGTGAGTTGAAAATAATGGATTGGTTTGATCATTTTCCGACTTCTTTTTTTTATAATATTCAACGTTAAAAAAGAGTCTGATTTCTTCCATAGGGATTGGAACCTTAAGGAAGGCCAAATAATGAATCGGCTGAAATGACGTGTTAGCAAACAAAAAGAATGAACTCGATAGTTTGAAGTCTTCTTGGAAAAATTACCTTGAGCAAATAACCTCAAGGAAACAGTTGACAACTGAGCATTCAAACATTTCCAAGAACAACGACAGATGAAACAGAGTGTGAAGGGACAAAGAATAAGAAAAGCAACTTGATGAAATAAAAGTTTCAACATTTTCTCTGGTCACTGACAGATATTGGTCACCACCTCTATGGGTCATTTAATGCCGAAAACTAAATAATATGAACGCAAATATATGCCTTCAACAACAGAAAATGTATTTCTGCTTATGTATTGTCGGTCATTTTTTTTTATATAAAAATGTATTCCTGGTATTTTTTACTATTATAAATATTTTTATATTTTCATAGTGTTTTGTTTATTCACTATTTCCCATAGCTAGAAACCTAACAGGTGCTAACACCCCGGGTCAGGGTGAAGCTGGGAACGGCAGCAATTAAGAGGTGGTTCCAGACTGGTCAAAACCTCCAATCTCCCAATTAGAGGACTTGCTGCCGGATGTAGTTTATCGTCATACCCAGGACTCACTGACAGATACTTGACTGAACGTTTAAAGAAATGTGCGTTGTGGTGTAATTGATATCAACTCGGAATGTGAAAACGTAGAACTGAGTTCCTTACCCTTGGCAAAAGTATGAATCTATTTCTTCTTTGAGTTGAATAACAGGACAGACTGAGTCCCTATAGCTTTCGGTGGCAACCAGTCTATCGCAGAAAGAAATGGCAGCCTACCGTGGGAAAATATTCTGCTTAGTCAGTTGTGAAACGAAAGGGACATGATTGCCAAAGCGTATATCACGTATAGCACTTAAGTGAAAGCGTCAACAGTGATCTAAGTGAGGAAGTTATGGAGACACATGATCGCCCAAGCGTGTATCAGGTATGGCACTTAACTGAAAGCCTCAATAGTAATCTAAGTGAGGAAGTTGTGGATACACATGATAGCCAAAGCGTGTTTCACGTATGGTACTTAACTGAAAAAATCAACTGTGATTTAGGTGAGGAGGTTGTGGAGACACATGATCGCCCAAACGTGTATCACGTGTGGCACTTAATTGAAAGAGTCAACAGTGATTTAGATGAGGAAGCTAGGGAGACACATAATCACACAAGCGTGTATCACGTGTGGCACTTAACTGAAAAAGTAAAAAATGGTCTAGCCGAGGACGTTGAGGAGACACATGATCGCCCAAGTTTGTATCATTTATGGCACTTAACTGGCTTATCGGATATGTTTCGGCAAAAATCAGGACTCATCGTATTTCAAATGACCCATGTTTATTTCATTATTCCGAAGTGGGAAACAGATTTCTGATGTTAATTTCTGACAAGGTAAGACAGGCATGTGAATACCGTGTTATTCTTTCAAGATATCACTTGATGTGAAAAAGCGTAGGGAGATGTGTATTCATGCAGGCAGAAGTTAATCAATATGTACAGTAATGATTTCAGAATGTCGAAAAAGTAATTATCTTAGCTATGAAGCCAGCTTTTAATCATATAATTTAATCTATTCTAGCATAAGACATTACTTATCAGCACCCAGTGAGAATCGCGATCATTGCAATGTTACATTATAAATTCGTCTAACATTCCTTTTCAAACTTGTTGCCCCTAATTCCAGTCGGGTTCTTTGCATTCACTTACACACCAATATCCTTAGCAAATGTCTGAATCCATCTCTTCACTCTTTAGCTATGGGTTGAATAACAAGACAGAATGGGTTCTTTAGCTTTGGCTGGCAACCAGTCTAACACAGAAATAAATGGCAACCTACTGCGGGGGAAATCTTCTCCCTAGTCAGTCATGCATCGAAGGAGATATGATCGCCCGAGCGTGTATCACCCATGACACTTAACTGACTGACAGACATCCCATAATTAGTAAGTCTGGGACAATTCAAAAAAACTTTTTTAGTCGGTATCACCCCATGCAAGACAGTAAAGCCACCAAGAGACAAGAGGTTACAGGGTGTGGAAGAATTAGAAACAGTAGATAGCAATTGGAATTGCATTTAAATCATTTCAATTTTTGCAGATTAAAGTTGGCTGGAAAATATCGAGCCGGAAAGGAGTTCCACAAGCGAGAAGTGCGATAAAAGAAACTGTTAGCATAGAACTCACTGCTACAGTGAGATAGAACTCACTGCTAGCCAGCTCAATTGATGAGATCTTGACGCAAATCTCGTACCGCGCTTAAATTTATAAAGTCTAGGTACGATAATAACGAGCTCATCCGAACAGTTACCATGAAAGTTTTTTTTTATAGAAAACACATTGAGAGGCAACTTTACGGCGGTGGAAAAGTGACTGAAGCCGACCCGTCAGATCAGGTCATTGCTGATTTTTGGATTTTATCAACGGTAAATAGCAGGGGCACGGGACCAAATTTGGCAGCAATATTCTAAGCATGGACGAATGGTAGACTTATAGATATGTAAGATAAATTCTGGAGAGTAAAATTGTCTCGCACGACACAGTGAACCAACCTATACTAAAAAGACGATCTCGTCAGTTACTTTTGTTTCGTATGGGCAGTAATTCTACTTGTCTCCCGGGTCATGTTCCAGAACCACCGGCGAATGCTTGAAACCAAAGACCGAACACAACAGAAACTATGCTTTTTCATATACATATATAACGAGGATCAATTTAAGTTAAAAATTAGGTTATTGTGAACCTTTATAATTACAGCATATAATTTCGTGAACTTTCAGATTTTCATTTCATGGTAATGTTACTATTAACTGTTTCCTTACAAGGAAACATTCAGCATTCATTGGGCCTAACTATTTAGTTAGCCTTACCGTTTGTTGAACTTTATAAAATATTTTTCTTCAAGCAACTTTTTAAGAAATTAAACTTCTCAAGTTTCCTATCATTTTTGTTGGAAGTGCTCAACTATTGTGGTTTTAATTATTTAATAAATCTATTTGTGAATTTTAGCACCACTTCTATAGATCTGTTGCGGAATCGTTTTTGTTTATGACTGAAAGGCTTTATTCGTTTGAATTAATTTTTAATCATTGATCTAAGAAACACGGTTATATGCGAGTGATTGTTTAGATATTTCTGACGGGCTGGACATCATGAATCCGAAGAAGCACTTTATATCTTCTGTTTGGTATATCTGACTTGGCATTACCATTATTCTTTATGCCTTCTGATCATTTTTAAATACATTGTTTATTTGGGGAGGTAAAACCGCGAAAAGCGAAACCAAACGAAAGAAAAGCCTCGATTTCGCGAATAAAATTAATCAACATAATGAAAGAGTATCAATAGAGAAGTAACTTTATATGGTCATCGGGTTGTTGACACCGACACCTGCCACATGACTTAAGTTGTGTGAAAAAAGAAATCTTCTCTACTAAAATTATTGGCTCAATACAATCTTTATTATTTTGTATTGTCTGCTTTATTTTATACATTGAAGTGACCGTAAAAAGTTTCTGTCTATCAAGGGAAACGACTCATATTTTGAATGTATCGAGTCCTTGATGTAAGGGAAGCAACTCTTTGCCAAGGGGAAAAACTCTATATTTAAAAATTAAATAATTCCAGATGGTAATTCAGTGTCTTTATATATATATATATATATATATATATATATATATATATATATATATATATATATATATATATATATATATATTGATTACTGTATATACTCGCGTATCATGCGACTTTTGAAGACCTAATTTTGAAGCTAACTTTAACAGGGTCGTATTATACACGAGATTAGTGTATGTACTGCTGGCCGTGGCATTCGCCGTTGGTCAAACAATATATCCATTTTTACTGTAGTCATAAAGTACAGCTGTATTTAAAATAAATATGATTTTGATACAACTCATGTTTTACTTAACTGTATCCAATAATAATGCATGTAATATTCACATATTAGTATCGTATTATGAAATACAAACATAGCATATTTGCATCTTTTCCATTGTTTACGTTTATAAGATGTTTAGCTATTTCTCGTTCGGTTGTTTATAGCTGTACGCGTTTACGTAACGAGTATAGTGTTACTAACGATGCTTTTATGATTTTCTTTCGCATGATACACGAGATAGATGATAAAATCCTTTTTTATAAGTGAAAATTTTGGGGTCGCGTGTTACACGCGTATATAAGGTACATAGTAACAGTCTTGTAAATTGAAAGTATTCATTTTATTTTTAACAAAGTTCATTTTTTAAACATTTTTTTTTAAATGCAAATGTGATAAACGCTAAATGCTGTCTAGACTTTTTCTCAAATGCCATGTCCCTTCAAGACATAGGCAGCCATTGTTCTCCACAGATTGATTTTTCCTTTCCTGTCTGTGAATTACCATGTCTTCTTGGGAAAGATAGCCAAACGGTTTGTTTTCTTCACGGAATTCAGAATTAACCTTCATCTAGACCAAGGCTAGAAAGGCTAATTTACCTTGTATCCTACTTAATCCAAAGGCGAGTTGTGGAAGGAGAGATAAAGTTATGCTTTTTCTGAGGGTATTAGTGCAAAATTGAATAAAACAGACAAGACCGGAAATTGAAAACACGTCTCCGATTCCGCACGTCCTGATAATAGCCGACACACTGTCCACAAATCCTGATAAGTTGATAAGATAACAATGAGAATCTATGGAGTATAAGTAATTGAACTTGGTACAAGAATACAAGTGGCACTAACTCAATAAGGATCAAAACTAGAACTTTAGTAATGGTCTCTTGGACTAGTTCGACAAATATTACCCGATAGCGAGAAAGATAAATAAAATTGCCAATTTTGTTAGTAGATATTCTGATAAAATTTTCAAAGTCTTTGTTGACTCATTCGTACCTTCCTGAAATTTTGACAATAATACATCCTGTAATAAACTCAGTGCATGCAGGTGTGATGCTACGGACGAACATACGCGCAACTTTTGTTTAATTGAAAGGGTTCACATTGAAGAGGCTGAAATATCATTTCGGAGAATTACTGCGGAAATTGAGCATGACGTGTTAAGTCGCCACCTTGGTCATATAAACATTCCAACACCTTTAGACCAGATTCTAATTGGCCACCTAGTACAGATGTGCCCCAAAATGAGCGTAAGGATAGCAGTGACAGACCGCCTGACGTCCACAGATCATATCAAATATGCTCGCTGGTATTTCAAGATGCAATATTTGCGAATCGAT
>OZ038494.1:30923992-30933992 GCA_964036315.1 Acanthosepion esculentum | reverse complement strand
GTTCCTAGGGACTGATCTGCTCGACCCTCATACGCCGAATACCACGGAAGAGTCCACCGTTCCTTGGTTGGCAATCAGTCTGGAGATAAAAAACACCAGTCCAGCCTCTCGTGGGGATGTATCGGTCTAAAAATATACGTATAAATAAATGAAATAAAATAAGACTCACAAAATCACACACTGTAATTCTTAAAAAGAAAGTTCACGTGAATTCACAATAGCGCAATATGATGAATTGTGTACACAGACACGCACGCACACGCGCACACACACACGCGCACACACACACACACACACACACACACACACACACACACACACACACACACACACACACAAGACAACTTTCATTACTCGATGTGTTAAGAAAGATTGTATCAAATCAAGAATTCATCCGGAGACACCATAGGCATTCAATTTGTGAAGAAGACCGGAATGCCAAACCCTCTTATCTAAATCCACAGACCCAGTTTTGCTGTTCTTATCTAAAGTACTCTTTCATTATCATTTTTTCATTATCACATCGATGGTTGACCTAGAGAAGCAAAAGAAATATTGATTATCCGGAGGAAGACCCTGTGAGGTGAGATACTTAACCAATTCGATATTGATTAGAACTTGAAATTTTTTGCCAAAAAGAAGTAGAAGACAAATAGGTCGACGTGTCGAAGAATCAAATGAGTCTCCAGAGTTCTTAAAAACAGAAACTGCAGAAGAGAATTTCTAACAAGGTGAAAAACAAGATGCCGCAAGGCTTTTGTTGTAGAGTTTAGGAACAGGATTATTTTCAGGAGGAGCATATTTCTTTAGGAGTATTGCATAGAAACCTCTGTGGTTGTCACGTACCGTCTGGTTATTTGACGCTTGTAGATGGACGTTGGAGTCATCGTTAAAATCTTGTGAAACGTCACCTTTGTTCCAAATAAAAGAGAACATCTGCCTGAATATTTTTGTCAGGTGAATGCCCCTGTGCTTGAATATCTCAGCAAGGATACCATCTACACCAGGAGACTTCCCACTAGAAAGTCTCCAATTTCAATGTCCTAGAACGATGTGGTGTACCCAGCATAGAAAGCCAGATAATCAAAGCACAGCTTCGTTGGGTGGGATATGTATATCGGGTGGCAGACTCAAGAATTAGGCAGACCGAAACTGAGGTACAAAGACACTGTTAAATACAATCTCAAGAGATGTGGCATTGGCCTTCATAGCTGGGAAAGTACTACCCAAGCCCGTGAAGCCTGGGGGAGATCTTGCAAAGAGGGCATCGATGTCTTTGGAAACAGGCGTACCAGTCTCGTAATTGAGAAACGTGCCAAGAGAAAAACTAAGAGTAGCATTCAGAACCAACTTTATCAATACAGCATCTGCAATAGGGCTTGCGGCTCACGAAAGGACACACCGGTAATATGTTGATAGAATACTCATGCGTTGGCTTCCGACGCGAGAATGCATCATCATTGCAGGGATGCTATCGGGTTAGCATGCTTTGACTGGATCAAGTTTGGAGATGATAACGAAAACCATGGACAGAGTTACATGCATATCACTCAGTAGAAAAGCCTGGTCAGAATAGAGTTGGAAGAGAATATACGAGCAAAGCATTCGGCTTTACCTGTAGTAGATGATGACACTTCAAATTGATTAAAGAGAAGAAGGATTGAGGGCTTGCTCTTATTTAGCTCACTCTTACAGTGCAGCCACTTGTCACGAGAACCAAACATGTGAGAGGCTATATACTGTTTCACTCTATCATAAAACATCGACTTCGTCTCAGTGAGGACAAGCTTACAATTATTACGAGGCGTTAGATATGATCAAAGCTATCGCGTTAATATAGCCAGAAGTTATTCCTGTGTGCTATAGAGGCTGAACAGGCAGGTATGAAGCAAAAAGACTGTGGCTTCACTTCTTGTTCTTTTCATTTTTCTAATGTCACCCCGGTCATTTTGGGTTTTAGCTTCCGTCCAAATTGAACATGTGCTTCTGAGATCCTGCGTTAGCACAATTCTCAGGACCTTTTTAGGTCGTCCACATTACCTTCAAGCGACTAATGTTCAGTATCAGCCTTAGGAATTCAGACATCGAGACGTAACCAGCTCGATTTCTCGACTTTTATTCGGATCTGTCATTGGCGTCATGGACGCTCTATCTCTTAACGAACGTCTGTTGAGAGGACTGACCTCTTCCTGTGTGTTGATTCAGCATTATATCAGGTGTTTAAGGGGTGGAATTACTCGCTCTTCGACTATCCCTCCTCCATCCTTTTTAAAATTTGTCTTGGGACAGGCTTAGGCGGAGTTGTGCCTTTAATAAACATATTGAAATTACAGATTTAGTTTTAGTTTGCATGTCTGGAGGCAGGGATACTACAGGGCTGTTTTTTTTTTTAAATGAAATTAAAAAAAAGCAAACGGTTTCATTTTCGCCCTAGATATAATGATCTTTGATGTCAGAACGTATCGGTTTTAATCTTGCTTTCTCCAGCATCGCTAGCTGGTTGAATGTTTTGCGTCTGCATCATTTGCCTCTGATATTATTTATCAGACATCAAAGGAGTAATTCAGTTAAGAGATAGGAAGAAATAAGACCGACCCGTAGCCTCTGGCCCCTAGTAAATATGCTAGGATTCAGAACAACACATAGCATGTGTGTGTGTGTGTGTTTGTGTGTGTGTGTGTGTGTGTGTGTGCGTGTGTGTGTGTGTGTGAGAGAGAGAGAGAGAGAGGGCGAGAGGGCGAGAGGGCATGTGTGTGTTTGTGTGTATGGTATTTACCCAAATTTACGACAGTTCATCAGGTTTTTTTCATTATGTTAGCCAGCGTTTCCCTTGTCTCGCCATCTACTTCACACATTTCGCGTAATCATTCTACCAGTGAATAAAAAAATATTTTTTTATACTTTTTATCTTTGAAAAATTTATCTGACGTTCCAACACCCTGTATATACACGCGGGTGCAGTAAGTTCCGCAGCCTGACAAAACGTCATTATCTAAAAATGTATCTGAAATATTCGTTGTATATTGTTTGACCGATTTGAGTAATATTTTCAACTAAATTAAGAATTTTAATTGATCTTATAAATAAGTAAATATATGTTGTGTAAAATAAATGCCTTTTTTATCATTCCTGCATGAATTTTATTGTTGAACTTTCGTTGACACACACACATACACCCCCATATATATATATATATATATATATATATATATATATATATATATATATATATATATACATATACATATATATACATATATATATATATATATATATATATATATATATATATACATATATTATATATATATATATATATACATATATATATATATATATATATATATATATATATATATATATATATATATATATATATATATATATATATATATATACTTGTATACACACAAACTCCGCAAAAAAACATATATATATATACATATTAAACTTCCCCCTCCACTACCATACAAGATCGAATGGGCAAGCAGAACTCTTCGTCGATACATTCAAAAGTGCATAAAAAGCAAACAAAAAAACAATGGCGGTGAAACTAAGGATATGCTATCACATCAGTTTTTACGTGTATACCGGGTGACACCGAATCCTAACACGGGGTATCAGGTAGCGGCAGAAGTTATGTTCGTAAGGAAACTAGATCGGTGTTTGACAACCAGCTGCTTAATCAAAAAATTAAAAAAAGGTCGAAAACAAGAAAAAATCCGATACCCAGAAATACTTCAAACCCAACGAAAAAGTATTCTTTCGAACGTACAAAAATGTAAACATGAAGTAGTCATGATTACGTATCGGAAAATTATTGTACATGATAAAAGGGTTTACACGGGTGAATAAAAGTGATCTAATCAAGAGAGGGAGAGAGAGAGAGAGAGAGAGAGAGAGAGAGAGAGAGAGATTGCATGGATTTGATATTCTTAGATTGATGGAAAACACATAAATCCTGGTGACACTGTATACTTATGACAAAAATTAATTTAAACATGTTTTATTAAATAGAACGAACAAGAAATTTTGTTAATCTTTTTCGGGAATTTTTCCAAATCGTTTCATATCAGGTGGAAACTTTTAAAAGGAATTTCCAAAATCAGGTGTAATTTCCAGAATATTTGGCGATTTTTAAGGTTAAAAAGTTGAGAGACCACCCATGTAATATTTATCTTGTTTCATGGTGACCCTTATTTAGAGCCATGTCACAGTGCATCTCTCGCCCAGAATTCAAATCTCTTCATTCCACTAGGAGCGAATTTTTTTTTTACTTTCAGTTTTGGTTTGTAGAAATTCACTACAGTATAAATTCAAATGAAAAAAATAGTGATTAAGAAGAATTCATTTAGCTCGAAAAGTTCATCCTCTTTATCTTGCTATGTTTTTCCTTTACTAAAGTCTTTGCAATTAAGATATAATTTGTCGGAGCTTCGGATATATCACTTCCAACCCCGTTAATAAGGATGTACAAAATGTTATATACATTTTAATCTTTGAATGAGTTATCGGCATTAAAACGGTTTTAATGAAACAACAACCATATCAAAACTATAAATTCTCGAAGAAAAATATGATATGAAAGAAAATAAACAGAAAGTAATTTTTTATTTTATGCATTTCATTGTTTAAAATTAAACTGTTGTTATACTGACTTATTTTATCATAAATCTACTTTTTAGGATTATAGAGTAGAAAAAAATAAGTCGTAAAACGCATTCTTTAGCAGTAGGGTCAGGGTTTACATTTTGCAATCCTCATTTAAAATATCTAAAAATATTGGATTAAATTTATTGAATTTAATTATAATGTTAAGTTTACATAACAACGATCTTAATAAACGATTTTTTAGTATAAAATATCACGATATCTCCTATTTTATATTTTTTAACAGTAAACTTTAAAATTTAAATTTTATCATCAATATCATATCGAAAAATACTAAACTAACTTTATGTAACAAATATCTGTTTATATTTCTCAGGTATTGTAATTATTTAGTTTATTTACATTGTTCGGACTGCTGTCCTCATCTTCGTTGCCATATTCACGACGTTTCGGCCGTTGTAAGCTCCGGCCTTCTTGATGGAATTTCGAACTGAACCCTTGATTTCGTCCACCGGGGTAGATTGTTCTAGTTCACATGTCATGCCTCTTCAGCATGTATCAGTTACTTCCCTTTAATTCAACTCTCCAAGTTTTTGTTCACCTCTGCTGTAGCCAGGTATTGAATTCACATCGTTTTTTAGGTCAAGTTACTGGATTCAACAAACTCATTTGTCCACTGGATACTCGAGGAGATTCCAATCACCTGAAGAAATCCGGAGTGTACAACGGCCGAAACGTTGTGAATATGGTAACAAAGATGTCCGATCAATGTAAATAGTGTAAATAAATAATAGGATTTTTAAATAAAATTCGCAGTGTATAAACAGAACCGAAAATGGTCTTCGGAACAAAAGTCTGTTAAAAATTAAACATAAGAAAATATTATTAAAATTAATTTTTTGGGGAAAGAATTTGTAACATTTATAAAAATAAAGGCTTGAAAAATAGGATTAATAGATTACTTCTTTGTATCTAGTAAAATCAAATGGTTACATCGTAACGCACCGTAAAAATAAATTCCTTCTTTTTTCATTTGTTAGAAGCAGAAATACATATTACGCAAAAATAAATAAAGTTGATCATGACTGGATTTGATTTTATGAATGAACAATTCGTAGAGAAGAACATTAAATTTAAGTGGAAAATGTTAAATTAACTTCCAAGTAACAAGACCAGGTTTCGTAAATGACATTTTTTAGTGATTTTCTCGCAAAAAATATTTGTTTTAGCAATGAAAACATAAAATACCATAGCAAGTCCGAAAGAAATAAGATAAATAAATCCTATACTTGAATTAAATAGGCTAAAGTTATTCCATATGTAAGAAGCCAAAATTTCTTAAGCAGCTGCGAACTAACGCAAGCAATAACTGAAATTAAAAAAAAAAAATGCTTCCAGTGGAACGGCGAGATTTGAGATAGGCCTCCAGTTTTGTTCGAGGGAAGCACCATGACATGACCTTAAACAAAGATTGTTTTTAACAATCCAACATTTTTAGTGAAAATTGGTCCCAGTGATATGGCTGTAAAATAATTTTTAGATGCACATGACTAAAATGACCCAACAGTTCAAAAGCATTTTAACGCGTTTCAGTTGAAATAGATTTTTCTTGAAGTGAGATATTGTCTTTTGGCGTGAAGGGCCTCTAGAATTTTTAATCAGATTATACACTTTGCTTGGCTGAATACTTTTGCATTGTCGAGAAAATCTGACGGAAATTTGAAAAGACGCCTTGTATTTTTGCTACATGTTTGCACTTGATTTGGGGATATAACAGCTCAATCTTCTCGAGATAAACATTCTGGTATAACTAATATATGTTGCTGTTTGTTTCTCCTTTATTGACAGAGACACAGTCTCCAGAAGGAGAATATATATATATATATATATATATATATATATATATATATATATATATATAACGATGAAGGCATGAATACATATTCACCCGTGCTTTGTTTTACTTCCAATCTTTTTAAACGTCTTGTTACTGGCATGCTACGATGATCAATAGAGAAAGTAGGTCAGTGTGCATTTGGGCAAATTCTCGATTTTTTATGTTTTCATCTACTCAATCTGTAGTAGTAAATAGTTTTTCTTCTCATACTGTTATTTGGCAATGGCATATATATATATATATATATATATATATATATATATATATATATATATATGTATATATTCTAAAAATTGAAATAAAAATAAACACGTTCGATGAGGGCATTTCTGAATGATAACGTTTTTAATGTAAACAGTTTTTGTAATTATACTGCTAGATATCAAGAGATAAGAGCACTGTCCGCGGAACTCTGAGTAGGAGAAAGATAAGTGAATAATATATATATATATATATATATATATATATATATATATATATATATATATATATATATATATAGCGATAACAAAGATAGTATGAAGCTAAAGATGCTGTCAGTTAGTAGGATACTAAGAGAATAGACATTTTAGGCAAGCAGTCTTTGTAATAAAATGCTCGATATCAAAGATAGAGCATTAATAGAATTAATATAAGTAAAAGCTTTGCCACTTAGCTGATTGGTGTTACCTTCAGCATCTCGACTCCAGAGATTCGTAGACCGACTCTTCGTCCATTCGTCCGGTGGTACAATCAATCAGCTAAGTTTTACTTTATATATATATATATATATATATATATATATATATATATATATATATATATAGGGAGAAAGAGAGAGAGATAAAGAGAAGTAGCGTGTAGAGAACTTACATGAAATTTAAAGCCAGTTATGTAATACACAATATATATCACGCTCTATTTTGTTTATATCTAAGATCGTAAACAAGATATCATTTTTCATAAATTGCATAAAAGAAAAGACCATATGAAAGCATCAAACATGATTAAAATGTTAACTACATAGAAAGCAAAACCATTACAGATTGTAGCACTGAATAGAGACGCGTTTTAAATAATTAAAATATATATAGATTTCAGTAATTTAAATAACTTCTTTGAAGTTTTAACTTTGGTTTCAACTGCATGAAACGAGCAAAAGTTAGTCGTAAAAATAATTTTACTTACTTGAAGTAGGGTTCAAACCTTTTAATGATATTTGTTTTATGCAGAATTAACTTCAATTACTCCGTGAATACCAACAAATGTTTTAAAGTCTTTAATTTAAATGAAATCTTCGAAATATAAAGACCTTACCGAGATGTGAATCAGCGAAAATTAATGATTACTTTTCTAGATTTATTATTTTTTTTACATAAATCATAATGAAAAGTACATTGGTTTACCGCAAATGAATCAATTGAAAAGTGAAGTGGTCCGGTGTCAGATTACTTTACTCCTATTTGATGAAAGGCCAGTCAAATTAATGTACATCAGAGATGAGAGTAGAAGTATGGATGACCAATAGTAACAAAATACAATATTACTTACAAGTGCAAAAGTATATTTACAGCAATAATTATTTACAAGTGAACAGTAAATAAATAAAAGTACCACAGACAGAGATATATAGATATTGTGGAAACAAGAATCAACACCTCATGGTGACTGTTATTGTTATATTCTGACCAAGAGAGACGTCTAAAGATTGCATTGATTGTAAAAGAAACTGTCACCATCTACCATATCTATCTATCTATCTATCTATCTATCTATCTATCTATCTATCTATCTATCTATCTGTGCGTGTGTATGTGTATGTTTGTGTGTGTGTGTGTGTGTGTGTGTGTGTGTGTGTGTGGAGTGTGTGAATAATGTATAATTGGGCTGCAACCTTTCTTTTAAACATATTTTCTTAAATACGAGGGATAAGGAACATTTTATTTAGGTTTTCCAGCGTTTTTCCATTTTTCCTTTTGGCTGTAGTGAGGGAATACAAAAACTCTCCATATCGTCCATTTTCCCAAGTTGTTATTTTTAAGGGGGCTTTGTTTATTTTTGGTGTTGTTAGTTTCTTTTCATGTTTTGACTATGTGAGATTTTGTATTCAAAATTTATATATATATATATATATAAATATATATATATATATATATATATATATATAAATGTAAAAGTGGACAGTCTGTTTCATGCTAGTGCAATCGTCAGGCGACTAGTCTTTATATATATATATATATATATATATATATATATATATATATATATATATATATATGTGTGTGTATGTATGTATGTATGTATGTATGTATGTATATATATATAAAAATAAAAAGAACAGTAAGATATATAATCCGGTGTTCTTATAGATATTTTTATTTTTACACAATAGTGCTCAATGTAAATTTACAGCGCGTTAATATTATAAATTAACTGATTTAAAATATGTTTTTTCGCTACACAGTAATAACCATGTTTCAAAAACGGAAGCTAAAAGTTTCGAATTTAATTTTGTTATTAAATTAAAGACATTAGTTCCATTTCCTCGTCAAGTGAATTTTGGAGTAACTTATTTTTAAATTTCCAGTTTTAAAGGCATGGCAAAGATTCATAATTGAGTGTTTCCAACGATACAGAGAAATCCACTCATCTAGACAAGGGTTGGTAGCTTGTTCAATGTCAATTTTCGTTGTATCAGTTAATAGTTACATTCGAAAGTGGGGTTATGTTTAGGGATGGGTAGGGATATATTTTTCAACAAATTCTGACATCCACTAAATGCATGTCGCTTGCGTTTTTTATAAAAATTTTATTGTTAACGGCAAAAAATTCTTACGGCATTTTTTTCTATTTGTATACTTAAAGATTTTGGGGGGCTGTTTAGGCTAGAATATGTTTTATTTAACTACAATTCTAAAAAAAATTTAATTTTTAATAGACTATATCTCTTTTTAAAACCAAGTAAATGTATTAGAATTACTCACAGTATGTAAAATTATTTTTGTGGTTATTACTGTGTAGCGAAAAGAGCATATTTTAAATCAGTTAATTTATAATATATATATTTTTTTTTTTCCCGATTACTTTAGATATTTTTTCCAATATCATCATCAGAGTTTTGATGGCTGAGACAAATAATATTATTTGTTCGAAATACTTTTTTGGCTTTTGCGGTTAAACCGTTAAGAATTCAGGTCAGGCACAAAGTCACAAACGCTGATTTTAAAATAATTACGTTGTAAGAGAAATTCTTTGTGGTTGAATTATTACCATTATTTCTTGCTGTCTTTAATCACGAAACAAAAAAACAACCTTATACGTGATTACGAAAGGATCTTTTGAAGATAAGTAAGCACAACATGTCTAAATTGTTTAATCAGACATATTTTATTGAAAATATGCTGCCATACGCAAAATTTAAATTACATGATCCAGAGAGCTTATCAGAATACGAACACTTGGAAATTTAAATGTAGCCTTGTGAAAATTGAATTAGCTAATGACAAATTAAAC